>JAIUSX010000009.1:20385000-20707478 GCA_026573805.1 Hesperophylax magnus | reverse complement strand
TTTCATTAGTCCAATAAAATGATGATTTGTCCAGAAATTAAACTTTATAATGATTTTATTACTGATTTCGCATGAGACCGTAATTCTTAACAGAGTTCCAAAATTTGAGTCCGTTTTACGGAATATAGCCTGAAAAAATGGCTTTTAATGATCGAACCCAAGTGTTGAAAACTGCCTATAAAATGATATTTTTTTCAAAAAATTAAACATTTTACAGATTTTCTGACTTATTTAGCTCTAGAACGCGATTCTTGTAACAATTCTAAAATTTCGGCCCTTTATACGTCATAGAGCCTGAAAATATGGCTTTTCCATAAAATAACGATTTTTTCAAAAAATTATACATTTTTTAACTTATTTAGCTCTTGTTACAATTCCACAATTTCGGCATTTTTTAGGACATAGAGCCTGAAAAAATGGATTTTAAAGTTCGAACCCAAGGGTTGAAAAGTGCCAATAAAATCATATTTTTTTCCAAAAATTAAACATTTTACAGATTTTCCAACTTATTTAGCTCTAGACCGTGATTCTTGTTACAATTCCAAAATTTGAGTCCGTTTTACGCAATAGAGCCTAAATTAATGGTTTTTAATGTTCGAACCCAAGTGTTGAAAACATCCCATAAAATGATGATTTTTCCCGAATTGTTACCTTATAGAGACTCTGTTACTGATTTCACTTCAGTGCATTATTACTATAACGATTCAGAATTTTCAGCTTGTTCGCAATAGAGCCTGAAAAAATGTATTTTAAAGTTCGAACCCAAGTGTTGAAAAAGGTCTATAAAATGATACTTTTTTCAAAACATTAAAAATTTTACAGATTTTCTTACTTATTAAGCTCTAGACCGTGATTATTATAACAATTCCAATATTTCGGCCCGTATGACTCCATGGAGGCTGAAAAATTGGTTTTTAAAGTTCAAATCCAAGTCTTCATTAGTCCAATAAAATGATGATTTGTCCAGAAATGAAACTTTATAATGATTTTATTACTGATTTCGCATGAGACCGTAATTCTTAACAGAGTTCCAAAATTTGAGTCCGTTTTACGGAATAGAGCCTGAAAAAATGGCTTTTAATGATCGAACCCAAGTGTTGAAAACTGCCTATAAAATGATGATTTTTCCCGAATTGTTACTTTATAGAGACTTTGTTACTGATTTCACTTCAGTGCATTATTACTATCATGATTTCGAATTTTCAGCTTGTTCGGCGCCATAGAGCCTGAAAACATAGATTTTAAAGTTCGAACCCATTTTTTACGACATCGAGCCTGAAAAAATGGATTTTAAAGTTCGTACCCAAGTCTTAAAAAGTGCCTATAAAATAATATTTATTTCAAAAAATTAAACATTTTACAGATTTTCTAACATATTTAGATCTAGACCGTGATTCTTGTTACAATTCCAAAATTTCGGCCTTTTTTACGACATAGAGCCTGAAAAAATGGATTTTAAATTTCGAACCCAAGTGTTAAAAAGTGCCTATAAAATGGTGTTTTTTTCAACAAATTAAACATTTTACAGATTTTCTAACTTATTTAGCTCTAGACAGTGAATCTTGTAACAATTCTAAAATTTCGGCCCTTTATACGTCATAGAGCCTGAAAATATGGCTTTTAATGTTCGGACCCAAGTGTTGATAAGTTCCCATAAAATAACGATTTTTTCAAAAAATTATACATTTTTTAACTTATTTAGCTCTTGTTACAATTCCACAATTTCGGCATTTTTTAGGACATAGAGCCTGAAAAAATGGATTTTAAAGTTCGAACCCAAGGGTTGAAAAGTGCCAATAAAATCGTATTTTTTTCCAAAAATTAAACATTTTACAGATTTTCCAACTTATTTAGCTCTAGACCGTGATTCTTGTTACAATTCCAAAATTTGAGTCCGTTTTACGCAATAGAGCCTAAATTAATGGTTTTTAATGTTCGAACCCAAGTGTTGAAAACATCCCATAAAATGATGATTTTTCCCGAATTGTTACCTTATAGAGACTCTGTTACTGATTTCACTTCAGTGCATTTTTACTATCACGATTCAGAATTTTCAGCTTGTTCGGCGCAATAGAGCCTGAAAAAATGGATTTTAAAGTTCGAACCCAAGTGTTGAAAAAGGCCTATAAAATGATACTTTTTTCAAAACATTAAAAATTTTACAGATTTTCTTACTTATTAAGCTCTAGACCCTGATTATTATAACAATTCCAATATTTCGGCCCGTATGACGCCATGGAGGCTGAAAAATTGGTTTTTAAAGTTCAAATCCAAGTCTTCATTAGTCCAATAAAATGATGATTTGTCCAGAAATTAAACTTTATAATGATTTTATTACTGATTTCGCATGAGACCGTAATTCTTAACACAGTTCCAAAATTTGAGTCGGTTTTACGGAATAGAGCCTGAAAAAATGGCTTTTAATTATCGAACCCAAGTGTTGAAAACTGCCTATAAAATGATATTTTTTTCAAAAAATTAAACATTTTACAGATTTTCTGACTTATTTAGCTCTAGAACGCGATTCTTGTAACAATTCTAAAATTTCGGCCCTTTATACGTCATAGAGCCTGAAAATATGGCTTTTAATGTTCGGACCCAAGTGTTGATAAGTTCCCATAAAATAACGATTTTTTCAAAAAATTATACATTTTACAGATTTTTTAACTTATTTAGCTCTTGTTACAATTCCACAATTTCGGCATTTTTGAGGACATAGAGCCTGAAAAAATGGATTTTAAAGTTCGAACCCAAGGGTTGAAAAGTGCCAATAAAATCATATTTTTTTCAAAAAATTAAACATTTTACAGATTTTCTAACATATTTAGCTCTAGACCGTGATTTTTGTTACAATTCCAAAATTTGAGTCCGTTTTACGCAATAGAGCCTAAATTAATGGTTTTTAATGTTCGAACCCAAGTGTTGAAAACATCCCATAAAATGATGATTTTTTCAAAAATTTAAAGATTTTACAAATTTTCTAACATATTTAGCTCTAGATAGTGAATCTTGTTACAATTCCAAAATTTCGGCCTTTTACGACGTAGAGCCTAAAAAAATGGATTTTAAAGTTTGAACCCAAGTGTTGAAAAGTGCCCATAAAAAGATGATATTTTCAAAAAATTAAACATTTTACAGATTTCCTAACTTATTTAGCTCAAGACCGTGATTATTGTTACAATTCCAAAATTTCGGCCTTTTTTACGACATAGAGCCTGAAAAAATGGATTTTAAAGTTCGAACCCAAGTGTTAAAAAGTGCCTTTAAAATGGTATTTTTTTCAACAAATTAAACATTTTACAGATTTTCTAACTTATTTAGATCTAGACCGTGGTTCTTGTTACAATTCCAAAATTCCAGTCCGTTTGACGCCATAGAGCCTGAATAAATGGGTTTTAATGTTCGAACCCAAGTGTTGAAAAGTGCCAATAAAATGATGATTTTTCCCGAATTGTTACTTTATAGAGACTTTGTTACTGATTTCACTTCAGTGCATTTTTACTATCACGATTCCGAATTTTCAGCTTGTTGGGTGCCATAGAGCCTGAAAACATAGATTTTAAAGTTCGAACCCAAGTTTTGAAAAAGGCCTATAAAATGATACTTTTTTCAAAAAATTAAATATTTTACAGATTTTCTAACTTATTTAGCTCTAGACCGCGATTCTTGATACAATTCCAAAATTTCCGCCCTTTTTAAGTCATAGCGACGGAAAAAAACGGCTTTTAATGTTCAAACCCAAGTGTTGAAAGTGCCCTTAAAAGAAGATATTTTCAAAAAATTAAACATTTTACTGATTTTGTAAATTTCAGTCCGTTTTACGCCATATAGTGTGAAAAGATGGCTATTTATGTTCGAACTCAAGTGATGCAAAGTGCCCATCAAATGATGATATATTCAAAAAATTAAACATTTTACAGATTTTTATCTTATTGAGCTCAAGACCGGGATTCTTGTTACAATTCCAAAATTTCGGCCGTTTTTACCACGTAGAGTCTGAAAAAATGGATTTAAAAGTTCGAACCCAAGGGTTGAAAAGTGCCTATAAAATCTTTTTTTTTTTCAAAAAATTAAACATTTTACAGATTTTCTGACTTATTTAGCTCTTGACAGTGAATCTTGTAACAATTCTAAAATTTCGGCCCTTTATACGTCATAGAGCCTGAAAATATGGCTTTTAATGTTCGGACCCAAGTGTTGAAAAGTTCACGTAAAATAACGATTTTTTCAAAAAATTATATATTTTACAGATTTTTTAACTTATTTAGCTCTAGACCGTGATTCTTGTTACAATTCCACAATTTCGGCATTTTTTACGACATCGAGCCTGAAAAATGGATTTTAAAGTTCGTACCCAAGTGTTAAAAAGTGCCAATAAAATGGTATTTTTTTTCAAAAAATTAAACATTTTACAGATTTTCTAACATATTTAGATCTAGACCGTGATTCTTGTTACAATTCCAAAATTTCAGTCCGTTTGACGCCATAGAGCCTGAATAAATGGGTTTTAATGTTCGAACCCAAGTGTTGAAAAGTGCCCATAAAATTATGATTTTTCCCGAATTGTTACTTTATAGAGATTTTGTTACTGATTTCACTTCAGTGCATTATTACTATCACGATTCCGAATTTTCAGCTTGTTCGGCGCCATAGAGCCTGAAAACATAGATTTTAAAGTTCGAACCCAAGTTTTGAAAAAGGCCTATAAAATGATACTTTTTTCAAAAAATTAAATATTTTACAGACTTTCTAACTTATTTAGCTCTAGACCGCGATTCTTGATAAAATTCCAAAATTTCCGCCCTTTTTAAGTCATAGCGACGGAAAAAACGGCTTTTAATGTTCAAACCCAAGTGTTGAAAAGTTCCCATAACATAACGATTTTTTCAAAAAATTATACATTTTACAGATTTTGTAAATTTCAGTCCGTTTTACGCCATATAGTGTGAAAAGATGGCTATTTATGTTCGAACTCAAGTGATGAAAAGTGCCCATCAAATGATGATATATTCAAAAAATTAAACATTTTACAGATTTTTATCTTATTGAGCTCAAGACCGGGATTCTTGTTACAATTCCAAAATTTCGGCCTTTTTTACCACGTAGAGTCTGAAAAAATGGATTTAAAAGTTCGAACCCAAGGGTTGAAAAGTGCCTATAACATCTTTTTTTTTTTTCAAAAAATTAAACATTTTACAGATTTTCTAACTTATTTGGCTCTAGACCGTTATTCTTTTTACAATTCCAAAATTTCAGCCCGTTTGACGCCATAGAGCCTGAATTAATGGCTTTTAATGTTCAAAACCAAGTGTTGAAAAGTGCCTATAAAATGATGATTTTTCCCGAATTGTTACTTTATAAAGACTTTATGACTGATTTCATTTAAGTCCGTTATTTCTATCACGATTCCGAATTTTTAGCTTGTTCGGCGCCATAGATCCTAAAAAAATGAATTTTAAAGTTCGAACCCAAGTGTTGAAAAGTGCCAATATAATGATGATTTTTCCCGAATTGTTACTTTATAGAGACTTTGTTACTGATTTCACTTCAGTGCATTATTACTATCACGATTCCGAATTTTCAGCTTGTTCGGCGCCATAGAGCCTGAAAAAATGGATTTTAAAGTTCGAACCCAAGTGTTGAAAACTGCCTATAAAATGATATTTTTTTCAAAAAATTAAACATTTTACAGATTTTCTAACTTATTTAGCTCTAGACCGCGATTCTTAATACAATTTCAAAATTTCGGCCCTTTTTAAGTGTTCGCGACTGAAAAAACGGCTTTTAATGTTCAAACCCAAGTATTGAAAAGTGCCCATAAAAAGAAGATATTTTCAAATAATTAAACATTTTACAGATTTTGTAACTTATTTAGCTCTAGACCGTGATTCTTGTTACAATTCCAAAATTTCTTTTAAATGGCTTTTAAAGGTCGATCCCAAGTCTTGTTAAGTGGCCGTGAGAGTGAAGTTTTTTCCAGAAATGCAAATTTGTGCAGATTGTTAATCGTGATTTCGCTTTTGGCGGTGATTCTTATCATCATTCAAAAATATCATCCCGCATGACGACTTAGAGCGCGAAAAAATGACTTTCAAAGGTCGAACCCAAGTCTTGGTAAGTGCCCGTGAGAGTGAAGTTTTTTCCAGAAATGCACCTTTTTGCTGATTTTGATATTTATTTCGCTTAAGACCGTGATTCTGATCACGATTTCGAAATTTCAGCTTGTTCAGTTGTGTTTCCAGAAATGCAACTTTTTGCAGATTTTGATATTTATTTCGCTTAAGACCGTGATTCTGATCACGATTCCGAAATTTCAGCTTGTTCGGCGCCATAGAGCCTGTAAAAATGTCTTTCAAAGCCCGAACCCACTTCTTGATTAGTGCCCGTAAGAGTGAAGTTTTTTCCGATATTCATCTTTTAGATATGGTTACTGATTTCGGAAAAAAAATAATTTTCAGCTACGACAACATCATTAATGTCGTATTTTCAATCTTAGGATTCTAGCCCACTGAAAAATCAGTGCACGCCACTCTTTGCGGACAGAGACGCGAGCCGAACCACGAATTATGGTAAAGGTACGAAGCAACCGCAAGCGGCGCAGCGTTTCGGGCAGTTTGCTTTTGCTTCGTTACTTTCCCATAATCCGTTGTTCGGCTGGCGTGTGTATACGCAGCCTAAGACGTAGAATAATATTTATTATAGGTTACTAGATATGTTAACAAATGTACCGACTTGCACTTATGCACTTTATGCATACAGTCAAAACTGATGAATTTACGTTATTCAGGGAGAGCCAAAAAACAACAACATTTTTAGCGATATTTATATGTTTAATTAAAAAAGGAAATTGTGTTGTAATATTGAGTTTTCATTATAGCAGGTTTTGACTGTATATAGAAAATACATAGTTTTGAATGTATATACGCAAATACATAGAAAACTTTATAACTGCTTACATACATAGGGTTATTTTATTTTATTTTATTTGGGAAACAAACAGTTATACAAATTTATTTTAATACAAATCATTTTTACCAAGTTGCATGAACCAGTAAAGTTTCCACAGAGGATTTTATATATTGGTAGAAAAACATATGAATATAAATAATAAAATACAATATAAATACTAACTAGTAGAAAAGGAAAATCTCTAAAAAAATAAAAATAAAAAGATTACAGATTCAACCCATACAAAAACAATACACACACTAACACTACTAAGTTTCCCGCAACGATCGAACGCTACTCTCTTAGGAATGCTATGAATCCTGCGAGGCTCGTGTTAAACACATCGATATTTGTGCATAATCTATTAAAGGTGCTACAGCTTCTTCTTATAAATACATTTTCAAGATAATTAGTATTGCTCTTAGGAATATAAAATGTGTCCGGAGATCGAGTTACTCTTAATGGACATCTGAAATGAATATTTTGTAAAAGGTATGGGCTATCAATAAAATAGTGGATTATCTTATATAGCATTACTAGGTCTCCGATATCTCGGCGTTGATCAAGAGTTTTAAGGTTCATGGACACATAGTTTTCATCATTTCGCATGCGATAAGAGACATATTTGCTAAAATAATTCGTCGGTATGGGGGTAACCCACATTTATTGAAAATTATTTTAGTAGGTTGCGTTTATGAATAGTTTAGTAGGTATCTACTCACCATATTTCCTATATGTGTAAATCGTGAGAAATGACCAAACAGATTTCAATATTCAAGGGGGTTTCAGGGTCAAAATTCGAAGGTCTGTATTTGAGGTAGAATAGTTTCCAGTAAAAAGGCTAGTCAAAAACAGTAGAGTGATGCAGCCAGCGAAAAATAAAAACACTATACAATCACAAAGTACGTGATGTACCTACTGCGCCTATGCTGCCGTTTTATAAAAAAAGATGGTATGAATCTCCCGATATTACTAAACCAAAACAGCGTGCATCTTACTTTACTAATAGTAACAAGATGAATGAACTATGAGCGCAGAAGATATCTATTATATAGGAATACGCACGCTCAAGTCACGACGCGTATTGACTTATCTGTTGCAGCAGGCAGCAACCTGTATACACGCACGCACAAGTCTCATTGACTTGTGCGTGTGCAGAAGATGAGCTCGGAGCAGGCAGTCACATGTATATACCTACGCACAAGTTGCGATGTGACTGAGATGATGAGTCAACAGCAGGCGCTCTAGTTGCGAGTTGCGACATGACTTTTTTATGTGTGCAGCAACCTGTATACACGCACCCACAAGTCTCATTTACTTGTGCGTGTGCAGAAGATGAGCTCGGAGCAGGCAGTCACGTGTATATAACTACGCACAAGTCGCGATGTGACTGAGGTGATGAGCGAACAGCAGGCGCTCTAGTTGCGAGTTGCGACGTGACTTTTTTTTATGTGAATACCGCACAAGAGTCCGAACTGCTCCCGTCTGGAGCCAGTGAGACTGTGGATTCCCCAATTGGCAACTTAATTGGACTAGTATTACAAAACCCTGTAAGCTGATAGCTGATTTGGCCGTAACTAAGTCGCCGCGTGTATCATTATTTCTCCAGACAATTATTTTATATTATATTTAATTAATATTCTTTTTAATGAATATTATTTTTAATATTGTGAAACAACATGAATTAATTAAAATCAATTTACTTGCGCACGCCGTGATTTGAATCCGAGACCTCCGGACTCGAAGTCGAGAGCCTTACCCCTCAACCACGGAGGCAAAATAAATGTATCTACGTACATATTTGTAGTAAGTAATAATAATAATAAAGTTAAGTACAATACAATATTAAATAATGTAGACCTCGCTATTTTATTACGAATATGTACCTAGGCACCTATTTATTTTTTGGAATAAATGAATAACAGTAAATGAAATAATAAGAACTGATCGCGATAATATGACGCCATGGAACTAGGATTTAGTATCCATACTCTTTGTATGACGCGAAGTCGCTATCGGGCGCGGCGCGACGATTCGTGCTTCCAACACCTGCAGCCACGCACACACACGCATTGGGGTTCACCAATACACCGATAGCGCTTTTGCTGTCCCCGCTGAGATGAACGAAATAGAAATAATTTTTACAAATACCTATCGTTAAAATTTCTCGGCACTCATGCGCGCCCTTAAGACCATGATTCTTTTCACGAATCTGTAAATGAAGTTGACACGCCATATCTCCGCGTGTTTAATCGTTGTACCTTTATCAAATACATCTATTTGAATTTCGATATTGTTTTCTTGATGTAACGAATGAAGTGGACTCTTGGTAGTGGAAGTTAATCCACTTTCCGATATCCGATTGAGCTTTAACTAGTTTAAAAAAGGTATTCGGGTCGACAATGAGATAGATCGATTAGAGACTAAAGAATGAAGCCACGAGTGTGTGCCTAGACAGACACATGTGACAGTCTCACCTCTCTGCTTACCAATGCGCAGAAACGGCCTGATATTAGTAAGGTTTAATGTGGACAAATGATGCATATCTTCAAAAGATTATCACTTGTCATATAGGTATACAAATAGAAAGCGGTAAATAACTTTCAATGTTTTCGAGAAAACGTATAAATCCACGAGACCAGTTCGTTTGTTCCGGATGTAGAAGATTTGAACGTTTATTCGATGGTTGGGTCCTTATTTAAATACCTCGATACATTATAAATACTTTTTACATCCGTTTGGACAACCCAAATAGCAGATCTCCCATTCGCATCAAGGTACATGGGCCTGTTTACGGAAATATTCAAATATTTGCAATGGACTAGGTGTCAATTTCCAACACCTTTCTAAAAAAACATATAAATAGTAGGAATGTAAATCAAATAAAAACTAAAGTAAAATTAGATTTTCCCAGGACTGTATTTATACATAAACAATCTTTTCACAATGTTTTTTTATGTTCGTCGATATCTGATAATATATTGTTCACGAAGGAAAAATCTAGCTGGCAGAAAATAGTTACGATGACCGATAAATATCAGATAACAGCAAAATTAGTGCGACTTTCATGATGCCAGATCTCACAGCCTTTTTTTAAGTTTTCCTGCTCCGTCACACATCATAGTTGAAATTTAGAAAGACAACATTGGTAAACGATTAATATCGATAAAGATATCGATTAATAAACGACAAATCATTGGTAAGTAGGTATATCTTTATCACACTGTTCGAAAACTTACAGAGAAAGTGATGGGAATTGACAACAATAACAAATTGACTCTACAAAATACATTTTGACTATAAACTACATCAGTTCAGGGCGAATGAGTCAACATGAACATGAAAAACGCTCCATTTGAGCATATTTGATTAGATCATCAATCATCCCAGTTTCTCACTCTTATTATTCATTTGTCAGATTTTATTTCCCACCTTGTTTAAACTCGGCCCGAGTTTGTCACATTCACAAAAAATAAATAACATCAAACGCTCAGAAATAATGTCTACCATTACGGAAATTTAAAAGTATGCGAATGGACAAGTTCATCGCGATAACTTCAATACCGGTTCTGTGAATATTCCAACACTCTTGCTTTTGCTTTCACTTGTCGTGAACAGAAATCATACAGGGACTTCAATAAAACGCCTAATGTTACATTTTATTAAAACTCTTATTTATTACAAAGGGCTCTTACATATGGATAGTACAACTATAAGATGACAGATGATTTTCAAAAATATGAATTTATTAGTTTTAAAAATACAAATAAAATAAAAATACAGTGATCAAAGAGATTAACAAAAATACAACTAGTAGTATTGGAATACATATCTTATGTGATCCATAAAAAGAACTAGTAGTGTTGGAATACGTATCCTATGTGATCCAAAAATACAACTGGTTTTGTTGGAATACGTATCTTATATGATCCAAAAATACAACTAGTAGTGTTGGAATACATATCTTATGTGATTCAAAAATACAACTAGTAGTGTTGGAATACATATCTTATGTGATCCAAAAATACAACTAGTAGTGTTGGAATAGATTTTTTTGTGATACAAGAATACAACTAGTAATGTTGGAATATTTATCTCATGTGATCCAAAAATACAACTAGTAGTGTTTGAATACATATCTTACGTGATCCAAAAATACAACTAGTAGTGTTGGAATACATATCTTACGTGATCTAAAAATACAACTAGTACCTAGTGTTGGAATACATATCTTATGTGATCCAAAAATGTTGCCAAGTTATCGTTAAATACTTCAATATCACCTAAGTATTGGTTTTCCATAGTGTGAAGCCGCTGTATTGGGGAATTGGCAATATAATAGCGTTTAGATATGCTGCAGTAGAATGGTGCATTTTTTCGTGTTGTTATTGTGGATATGTGTAGGTTTATGAGTTGCAGGAGTTCGCAACAGTCGAAATTAAAGTTTAGTATTTTGAATAAATGGTTTAATTGTTTATTTTATGTCCATCTTCAAATGTATGTATGTTTAGGTTTAGAGTATTTGATAAGAAATGATAATTTATGAATTCTAGTTGGATATAACAAGAGACGTACCTCACATACTTTAACCAGTGATTCCTGAGGTTATTTAAAGTAGATAACATGTTTTGTTGAGTATTTTTTAATTTATTTTTTCAACCAAAAACATTGAAAAAATCAGCAGATAGGTATTAGACACTTAGGGTCGGGTAGGAGGTTGGGGGGTTACTCGCGACGACATATGAAAAAATTCGTGACGACGTATGAAAGAATTTTGGCTATTTGTTTTTGAAAAAAATATTACAAATAACGTAATGAATCACTGATTAAAATAAGCCAGGTACGTTTACTAACACCCTGTATAGTATTATTATACATCATATAACGCCGCTATATTTATGTACCTATTTATTTTCATTAAACGATTAATTCGCGCGGCACGCAGGTGAAAATATTTAATTATTCAATCGATGGATCGGCGTAGGTTAGGTACCGCCGCTCATTATAATAATTAAGGTTACGTTTGTTTTTATGGTGATGATGCATGGCCGTATCGTGGCGAATAAATCGGTGAAATGCATTTGCATAAACATATTTAGTTTATGGTAGGCATGAACAAATGTGACAAGAGAACACATACCAACTCCTACTCGTACGGCCACTGCCTATGCTCTGAATGACAAATAAATGACTATTATACTGTGTGTTGTATTTAAGTACCGTCCTATTCATCAACGCCGGATAAATTATTTCATTTTGTGAGTTGATCTAAGCTAATCTAAATGGTTAATATGTCACAGAACGGTGTGAACAGCAGACATCAATTTTTTCTGAACCAAAACAAAAATTTCGTCGGAAATCAAAAGATTTATATGTAGGTACTTAAATACCTACCTACATAATACCTAATAATTATGAACAATAAATATTTTAGATGACAATTTTTTTATTTCAAATAATGAATTATACAAATTGTCTAAAGAAATATCGCCATCTCAATGGCAATAAGGAACTTCTGTTCCTTCTTTTTTTGATCACTAATGACATTCCAACGAAAATACCAGTATTTTTTATTGTTGTAGTTTTAATAGTTAAAACAATTTAAAGTTTTCATTTTTCTGGTCTCCCCAAATCTATGGATATGACGTGTGAAGTCCACCAGTCACCAGTCTCAAAAAGCCTGTGTTTTTCTTCAACCGGCACTGTATTTTTTAGGGGACTACCGATACCCGCATATAGCATACTAGGTAAAGTATCACTAATGTTATTGCATTGAACCAGAGTGCAAAAAAAAAATTTTCCATGACCGCACCTGATAAACAATTTACCGGTGTATGAAAATCTGCATTACTACGAAAGAAGACATTTTGGCCATAGATATATTATGCAAGTAGACTGGTTTGTGATGTCAGAATCAGTAGATTCAGTAGTACCAACCAAACAGTGTGTTTTAAAGTGGGGTGTTTTATTCGTTTTTAAATGACAATTAATTAAAAAATATCTTATTATATAATACAACTTATATGTATGTTTAGAATCAGTTTGTGTTGATCTACATGAATTTTTTAAGACATAATATTTTTCACTCGTGTTCCTTATTCTTTTTTCAAACTTTCTTCGTACTTAATTGATTTTATTTCTTCCAGTCCAAATGTCCTTCCATATAAATGTTTGCACTTCAAAGAGTTTTGAGAAATTTTTGATCTTCTTATATTTAATTCCTCTTAGAGAAATACATTATATTCCTCCAAGATCTTACACTTAGTTAAAAAAAGACTCTAACTCTGTAGAACTGTGTAACTCAGTGTAGCTAAATCCAGACTTATTTATTGTAACGTAAATAAACGCAATTACAGTAAAACCTTTTACTTTTCACAAGAGTTCCCAACACTAAATCTGCAAGTAAAGCAGAGATATAACAATTCTAAATAACATATTTTTTTAAATTTATTAATTAGAATTAGTAATTTTTTTGGCAAAAATTCTTACCACATTTTTTACTCCTTACTGGAGAGTATAAACATTTTTGCAAACTAACTTTTTTGTCGTTTTGTGTAAAAAAAAAAAATAAATAATTCACAAAGTTTCATCCTTGAAGTCTCATTGGACTATCTCCCAATGAAGGTCACCCTGCTGTACTTCAGGAACAGGTATTTGTTACAAACGCGAGCTGATGGGTCCGCTTTTCTTGTCGAAATATCAAAATCTTCGAATTCCTCATTGGCAGATTCCTCACACTCGGACTCAGGATCTGATGATATAAAATTATCACTTACATAATAATCATCCAATTCTGACAATAAACTTTGCTATTGGGCTAATGTGAGCCGCTGAGAAAGCGTTTCTTGCTCAAGCTTGTTAAGTCCGGAACCACTGGCCATTTTAAATAAATTAATGGCGGCCGCATGCTTGCAAAGAATTGGAACGTAAATATCACAGGAAAAACTTAAGAAACATATTAAAAATACTACAAAATGAATGCTTCATTATATGTAGAGCGTTTGGCCTTTAAAATTTCGTTCAGTGGTGTGTTCGTTTTTAGGCCGACCTAGTCCAGCCCAAGCGTGAGTCAAGGTTTCTTGATAAGTACTAGAGATGCGCATCCAACTCTGAGTCAGGATTTGTGGTCAATGGGTTAATATAAGATTACATGCAAGGGCATGGTCAACACACAACACTTATACTTTTCAAAGCCCCAAAAATATTATTCTAAGGCGATTCATCAAGATTTTTATAAAATACTATAAAAATAAATAAAAAGTCAAAAATCAGTTTAAAAATGTTTTATCCATTGTCAAACAAAGGTCAGATTTTAAAAATTTATTAGTCAAAACACATATTTAATAAAATATGAAAACCTTTTACGAATTAAAAAAATTGAATAACACAATAAAAAAGTATTTTTGATTAAACAATATTGGTTGTCAACAACACAAACAGAAATAATGTCTAACCATTGGTATAAAAAAATACAATGAAAACATGTTTTCATACAAACAAAAAACAAAGCTTAAATTGATTTGCAGTCCTTTAATATTTATATCCTTTATAAAAAGGAAAACTTACAATAAGGCACAATATGTAATGCAATACGCAATATAAAATATTCATAAAAAATAAATTAATATTTAATATGAGCCCCGAATTAACGCTTATTTCTGAATAGCAAAATAAACAATTACATACGTAAATAAATTACTTATAAATATTTCAGTCTTTACAAACTTGTATTCTAAAGGTTACTGACATAAAAATGAAGCGTTATTTTTCAAAATACGAATTATTTAAAAAAATTACTATTTTACTAAAATATAAGCCTGTCTTTTTAAACTACTGAAGACTGTTGGCGTTAAAGGGTGCACCATGTCGTGTAACATTTGGAATCAGGCCGCTAACAATAACATTCCTTATGTAAATGGCGGTAAGGTTTAAATTCCCAAGATTTATGCAAGAAAAAACCTCCGCCAAAAAGTGTGTTTTATTTTATTTTGCTAAGTTCTGGCACAATTAGTTAAATGTTTTACCATAATTTTCTAAAGAACTTAATTTGCCACATTATACAATAATACCATAACCGAAAAGGGGTTCTTAAGTAGGAGATTTTGAACTCTAAAAGCACTTTTCATGGGCCCGACACATTATTTTTTTCTGATCTTCAAAAAGTTGCTGGATTATTTTAAAGCCCAATATGTGTTTTACTGGCAGTATTTAATTAAAGCATCTAAAATATTGATAAGCGTTCAAATTTTCAAACCAAAAACACGCGTTATTTCGTAGTGCTTTGTCTTAACCATAGGCATCCAAATTGATAGATTTGACCTAACATAAAATCTGGGTATCGTTTCAACGAGCTGGAGGCGAACCACGTGACTATATTTTTGGCACCAGGAGGGTTCGAGAGTGCATTGAATAAACTAGGACATCGGTCCTATGTTACCGCCAAAGAGCGTGCATTGAATTAACCCGACCCTGCGCAGAAAATTTCGCTAAAGTAAGGCAATGGTTTGCAGCTCAGTCCAAGTTATAACTAAATAATGTAATATTTTGGGAACAAGCTCAAAACTTTTGTTTACCGGATTTGGGATTTGTAATTTACACAGCCAGCAATTTAGGCACCATTGTAAAAAGGACAGTAATTTGTTAGCTGATTTTATTTTTGAGGACTAAATATTGATATTACAATGCGAGTTGCCTGTATACTGTCAAGATTCATTTATATATTGATAAATCACAGAAAGGGAGACGGTTACACCACCTCGACGCTCCGCGCAACGTGGTTTGTTCCCCTTTTCCCGTTGGGTCGATCTTTCAATTTGGACGTATATGGCTGTAACCCAAAATATAATGTTAGCAAAATAAAAAAATTAAAAAATGTGAAGCAGGTCTTTCCATCATTCAAAAATTTTATTAAAACTTATAGCTTTGGGGTTAAATGTGAAGTTCTGAAGATGGCTGTAACCCAAAATATAATGTTAGCAAAATAAAAAAAATTAGATAATGTGAAGCAGGTCTTTCCATCATTCAAAAATTTTATTAAAACTTATAGCTTTGGGGTTAAATGTGACGTTCATAAATATTTAGTAAACTAATGTTTTTATGCATTGTTAAATTCAGTCAATTATTATTAACAACATTCAATGGAATATTTCATTCACAGTATTCACAGGTTATTGCAGTTATTAAATTAAAATTAATGACTAAACAGTGAAACTCTCCTATAATGTTTTCCAAAAGGCGGGAAAAAACTTGTGCGAAAAAACCTTCATATATGGGATTATTTGGGCCATTTTGCATTTCAGTCTTAGGTGACTGAAAAAATAAAACTTTTTAATTGGGATCACCACCGAAAGCAGTGCCGAACCCTCCCAAGATAACTTTTACCAAATTACTTTTTTCGCATACAATAAAAGGTGGTGTGTCAATCTTACTCAGTACAAAACCAGCAACGAACTTCTGTTGTATGTTATCCACTTACATATTATTAGCTATATAAATGTAGATTCAACACAATTATAAGTGGAACAAATTAAGCACGAAAACTTCTCATGCGGCACTTTATAAGCGAGTTTCACTATACATACATTAAATAATAAAATCTATTTTTTAATTTATTTTATTACATAGCAAATAAATAATAATATAAAAGTTTCTAAGCCAACAACAGCCTTTGAGATTGTAAGGTTAAAACTTCAGAATCCATTTTCTAAAAGTTTTAGGACTGTTGATGAACAACTTTTTTATACCAAGAAAAACCAAACAACATACCTCCAAATACTAATACGAAACATATAAACTGCTTATGTGATTTGAAGCTAACAAATCCACCTATATATCACCGTTTATCCCATATTTTTAGGTTCAATAAAAAATTCTAAAAAATAAAAAATACTAAAAAAACAAAAAATCACCTATCGCTCGGTGTTACCCAAATTTGGGTAGCGCTATTGCTTGAATGGTTAATTACCAATTTTTTTTTTTTGGAATAACTTAGTGAGTAAAACCTCAAATTGTAATATTTAATTATTGAAGACAATATTAGCGATTCCTAAAGGAAAATCTGAAACAGAAAAATCAGAAAAGGATACGGTCACATCTAGGACTCGAACCCAGGACCCTTGCCTTGCCGGGCACCGCGTCCCGGATTATAACAAATTAATAAAATTACCAATTTTATTAATTTGTTATTATTCCAAAAATTACATCATTTTACGCTGACGTGATCAGTCTTTAAAATAATGATCACGGTCTTAATAGGTATCGAGCAGTACCCGGTCTCTCTAGTGTTAAAAAAGATTATATTATATGAAACAGATTTTGATGGTGAGAAAGTTGATGTTTTTATTTTTTATTACTTTAATAATGTTATTTGTAATACTTATCAATATAAATAAGTTTGGATCAGTTATAAAGGGTTAGAGGAGATAATCACTATGATATTAAATTAATTTAAAACAACTCAATTACTGTCTGCCTGCCTGATCATTAAATAATAATAATATTATTTTTTTTAAATATAAAAAAAAAAATTCAAATATAACTATTAGGAGGTAGAACAATTAAAACTTAATTACTTAATCATTCTTAATTGTCATCATGCAAATAAAAACATAAATTCAACACACTTACAAGTCAAAAAAGTAGAAATTCAATTTTTTTTTTTTTGGTTTTCATAACATGTAGAAAAATCACCCTTCAGATTTAATGACACTGACCAAGAAAAGTATTTTTTTATAAGTTATCTGTGAGACAAACATTGAGATAGCTACCAAAATCATTTGGTTTCATAAGCACATCATCAAAATATTGGCACGATAACATTAATTATTACAGCCTTGAGGTGACATAACCTTAATTATTTCACAGATTGAGGTGTATTTCTACATATAAGTCATCTAGTATAAGTCAAGTAATCAGGGTAAACAGGAGACATCATTGATGACGTCGGAGATAAGCTGCTTGTCGCTGAGAGCGTTGCTGACCTCAGACTCGTCCCACTGCAGTGCCACCTTGTGGGTGCGTGGCTCCTTGCGTCCACTCAGTCTGATGATGCCTCGCGTCTCCACCAAGCCGCAGAGTCCCACAAACTCTGTGCTGTCCACAGCAACGATGTTGCGCTTTGTGCATATCCTGGAAAGCAGGACAACATTACATACTACACATACTTGTCATAATAAATGTTCTTGTTGGTATGTACAAGTGTCTATGAGTTGGTTACTCTGTATCAGTGGTTCCAAATCAGCGGTCCGTGTTTCAATTCATATATATATCAATTCGCGCGGAATCGAGAGGTATCAAAAGAACATTCGTAACCTTTTTGGCATTAATATTGGAGAGGTAGCTGAAGAAGTCTAAGAAGACTTCATTGAATTGCAAAATGATAATAATTGCAAGGACGCGTTTGAATCTGTTTCCCTTGAAGAGTTTCGGTGTAAAATAGCAATTTCATGTACTAAATTTTTGGGAATCGCCTTGTTCGATCTGTGCTTTTTTCCACAACTTACTTATGTGCAGTGGCGGCCAGCTAATATGTGCTCCTGAGCGCCGAACAACCAACAAGATTTCTGACATGGCTAATCACAATACGAAACTCGGTTCGGTTATAATAATAATAATAATAATAATAATTTTTATTCCAGGATGTGGGGAGGTTAGTGCAATCCCACACGTCCCATATATGTATACATATTTTTTGTACAGTAGGTATTTGAAATTGAAAAAAATATATGACAGAAAATAAATTAACAACAAAGTAATTAACAACTATGCAGGGCGTGGTCTTGAGTGAGCTTGGGCCCAGCGCTCACTCAGTAGTGGCGCTTGGTGCTGGTAGGCTGCGGTCACCAACGTAGTGGCGGAGGCCATTAGCCGCATCCTGGCTCCAGTAACCCGGTGTCTCATCAGACCGGCAAATCCATTCAGTCCTAGTTCCGTGAACATTGTCGATGCGCTGCTGTATCTTCGGTATCCAAATATGATTCTACAGGCGTCATTATATTGAATTCGGAGTCGTTCCATCGAGCAAGTTCGGTAGTGACACCATGTCTCACACGTATACAGGCCAGTACAGAATATCTCATTCAAAAGGTACCTACTTATTAATCGCGCTTAACTTGCAGACCGACTTTGACTTGTGCCTATGTTCGTAGCAGTTCGTTTTCGATTGCGATCCAAAATTTAACTGCTTTGTCGCATATTCTGTGGAACAGTCGAAAGCGTGGGTACATACCAGTACATACTATTCTTTGCAAATAATACCATATCAAGGACGGCGTTCGGGGTTTTACCACCACATCAGAAGGAACGGTTTATTCAGTAGAAAGTTAAACAAAAACGCGTATGTTTGATATTATTGTCGATATCGTGGTTTCAATTTACCATCTGCTATTTTTCAGCGAATGTTCCGCTTCTTCGATACAAGCATACAGGATAAAACTTGTCATTAAGAGATGAGTGATGGTCAGATTACTTATTATCAGTTTAGTCAGTACTCGCCGTTGCCGGGCATTGTCTGTTGAATTTAAAACTTTTCTTACTCTGCGAAAGTTTTGAAGTTTAATTGCAGGTTATATCGATCTTGTATATCAATTATCAATAAGGCATATCAATTGCAGGTTATACTAATTTATGATTACTTTTGTGTTTGTTCAACGTATAAATTAAGAATGAGTTTGAATGTGGAATACATTAAGAACAATAGGTCGAGTTTTGAAAACAAAGTGATAATAAAAAATGCCGGTCCACCTAAAACCTGAACTGATAATAAAACAAGAGTGCAAATCTGGATCGAAGAAGTTTACTCGATCATTTAACAAAACAATGTATAACAAAGCTTCGTAGCTCTGTGCATGTGATCAATTGAATAGTTTATTTTGTTTTACGTGTTTAATTTACGATATTGATTCAGTTTGGACAATCAGCGGTGTTACTGATGTAACTCACCTTTCTGAAAAAATCAAAAACATAATTGTTGTCATTTACATTTACAAAAAGTTTTGAGCTTAAAGGTTTTAGGAAAAGTTTACATCAGAATGCAATTGTATTCAGGCTACCGTGCCTAAGTTAAACACCATAATGAGCTATTTAATAAAAATCGATACAGGTCAAATTTCCCAGAACATGATTTCAATGTGACGCTTAAAACGTATGACTTCCTAAATAAAGTTCAG
The DNA here is from genome assembly GCA_026573805.1 of Hesperophylax magnus. NCBI lineage: Eukaryota > Metazoa > Arthropoda > Insecta > Trichoptera > Limnephilidae > Hesperophylax > Hesperophylax magnus. The sequence goes on along the minus strand of JAIUSX010000009.1, from coordinate 20,687,364 downwards.
TAAAAGCTGAACTCTGTGCAATTTACGCCCGCGACGATTTTTCAAAAGCTAACGGCGCTTTATCAATTTTACAACTTTTTTATAGTACTTGTTTATTAGAAGACTTTCCCGTGACTGTGAAATTACTAAAACTTTTGTGCACCATTCATGACCTTTGAAATGACCTCAATTGAAAGCTAAAGATGTTTCTCAACGTTAAAAAGAATACAATCTTTTTTAAACACGTTGAGCCAGGACAGACTGAACGCACTATCAGTGTTAAGCATTGATAGAGGTCTTCGCTAAACAAAAGGACCAGAAAATAGAACTTCTTTATAAATAGGTATGTACCTTTATTTAATTTATTTTATGACTTAATGTTGTAATCCGGTGAACCCCCACATATTTTGACCACCGGCCGCCACTGCTTATGTGAACAAGGATTTTCTGTTTTGCTTGTAATTAAAAACAAGTTCCAGAATCGACTGAAACCGAATGATGATACATATACGTATAGCTTTGAGTGATAATATTAGCCCTACGATTTTTACAAATTGTAAAAAAGAATCACATTGACGATTTGCTAAATAGATTCAAAACGTTCTTTTTTATAGTATAATAGTAGCTACTCAAGTATAAGTATCAAAATGTTGAAAGTTTATTTTAAGATTAACACAGTTTATTATTCTTGTACCTTCTGGTGGGAGGGGGGGTTGGCGATCGAAATATCTAAAGGAGAAGAACAAAAAAAATGCATTGATGTGGGAAGGGGGGGATAGCGAAATTCAATCACAGCCATTTCTATTATCCACAAATCTCATTTTAGCAAAAAATTTAAAATGAACAAAGCAGTTCCAAAAATACATATATCAAAAATATTGACCATTTCTAATTTGAACAGCTCATAGTTTGAAGAATAAAATGGTTGAAATATGCATTAATAATGAAAAAAGGCACTAAAAACTTGTGTTGTTCATATTTGAGCCTTGGCGGCTCATACACTGAAAACTAAAAAAGTCTCAAATGTTGCAAATTCATGTTATAATCCGGTATCTAGTGATGAACTATTTATTATAAATAAGGCAATTAGTCAGTAGGTAGCGAATCTGATAAGTATTGTATTAATAATTAATAGATAAAATTAAAATCTAGTACCTCTTGTAGACTTCGTGCAGTTTCCCTATGGTGATATCCTTGTTCTTCCCTTTGCTCAGCATCAGCAGCAGTGAGCAGATGAGCAGCTTCTGCTGCAGCGGGAAGCTCTCGTCCATTTCCTCCTCCAGCCTCTGGGAAGCCCCGTAAACGTCGTTGAGCACTTCCATCACTTGCTTCAGCTCCACCGTGGCACCGGATCTTTTGCCCGATAGCATCTTGGAAGTGGACAGTTCCACCACTCGTCTGCCAATGTCCAGAGCCCTCCTGATATCGCCGCATATGGCGGCAACTTTACCTGAAAGACAAAAAATGTATCATTAGATCAGCAAAAAAACAAAAGACCTTTCCCTAGCGTCATCCCGAATGAAACGCGATGTAGGAAATCCTTATAAATCACGCTCTTTCTGCGCTCGACAAAAGACGCGCTTCTTCTCTTAATTGTGGTCTAGCTAATTAAAGTCATTTAAAAAAGTACACCCTAAGTCACAGTCATTCATGGAATTAAATAAAGTATTGAATACCATTAATTTTTTTCTTTATATCATTTTGCACCAAATAAGCTACCGAAATCAAAAACTCTCTTGGTACTACCATAGCAAATTATTTCTGTTTGCAGCAGACTTTTTAATCACTGGATACAAACCACTGACATCAAAAGAGATAGATATGCCCTAATTCAAAATCTGTCCAACATTTCGACGACCTGGAGACAAACCACATGACAATCTTTTTGGAACCAGGAGGGTTTGAGAATGCCTTGAATAAACTACGACATCAGTGATGACGATGATTGCCGACCGATGACCACATTGAAATAACCTGACCCTGCGCAGAAAAGTAAAATTTGCTAAAGTAAGGTAACGGACATTTCTGCGCGAGGCCTGAATGTTTGTTTGGACCGTCAGGCGCTCACTTAAATAATGTAACAAAATATTCGATTTTGCAAACAAGCCGAATATTTCTCTATCCGATTTGGAATTTGAAGTTAAGGTTTTACACAGCCAGCAATTTGAGCACCATTTTAAAAAGGACTACTTATTCGTAAGCAGATTTTATTTGTACATACAATGCAAGTCGCCTGTATACTGTCAGATTTATTTATTGACAAACCACGGAAAGGGAGACGGTCGCGCCACCTCCCCGCTCCATCTTGGTTTGTTCCCCTTTTTAGGCAAGTCGATTGGTTTCTTATGTGAATGGATTCAAACACATTTAAGCACTTGTCTATGCTGGCAGCCGAAAGAGGAACAAACTAATGAACAACCTAATCTTATTTGCCCACAACCACACATCTACAGATACATAACTAACCATCACGCTGTTTCGCCGCAGGATAGACCATCACACAACTTTGTCTTGGCACACACTTCTTGCTTCATTCACATTAATACATCGTCCCATATATTCTCTTCTATGTTTATTACATCTCTACAAGTGTATCTCCTTTACATTGTGTATTTTTCCGCTTCATAAATATTATACGAGTTGACAGTGCAATGAAATACATTCCTTTTGTACACTAGCTGCAAAACCAATTACAATAAACTTCAAGATATACCATAAATGTTAAAAAATTACATTAAGCGTTAATAAAAACAGATCATGATAAAAATAATTGATCAGGGTAGTTTAGGCTAGCTGCAGAACCAATTAAATAATAATATTTGGCTAATTTATGTAGCGCCGTTTTCGTGAAAAATCACCACAAGGATGCACAATTAATAATAATAATTGGATGACTTTTATAGCGCCGTTTTTGTGCAAAATCACCTCAAGGGCGCTGTACAAACTTATAATACATCTCTACAGTGATCTATGTTATTACTTAACTATTTATGGAGATAATATACAGTACAATACTTACCTGGTAGGTCACTTGAGATTAACACTTAATTAACATTATATAATTGTTTATTAGCGAAATTTAGATACAGGATTTAGGAAATATTTGGAAAATTGAATATAACTGGACTTTCGCTTAGGAATGGTATATTTAATTTAAGGGTACGACAGCTTAAAAAGGTAAGTTTTTAGTTTAGACCTGAATTCTGTTGGACTTGTTATGGATCTTAGTTCCGGAGGACGTTTATTCCAAGCCTTCGGCCCAGATACTCCGAAAGCGCGATCACCAAACTTAGTATTTGGCTTGCGCATAGGTTCTATCAGTCTGCCTACAGCTGATGATGTAGCTGATCTAAGAGTTGACTGCCTCAGACCAGTGTTTTCCGGGACGCATAGTTCAGAGATGTAGGGTGGGGCCATTTCATTGATGGATTTAAACACCATCCAGCACAGTTTGTACTGGATTCTTTCAGGGCACTTGAGCCAGTGAAGGTTACAAAGGTGTTCTGAAATGTGCGAATACTTTGAAACCCCGGTTATGAGCCTTGCTGCTGCATTAAACACTGATTGAAGCTTGTCAATTTGATATTTTGGAAGGCTGGCATAAATGCCGTTGCAGCAATCGAGACGTGAGACTACGTAAGAGTTGATAAGTAGTTTTGTTGCTTCTGTAGGAAGGTTTCTTCGGACAGACTGGAGTTGTCTTAGGTGAAAAAAACCGGTGCTTACAGTCCTATTTATTTGACTTTAAAACGAAAAGTCTGAATGTAAATTGACACCGAGACGTTTGACTGTTGTTTTTGGGATGATATTGCTGCCAGAAATAGTAACCTCAGGATATTATTATTGAATTCATTTTCCATTTACTGGAAATAATACTTTTAATAATACAGAACAGGTTGGATTAAGTTAGGTTAACTTTTGGTATTTGTTCTTTTTTTTCGATTTCATCATGGAACAATAATTACCTGCCAACATCTGAATGGCGATGGGCGAGAAGAAATCCAGAGAAACTTCCTCCTTCAGTCTTTCGGAGAAGATCTCCACGATCTGCTGCTTGGTGTAGGGCGCAAAGTGCATCAGCTCAGGTCTCAGGTCTATGCGGGCCTGCAGCCGGGGCAGGGTCCTGTCCGTCAGGTCCAAGGCGTTGGCGATGCCAATCAGGACTATGTTGGACTTGGGCAGGGAGGGCCACTCGAATATTGTGTAGAGGACAGATTGCTTCTTATTGCAGAGCTGGTCTATTTCATCAAGCACCAGGAGGCTGGAAAAAAAAAAAATCATTTTTTGGTTTGGTAAACAGTCAAGCAGCAAAGGTATTCATTCGGCTTATAGCTCTGTTATAACTGGAAAAATACATATATGCACACACACCAGTGGCGGTCCGTGACTTTTCAGTGAACTAGTGTGGTAAGATTGAAAAATACAACATTATTGGTGTTGATGTGTTTGATTTTTTTTTTTCAAAATTTCAAACTATGAAGAATTTCAGGATTCTTTCAGTTTGAGGAAGCACATTATTAGTGATGTTTTTTTTTAATTTTACCACTCTAGCTCACTAAAAAGTCATAAACCGCCATTGATACATAGCATCAGGAAGTTAGGATCACAGACAAACTATCCCATATGTGTATATTTCCCACATAACAATACATATATCGAGTCTTGTTATTGTCTTACAAAATGTAGCAAGTAAGAAATACTCTTATGCAAATATCATATTATATTGTTCATAAAAACTATATGTATAAAAATATTATATTATATTGTTCATAATATAATACAAATAGAATATAATATTATATTGTCACATTAGTCATGTTCATTTGTATGAACAAAATAAACAATAGGACCGGGCGGTGTTTTGGTATTTAAAGTTGTGTGGAATATTAATTCTACATCACGGGTGTGACTGAGATGACCAGATACGCTTACACGCTCACTCGCTTACACTAAGTTGAAAACGTAATGCTGTATGAGATGACCTACTGTCACTGTCCACGCAAACACACACAAACACGCACATGCACACACACGCAAGCTTGTATTTTACAAAATATGTATCTACAATTTTTCCATGAGAAATTCACCTCACACTTTTCCACAGGTCACCCAACAGATTTTTAAACCCAATGCAATAAATCCTATTGCCAATCAAATAATATTCATTCGCCTATTACCAATTTTTATGTGTAAAATTTTAGTATTATGTGTAAACGAAAATACTACAAAAGACATAAATTTTTCAGTCTTCTTGTAGTAAGGAGCTTCAACAAAGTAAAAACTACCAAATGTATAAATGAGTTGTAAAAAGGGTAACAGGATTAAACGGAACACTGACAAAACAGAACATGATAAAAAAAATAGGTTAGTTTAGTTTAGGTTCTTTCAATGATCCATTTTGTCATAGAATCTTTATAAAGATACTATGAGATATGTACATACTAAAATACTCACATCATACTGTGTTTGGAGGCCAAGTGCTTGTCTATTGCTTTTAAATAAGCTTTTTCCGTAGTCCCAGCACTTTTCAAACTAAGCTCTTGACAAATCCTTCCATAAACACTTCCCGCAGAACGCATACTAGTGCAATTCACGTACACAGGTCTGAACCCCTTCTTGAACTGCAAGTTTGTACATTTACATTATTTAAAAATCACAAATCTCCAATATACAGGATGTCCTGGGGTAAAGTTCGCTAACTTCGGGGGGTGATTCTACACGATTGTACAAGTAAAAAAGATAAATGTTTGTATGGTGAAAATAAATAATCTTCAATAGAAAGATATTTCTGTATGGAAAAAAAAAACATTGGAATTTCGAAAAAAGTTATTTATCTTTTTTACGTCATGTAGAACCACCTCCCAAAGTTACCGCACTTTACCCCCGGTCACCTGAACATGTATAAAAGGCAAGAAAAATTAAATTAAATAGGAAAATCTATATAACTAAAAAATTAAATCTCCGAAAGTTCTTCACCGATTGCTCTGAAATTTTGACACAACGTTGCATTAGAATACGCATGTGTTTTTATATACCTATATTATATAGATGTCACCTGTGACTGGTACAAACATGCTTTGTTTTGAAAAAAAAAAACAGCGCAGTCTGTTGGAGAAGCATGCTTTTTTTCGCGCTATTGTTTCTCTATCTGCACAGACAGACTGAGCCACAGCAACGCGGGTCAGGGTACAGCTAGTTAATGATAAACTATTTGTTACCCATGATAAATCAGAAGAAGTTGTTACTTTAGTTCAGGTGAATACGAGTGACTTATGTTTGTTTCTCTAGAATATACTTCAATGGATTTTGATGCAGTGACATAACTGTTGCGATTTAAATTTATATGGATTTTGAAATAGTTGCCAACTGTTCCCACAACTAAAGTTGTTTGTGTGCAGTGGTCTTTAATTTATTTTAGTTTATTAGGAAAATTAACAGTTATACATATTTAAGTTTAAAAAAAAATTCAAAAACTGTTACCTGTGGACGTTGAAGAATATTTGACAAACAAGCCGTCTTTCCGGTTCCCGGGGGGCCAGAGACATATAGGGTTCCAGATTTCTTATTGTCCAAGTGATCTGTCAGGAAATTTTCTAATCTATCGAGTTCTGCCTGCCTCCCTGGTAGTGTCGTGGATGATAGTGTGTGCAGGGCTACCCTGTAAAGGAAATAAAGGGTTATTAACCAATTACATATAATAAATTAATGAAAATAATTTAATTAATTTTCGTTTTTTGTAGTTTTTCCAGAAACTCGAGTAGTTATAAAATCAATTATCTTAAACTTCCCCACTAACTCTTTGCTACCCTTAATGCATCAATGTTAAATTATAGTAGTTTGTTGAATGTTTAGGAAGGCCCTTCTCTATTTATGTAGATTAAATAAAGGAAGAGCTAGGTCACCGAATACTAATTGAGATAGATGATTTGACCAGACAATTATTACCATTGTGAATACAATACATATTTATTAAACAAAATGGATGCTTAATTGCGCAACAGTAAATAGTAATTACTGTGAATTATCGCAACAAATCTCAAAAGCGTAACTAACTACATAATATAGCTAGACTAACAAAAGAAGGTGCGCAGACGCAGGTCTCTTGCCATGCGCAGAAAGGGCATGATTTATTAGTAGGTCATTCATTGGTGGCTTACCACGTCGCAATCTTCCCGCACCGCGCTTCATTCCTGATGACACTAGAGAACGGTCTTTTGTTGATTGAATTGGTTGGTGAGAGACTGAAATAAGACACTAACCTTGCATTATGGCGGTTATTGTTCCCAGTCTCCTCAGCATCACACTCTGCCCGAGTGATATCATCCACAGAGAGGCGCTTCATCGGAGAGTCCAGTACACCTCGGGTCTTGGGATTTGACTGTCGTACCATTCTAGAGATCTTTGATGGAGAACAATCTAGAAGCAAATGTACAACGCATGAATAATATGTAGAATGCATGAAGACCGCTGGAGAAATGCATACACAGCAGGATATTGGGATCACAGGGGCCTAGATCTACCTGACAAAAATTCTCAGGTTAAAAATAAACTTACAATATTTCGTGGGCATACTGGCAAAAAACGTTAAGTCGGCAATTTGACATTTTGACTTAATAATGCGGTACTATGAAGTTATAAATTGGCAGAACACATTAAGTCGTGTAAAATAAAAATTTTATATAATTTAAAAATTTTATTTAACGTTAAGTCGAAAACAAATATTTTTATATTGGCACTAAAAAGTCTACGGATGTGCACATATCTGCCCTTATCATTTCTGGTAGAAAACTTGAACTCAACTTATGTAATTTTTTATGGCCGTAGGCGTATATTTCATCAAAATGAAAATTCAACACACCTTTAAAAAGTGATATAGAGAAAAGTGATGAAACAAAAACTAGGTTATTAAACGTATGTTTTTCATAGGTAACTATAAAGTTACCTATGAAACCTATTTAATTTAGTTTTTGTTTCATCACTTTTAATGACTTTATAACACTTTTTGTAGGTGTGTTGAATTGTCATTTTGATGACATACCCGGTCACCGTTTTTTGATTTTGTTTAACTGTTCTGTAAACACCACATAACATTAAGGCAATGCCATACGTAGTAATGCAAAATCATGTGTTTTTGATTTGAAAATTTGGTTGCCTAGAAATGTTTCAGATGCTTTAATTAAATACTGCGATTAGAATACATCTTGGCCTTTGAAATAATCGAGTATTTTTTAGATGAGAAGTCTTTTTATAAGCCCAGAAAAAAATAATGTATAAGGCCTATGAAAACTGCTTTAAAGTTCAAAATCTACTTACGAACCCATTTTCGGTTATGATTTTATTGTATAATGTGGCAAAGTTATTTATAAAATGATCAAAAAAAATTAAATATTTATGCCTGAACATCCACAAAGTAAAATAAAGGGCACTTTTTGGTCATGTTTTTTTCTTGCATAAATCAAAACAGGCGGATGGTGTTAAGCGGGAATTTAAACCTTATCGCCATCTACGTAAGGGTTATTATTGATAGGGGCTCAATTTAAAATATTACACAACGTAGTGCATCGCCTTAATGTATGTTTTTGCTTTTGTTTGACAGTGGGAGTGGAATATTATTTTTTAAAGAAGGTGCATTGAAAAGAAAGTGATGCAGTCAATTTGAAATGAGTACCTAAAAGACAAAAACCACTTAGTAAAATAGTGTTTTTGCCAGAACAAAAACGTCTTGCAAAATATACTAATTGCTACCATTTTGGGAATAAACTTAAAAACCGACTATTCATAATTAAAAATCAAAAACAACAATCAGACATAAATGAAAAGGATATTCTTAAATGAACACACATCATGATATCATATTTTTATATTAACACAAATTACAATTTAATTTGATAAAAAAGTTTGAAGTTGGTACAAAACTGAAATGCTTGTTTTCACAAAACAGCGATTTTAAGGTTAACTTTTTTTGCCAGCATACCCATGATTTGTTTACTCCCTACAATCAACAGTGGTATTATAACTTGTGTTACGGTGAGGACTTGGCTTGCAGATGATTGAACCCGCAACGCCTGGGTGGGAGGAACCCGATGCATTTATCCACTCAGCTCCTAACCGGTAGTTTAGTTTTGCAGGAGAAGAGTTTGTACTGCTAATATATATTAGTTTATACTGCTTATTTTCTAATCCATCGTGTAAATATTAAAACCATTGTTACCTGAGTCACTAGTTTCGGTACCGTAGTCACTTTCCTTTGCATTAACAAAAGGCCTCTTCTTTAGTCTGCGCTCCCGTGTATTGCTAATATCCATGTTTTCATCATCGCTGTCCAGTGTAACTAGTTTCTTCACTTTTGGAGAGTACACAGGGACTATGTGCTCCTTCCGGACAACTTCGATGGGTTTCTGTTCAGCATTCTCAACTTTCGAAGAATAGAAGCTCAAGGGTGCGTTCTTTCGGACGCGGAAAGGGAGGGTTGCCTGGAGAGTGGCCATTTTAATCTGAAATATAGACATTTTATTTAGTTAAGAGTTATTTAATTTTAGTATTACTAAATAATGTATTAGAGATTAACCATTATTTACCACATCGCTTTGATTGCTTCTGTTTTGAGTACCCTTATTTATTTTCTCAAAAGTTCAAGGATTACGATAAATTCTTTGATGTCCAGAGCAAGTGAAATGTATATTTCGCAAAATCCCAAGTTCACAACATTAAAATGCTTGCAATTTTATAAACTGGTTTTTTACACATATTTCAGATATATACTCCTACTAAGTATACTTTTCTGTTATTTATTTATTTATTTAGGAAGCAAACAGTCGTACAGTAAAAAATTATAACAATAAACATTCATATGTTCTAGACCAATTAAGTTCCATTGAGTTAAATGTTGATTTAGTATTTTTTACCTACACAACATATTAAATGGCAAAAAAATAAACATAATAAAGAAATACATAAAATTAAAAACAAATAGAAAAAATACAACTTTTCGCATAGCTATACTATTCACTACAGGTGATAATAATGTAATTTTCACAACAAAAAAATCTAATAAAATAAAAGTATTTTAATTTATTAATTTATTAAGCTGAATTTTATATGATATCAAGTTATGGTTGAAAATGTCTACATCTCGTAAGGCATTGCGAGTTTCACAGATACATACTATTACAGAGTTTTGCGCGTATTTGGATTTACAATGTGGTATTCTAAATAAATCGTTCGATCTGGTGTTTTGCTTGGGGCAACGAAATGCAATACTTTCTAACAGATATGATGAATCAACAAGGCAGTTCACGATTTGTAAGAATAATGCATCAGAGATTTTTCTACGTTTACACAGGGTGTATCGGCAAGTACCCGACAAACTTTAACCAGCTATTCCTCAGCACATTTGGAGTAAAAAATGTTATGGGCGCTTTGCTGTCCGGTAACATTTTTTTTCCATTAAAAACAAAAAATAAATAAAAAAAATCCACACTCCATCACTGTCATTTGCATTATTTCTCGTGTTCAACAGCTGTTATTAGCAAGTGTGTCAAAGAGTGTCCTCGCTCTTTCGTACACACTAAATAATAATAGTTAAAAATGAGACAAATGGTGCCGTGCCATTTCGTTGTGATTGTAAAAGCGCGCCAACGTAGGTACGTACGTACATTATTCAACGAAACTCGAACAAAATATTGCCAGACGGGTTTTCAAACTTTGACAAAGGATAAAACATTGGTGACATGTGGTGAAAATATGAATAATAAATTTTTTATTAGAAAAAAATGTTACCGGACAGCAAAGTGCCCATAACATTTTTTACTCCAAATGTGCTAAGGAATAGCTGGTTAAAGTTTGTCGGGTACGTGCCGATACACCCTGTATAAAGTGACAGGGACAAACCGATGGTCACTAAAACGATACGATAGGTGTTTCATAAATTTGTTCTGAATATTTTCAATGGGATCAATATATGTTTGATATTGAGGATTCCAAATTACTGAGGCGAATTCTAGTTGTGCCGTACATATGACATATATAACAGAATTAGGGTGTGTGCTACCGTAAAAGGCTTTGTAATGCGAATAATGAAACCCAATTGCTTTTAAGCTTTTTTTAGAATATTTTCAATATGAGCCCTAAATAACATTTTAGAATCTAGTATTACTCCAAGATCTCTTATTGTTTCTATATTATTATTTAGCGCATTGTTTTCATTTCAATTTGAAATGTAAGGTAAGATATTGAAACATTTATTTAGCCCGAAGTCAGTAAGATTATGGTATTCCTAATTGGGATATATTGTAACACTGAAGGGAGTCGGGGAAATAGGAAGAGGACAGTTGGGAAGTGCTGGCTATTCAGATCTGATCAGCAAACACGGCTAGTGTCATTTCAAGCAAGCTTAAATTCTAAATGGTGGCCTATCACCAGGGCAGTACTGGTAGTATCTACCAATATGCCTACAGACTGAAATCTTTCACTATTAAATAACCCTGCCACTGAAACTCAACAAGAGAATCAAGCTGAATTTTTAAGCTAAGTTTAAAATGGTCTTTTAATAAATTCACTGCAGAAATGAAGACAAAAATAGCACTATACAAATTATCCAATTGTTACCATAATTGAATTTGAGTCCAGACTGCCATCATTGCGGGAAAATAACAAGCTTATTCAAAGGGACTCAACGGCACCATCAAGTTTTAGGTAAGTTAAGGGACTCAATAAAAAATATCTTATAAAATTATTTATATATTTTTATATAAACTTTACACAGCATACTCCCAATTATTAGTTATTTTTTTTATAAAATAAGACACATGCATAAAGAAATACGGAAGTAATCTATGCAAAAAAAATAATGTTTTCAAAAACATTTCAATAAATAAAAACCGAAACTATATAAAGAAAAGCTGTTTTTTAACAAATTACAAAATTATTGTAAGACACAATTTTTTTATAAAATCTAAGATGTTTTTAGTGGTCAATCATTATGTTAATATATTAAATTCAAAATCCTTAAAGATGTGACTTATCATCAAAAAATGGACTCGTCGAACCCATCAAGATAGGTGTAGGCCATACCACTAACAGTCCCATTGTAATCCCATGCAAAAGAAAGAGAGGTTACAGCAGAGCTATCGATAGTAGAACCGCACTATTTACAAAACTATTCCAATCACACCAGGATTTCCTCGACAATAATGGCAAAAACCTGTTAACTATACCAGACATTATCTTTTTATAAATCCAGTTAAGTTATTAACTTCAAGACAAAAGTGTTGAATCATTTTTAGAACAAGAACCAATAAAATTACATAATCTGAAGAAAAAAAATCTTAAAACAAAAATGTTTCCACATAACTTAATCTAAAGCGCAATTTAGACAAACCAGTAATTTTACATGATTCTAAATTTTTTTTTAAATCCGCACAATGACCCTGGAAGATCCTATGCAGTTTCCTGGCCTGTTTAAATTGGGCTTTCCATATTAACATGATAAAACATCAAATATTAATAATATATTGTTAAATGCAACAATATTCGTCATTCTTAAAGCCAACGTCAAGAGGTTAGCTGCCTAAAAATATGATTTAGAAAGAAACATGCCGATAATACAAAATCAAAATGTGCTGGCGTTTCATAGGTAAATTGTGTTACAAATTATAAATTTATTGAGAAAAATTATGATCCCAAGTATCCTAAATTTAAGAATATAAAAAGAAATCTTAATTTTAAAACACAAAAAATCATTCTCAGAGATTTAATATACGATTAATACAATACAATGCAGGCATTATTTATTATCTTTCACATTATGGTTATTTGAAAATGGCATTTGAGGAGTCATGTTTTTCATGATGTTTTCAAAGTGTGCTCGGGCCACGGGGTTGTTATACCACTGGGCCGCAGCCCCTGGGGGTAGCAGCCCCAGTTGGGTCTGCAGTTCCAGCTGCTGGCGGAGGTAGGCCTGCTGCGCCAGCAGCTGCGGGGGTAGCAGCTGCACCTGCTCTGCCAGGCTGGGGTTGTTCCCACTGGGACCTGCTGCCCCCTTGTGACCACCCCCTCTGCCTGAATTATTACCCTTGCTAGGAGCCTGCGGTTTAAGCGTCTTCATCACCTTCGAAGGTTCTTTGGAAACTAAATCTCTGTTAGCGTGATTTGTACTGGTTATCTGAGAGCTTGAAATCAAATTTGATTGACTCGACGCATCGGTTCCCCTCGGAGACATCAACTGCTTATCTTCAGGAGATTGGCTCTTAGGAGAGGGACACGCAATCACTAACTTGGGAGACGAGCTGGGGGAACGAGTCTGCGACCTTTGAGAGCTTAAAGAATAAGATGCAGGCGTCTGTTGACTGCTGGACGACTTGCTATTATGAATGGGGCTGCCATTGTTTGAAATACGTGAATTTATAGATTTAGAAGTTTGAAAATAGTCGGGGAAATGCTTGGGGCTGTTGGTGGCAGATATCTGAGTGGATGAACTAGTTTTTAGATGTTTTGTGTGAGGGGGGGGAACGGGTATTCGGATGGGAGACGGGTTACTCGTATTCATTTTAAAAGACTCTTGTGAGAAAACTTGCGAAGGCGATGTCATCCGTTGAGTATAAGATTGTCTCTTGGCAAGATTAGTAATGGATTGCATAGTCTCTAAAGCTTTGGTTTGCTGAGGTCCCAACTGGCTCACAGGATGGGGAGTAGATAAGTCCAAAGCGCTGTCTGATTTGACAACTTTTGGCTGTGGCAAGGGGTTAGGTTTCCGAATGGGCTGCGCCATGGGAACAGGCTTGTACTTAGCCGGGACCACAGGAGTGGCTGCGGGAACAGGGAGGGGAACTAGGGAAGGGGCAGGAATAGGTGGCGGAGCACTTGCAGGGGGAGGGGTGGGGACGGGGGCTAAGACCGGCGCAGGAGCTGGCGAGCTACTTGTTTTTGAAACAAGTGAAGGAGAAAGTGCCGTTGGTGTTGTTGGTTCTGCAGAAGCGGAGGTTTCTTCGGGGGTTTTGGGAGAACCACTAGCGAGAGATTTTGGAAAGTCTAGTCGCGTTTTGATATACTTTGGTTTATCAGACTGCTGTTGCAGGGACTGCAAGAATGTTTGCTGAAATGTTTGAGGTTTAGTAATTGGAAGCGTTTTAGAAGCTTTGTTATCCGAAATTGGCTTCAAATTGGGAACAGGGCCCTTACCACCGGTTGCATCAGAAGGCTTAGCACTTTTACCATTTTTCTCATCAGTTCCTTTCTCAACGACTTTGCTTGTTATTTCAGTGTCGGGTAATTTTAAGATTTCTATATAGTTGTGAACCTCGGGATTATTGGCAGTAAAGTTAGGTTGCATTTGACTAGAGGAAGGAGTACAATTTCCTTGCGATTGGTTTTTTGAATCTTTACTTTCGTTGGGTGTATCATTAGTTTTCTGGTCTTTTTGGTCAGTTAGTGTAATGGATAGTGAAGATGGTATATTAATATTACAAGAATGAAATAAAGATTTCAATGGATCACCTTGTGGCTTGGCTTTGGCATTTGGCAATTTTAGCTGAGGTCGAGGCGAGTGAAGGTTAAAATTTTTAGTAACATCTTTCTTAGTTTCCGACGGCTTTTGAATGTTTTCAGGTTTATTAGGTAACCGCGGTACACTTACTTTAGGTGAAGGAAGATTTACTTTAGAAGCAGGGAGATTAGGTTTAGTGGGAGGAAGATTAGCTTTAGGCGAGGGGAGACTTACTTTAGGGGGGGGAAGATTTGCTTTAGGAGAAGGGAGGTTCGGTTTAGGGGGGGGAAGATTTGCTTTAGGAGAAGGGAGATTGGGTTTAGGGGGGGGAAGATTTGCTTTAGTGGGGGGAAGATTTGCTTTAGCAGGAGGGGGATTTGCTTTAGGAGGAATGTTTACTTTTGGAGAAAGAATATTCATTGTAGAGGTAATGTTGTCATTGGAGTTTAAATTAAATAGATTCTTAATGTCAACATTCTTACTATGATGCACCTCACTTTTGGGTTCTTCCAATTTGGGAACATGAGCAGGTTTTTGCACTTGAGGGGAACTATGTGATGGGGTGGGCTCGGTGGATACTTTTCTTTTCACTGGAGAAGACTTGACAGTTCCGGGTGAGGGTCTTAAGTTATCCAGGGTCCAACTTGGTGGTGGAGTTTTCAAGGCAGGTTTGGGAAATTTAACTTCCGACTTCGAGGCACTTTTCACTGCACTCGGAGGCGGGAACGGTGCAGAACTGATTTTATTACTAAGAGAATAGATAGGTTTAGTAGGAGGTGATGCAAGTGCAGCCACAGTTGCTTTGGGTGCTGGAACACTACTCGCAGGGGATGGCTTAGTGGATGCTGGTGTACAGGGTGCTGGTGTACAGGATGCTGGTGCACTGGATGCTGTTGTACTGGATGCTGGTGCACTGGATGCTGGTGCACTGGATGCTGGTGCACTGGATGCTGGTGCACTGGATGCTGGTGCACTGGATGCTGGTGCACTGGATGCTGTTGTACTGGGTACTATAATCTCACTTATTTTCTTTTCAGGAGTCAACTTCATTTTTTTACCCTCCGTCAATTGATCAGATGTTGATTTCCGTTTGCCGGGACTTTTATCCAACTCCATTTTTATACTCGGGGATAGTTTTTCAGTTTGCATTTTCTTGGGTGATGGAGTTTCAGCATTGGCTATTACAGTCGCCTCAGATCCTTCCTTAGTGGGCGAGCTGGAGCATTTTCCAGCGCCCACTCCGCATTTAGCCGTGAGCTCAAAAGAATTTAAGAATTGAGATTTCTCAACATCCATTGAAGAAGATGGTTGTATGAAAGCTGCATCTGTTTGAGAGACCCCTGACTCGGTCTTCAGGTTGCTGTCAGTTTTAACTCGATTATCCTTCTGGTCGGGGAAGTCAGATTGGACCTTCTCTTCAGGCACAGGACTGAACGTGCCTGAGGAGGCATCGGAGCCGGCCTCTGTGAGCTGCGAGGGAGCAGGACTGGAAGAGGGGCCCCCATGCAGGCCAGGCCTCTTAAGGCCGAAGAACCCAAATCGGTCCCTTATTGCGCCAAAATCTGATATCTGGTAGAAAAATCTCATGGGCTCATTTCTCTTCCAGTTGTAAATGTAGGCTATATCCATCAGGGTGTAATAATCCGGAAGAGGAACTCTCTTGTACAGAATATCAACAAAGAAATTGGACACGTCTACGTCATATTTCATGCTGAGAAACTTTTTAAGGTGACAAATATTGACAACTGCCGGACATTGTAAAAACCTCCTTGTAGGGGCGCCTGCTTCATTGATAGTCGACTCGCTGCCGCTCTCCGACGACCTGCTGGACTGGCTCTCATGTTCTGCGCAGTCCATGTACTCTAACGAGAAGGATATTACATCCTCGGGGCTGAAGATGATCCTCTCTGTGTCTTCTCCGCGTTGTTCAGGAGTAGCACTGGCGGCGGGACCTGGTCGAGAGGAGTAGAAGGCTTGCCGGCGTTGCATTTCTCTTTGGAATAGGCCGGGGACCAACTTGTAGACAATGTCTTGTAAGGCCTTGTCAGGTTTAATGTTAGGCTTGGCAGAATTGATCATCATTTCACAAATAGGGCAGTAACTCTTAACCTTCAGATGTTTGATAATGCAGCTACGGCAGAACGAGTGCAAGCACTCGACGATGGTGGTGGCGTCTATGTAATATCCGCGGCACAAAACACACATTAGCTGAGAGTTGACTTCTTCTATCATAGTCCTCGGAGGCGCTGCAACCCCGCCGCGGCCGGTAGAATCATCCATAGCGATAACCTTACTGTCTGATGTCTTACGTGTGGTAACCATTATGAACTAACCGCTGAAATCAATTTAATCGGTGATGTCGATTAAAGTTCTTAACATCCAAATAAAGTGTGTCGAAAATTCATAACAGTCAAATGTACTGGGCGACATCTTTACGGGAATCCAGGCTATCAAAAAACCACACCACGCGTTGACGTAATTGATTTAAATTGTGAATTATTTATTTTTCCACAGCAAAACTTCAGGCAATGTTTATTTTGTACGCGCAATGATATAAACTATTAATTATTACGAATAATCGATAGAAATCGCCGCAGTGAAAGTGTACACAATAGACGCAAAAAGAATTGTTGGTAGCACTGTGTCGAATGGAACTGCTTACAGCTTTGACATTCAACAATCGCGAACCGAGGAAACAATGTTCGATGACGATAATATGGTTGATTTAAACAATTCAAGATTTAAAAAAAAAACAGATAAAAAATCCCATTTTATTAACAGTACTACTACTCACCTAATATTGACGATATTTTCCAACTCGAAAATAAACGGGGACCGGATAAGAAGGTTAATTTGGCGCGAATATGTACACAATTACTCGTTACGTTGGTGTTCCTGTCGTTCCTGAGCGTACAGCTGTTACCGGCTACAAAGTGTAAAATTTTATATCCCGTCATGTCCTACCGATCCTTCCGCTTTTCACACGAAGGAAAATACTTTTTGAATGATAATAGTAATTTGAATAAAAAATACTTCGTTTCATTGAGTAAATATGTAAACAAAATACAAAAAAAAATAAATTGTTTAATAAATGTATATTTTTAAACTCAATAAAATGGTTTTCAAAGCATTTTTCGTACAAATTACATTTAAAATATGTTTAATCACCAAGGTAATGGTGTTTGGTTCAATAAAAAACAAGGAACATTCTAAAATTCAGAAATACCCAATTCTTATATAGGTTGTCCGGGGGTAAAGTGCATTAAATGCGGAAGGTGATTTTACATGACCGCATGAATAACCCACTCACCATAATGGTAAAGTAAAAAGGAAAATAATATGTTTTTTCGAAATTCGATTGTTTTTTCCAGCACAAAAATATTTTCCATAGAAGAGTATTTATTTTTTCATTCAAACAATTCAATATATTTTCAGTGAATAAAATTAATTTATGGCGCCGCTCTACAATAGTTGGTAGTAGA
This sequence comes from Hesperophylax magnus, assembly GCA_026573805.1. Lineage (NCBI taxonomy): Eukaryota > Metazoa > Arthropoda > Insecta > Trichoptera > Limnephilidae > Hesperophylax > Hesperophylax magnus. Next base: position 20,669,421 of record JAIUSX010000009.1, on the reverse strand, counting down.
AGTTGTTTTATGGTTAGTAGTCCAATGGTGAGCATAGCTGCCTTCCAAGCAATTGATCGAGGTTTGATTCTTGAATTGGGTGTAAAATAAACATGACAAGATGTATTATGTGAACGAAATGAGAGTGACAAGAGAAAAACATCAAAAATTATTTTTCAGTTCTAATTTTGAGAATGGCAATGAAAACAATTTCTGCTAAGAATATTAAAGTATAGGAACGTATTTTATCGTAATTCTCCAAGCAAACACATCCAATTTTGAAAATGATGACTAAAATTCAAAGCGAATGTTCTTGACTTCATTGAACCGGAGTTATAGACAGAGTCACAAAAAATGTATTTTTAATAATAGTATAAAACTGAAAAATACTGAATTAGCAGAAATATTAGGGGAAATCTATTTCGATTTTTGTACTCTTATGTTTAGTTTCTAGAGGTAAAAACATTTTGGTTTTCCGTCCGTTTGGTGACTAAACTTTGGTCACTAACGGTCGAAAAAACATTTTTTTAAACAAGACAGAAGTTTGGATTTATAATATTGATCGTACCATGTTTCCCTTTTTACCACCTACTTACCATATATTTTTCTGGAACTGCTTAAGATCTAAGGTTTATTGTCCCATTTTTAAATTTTGTTATTAAACTAAAAAAACTCACAATCTTGCACTGCATTGTATGATAAAAAAAAATTCAGTAAAATTTATTCCTCACAGAAATATATGTACACCAGGTACTTATTTATTCAAATAGTTTTATTTTTTTCAACAGCAACACAGTTTAGCTATTTCCGTTTCTCTATATTCCGTTCTCGGCATATAGAGAGTTCGCAAAATATTCTTTCACTTATATTCTCGCCATCAGCTCGACTGCAGGTTTCTTTTGACTTCAAGCTAATAACTTGGAGCTAGAAGAATATGAGGGCTAAGGTATTTATTGCGTTTTAAACTCGTCGACCGCAGCAAAAATAATAATCGTTTAGTGTTATCAAAACATTACCCGGTGTTTCCATTAACATGTTTTCTGTTTTCTCGTTTTTAGTGGCGTAAGAAGCGTATGCGGAGGTTGAAGCGTAAACGCAGGAAGATGCGTGCAAGGTCCAAATAGACTAAGGTACTGTACATTTTTGCTTATCCAAGTGCTGTTCCGAATCCCTCATAATTTGTGAAAGCTACGCGTGAATTCTCCATTTTTGCGTCTTTGGAAGTTTCCGTAACACGTGTATGTTTCTACGACTAGCGTGTCTGGTGCTGTCAATGGCTCTTTTTACTAGGCAATCAGTTAGCTAGACGTAAGCCTGGCTTCACTTTCATTCAGATTATTGATCTTTTCTGTCCTCGGCGCACTTGCTAGTGATTTTTCCCGCTAACCGACCCGTTCTCTTCTAATGGTGTATTCTCATTTTACAATAATCTTGCAGGCACTTTGCCGGTGAAATAAAATTTATTATACTATTACGTTTGTTCCTTCCAATAGTTTTTTTTGGTAAATTAATATTTTTCTTTATAAAACCGCACCCCGCTTCTCTTGTTCATGACACGCTGTTAACCTAAAAATATTTTAAATGGGTCGCGCCACAACCTATTTCAAAATAGTTTGGCCTTGATCGGATGTAATGCTGGTCAAGTGTTTTGTTCGCGTTTTTGACAGTCCACAACTGCGACTATTCTCCAATAGCATCAAACGCAACTTTTCTCAAAGCACATGTCAAACTAAGCGAGCTTTCAATAATATTTGACTAATTTATATAGCGCCGTTTTCGTGAAAAATCACCTCAAGGGCGCTGTACAAATACTTTTCTTAAATAATTTGTACTAGAACTACCGACTTAAAACTAGTGACTTACATCCAAGACTTCTATCTAGTGACTTACGACTAAGGCCTATAACTACTGTCTTACGACTTACCACTATAACTAACTCTTAATGACATATTATGTTGAAACTTACTTGCCAATGTTAACAATAATAATAATGATTGGATTATTTATATAGCGCCGTTTTTGTGTGAAAATCACCTCAAGGGCGCTCATTAACGTCAACCCCACATTACATACTTTCGTTTCGATTTTTACTGGTTTCTTCAAACAAAAGCATTTGTAAGCTAATGATAAATTCTGAACAGACCACCCCCCCCCTCATTTACATAATTTTACTTTTGGGTAAATTTAAAAAAAAAAATTATTCTACATTTCAGAACTATATTTCCTCACCATCTCGCTGCATCCATGATGAAGTCCATAAGGTTAGTTGAGTATTTTTTTACGTTATATAAACATCAGGTGGTCCAATGCCAACCCGGAATGAAGCTATTTTTTCCATTATTTGGGAAAGGCCTAGCTTTGTTTTGGGGATATTAACTTGGATTCTCCACACCAAAAAGTTGATATTCAACTGCTGGCACTAAGTCTCCATACATTTTTTTGTTCTTATGCCCTTTTCTCATTATTCAACAATCGCAGTATTTTCAGTTTTTGCATTGTAAGGTGGATATGTTTGCCTATCGATTTTCTCACCCATATGTTTTCTCTAGTAACTTTGGTATTTTTAGTGCACTGTGCCATAAAATTTCAATTAAGCACATTATTTTAACTAGCACCTTTCTATAAACCTCATTTCCAGTCTTTTATATGAATGTTTTATTTATCTGTAAACTAATAGAAGTGTTTTTGTTTTAACAGATGCAGTTTTAACGACAACATCTACAGTAACTTCTAAGCAAGCTCATCAACAACTGGGTTTCTTCTGGCATTTCAACTTTTAAAAACTTGTCATACAAAATAAAAAAACTACAAAACTATAACCAATATCTTATCAATCAAACCACCCACCCGTCCCATCTTTTTTTTTTTTTTTTATCAAGAAGGCTTCCTGTGAGATGTGGAAACTCTGCATTTCACTCTTTATTTAATATTATACTGATAGAGTAACGGGACTGGTCCTATGCAGGTGTGATTGGAGCAGTCTGCTCTGGGTCTTGCAGATAATACCCGAAGCCTAAAATGGCAAGTTTTTACTGACGTTACAGTCAGGTGCAGTTTGGCTTGGGGTAAGCCCTGCGGAATATTGTGAATTAGGATTCATATTAGATTGTGAACTCGGTATTTTTGTACCGACTTGCTGACAAAAAGCTCTTTTGCTATTATACACATTACCAACTACTGCTATTATACACATCAGTCAAGCACTCGGCTGGTGTAATTCAGGCCTTAGAGTAACAATACGACAGATTAACTTTATTTACATGTGTACCGGGTGGTAATTATCCTTAAGAAGTCTAGGCTCGACTTCAGTGTATTGAGTGTATCAAATACTTGGGAGTCGTGTCACAATAACAAGAAGGTATGGATGCGAACGAAGCAAGTACTAGTGCACCATCCTCTCCTGTACCTGGCCCCGTGAAGAAATGGTGTGATAGTTACTTAGAAGTAAGGCATGGTCTCATCATATATGGTGTCGCCAATGTACGCTTGTTAACCCCTAATTTGAACGGCACATGAGGTTTCTGAAAAACTATTGCAGTTGTGCACATATTCACCAGAGGCAAGAGATCACCGCAGTTGCATGCATGGCCTTCAAAATTTTCGCAAATTTTTAAAAGTACTAACTGAACTTCAGGTTAACAAAACTAACTAAAAATATGTTAATTTATTACTGGGTAGTCTGGCCAACAAGAGAATTCCCCTGATAGATGTGCAGAAACCGATTTTGGTAAGAGGCTGGGTCAATCAAGAAAAATCACCAATGACCATTCTGGATTTCCAAATTACTTCGGCAAAGCTGCGCCATATGCAAAGGGAAAAGTGCATTATTTATTTTGTCGAACTCTACTATAAATAATAAACATTGTATAATAATGGACAAGGTAAAAGCTTTGTGCAGACTTCTCTCACAAAGCACTCTTTTCAGGGTGAAATGCCTAAAACCAAAAAAAAAAAAAGACTTCTCCTTTCTTCACATTATTTTAAAATTGATTAAAATCAAATATTTATAGGCATATTATATTCCAAACTGGTCAGTATGATTGGTACGATGCAAGTAGGTAACTACCAATAAATATTATTCAAATAAATCTTAAAATTGCTTAGTCCATATTCGAATTATAGAACAGCTAGACAAGTGATTTGTAATTTGTATTGATTTATAAAATTCTTCTCATTTTCAAATCAGAAGACAGGTTTCTTATACTATAGAAAAAAAATAATTTTGGATAGTGACACTTTGCAATGGGAAAATTGAAATGGGAAAGAACATTACCCTGTCGCACTGGAGCATATTATGGATATATAGTCTCTTCTGACTATTATAAGTATGAACAGGTTCCGTGGCAGTTTATGGTGATTATAAAAATATAAATTTTTTGTAAATCCTTTCACGGTATAAAAAAACGATTCTCTATGTTCTGCTTATAAAAAAAAATTGACGTGCTACACAAAAGGAAATAAAATCCGCTAACTTTGTAAATAAGCAAAGTAAAGATCTGGGTAAATACAAACATTAAAAATTAACTGTGATGAAGAAATTATACATTATTTGTAATCATGTAACCTAATTACGGTTTCTATAAAAGCCTACATACTACCTGTCTTTCTATAGTTGCAAACGGATCGTTAGATGTACATGGCTACAAAAATAATTCATCATTGCAATGCGTTTTTAATATTTGCATTTACTTTTTGGAACAACTCTTATGATCTCACAGAAATCGTTTTACCATTGTGGTGAGAAATATGATCTAAACTGTGATGACAAAACCGCTTTATATTCAAATCTAGAAGTTAACCATAGTAGAATTAAAATGTGCACCTTTATGAAACCAAAGGTTCCGATGGCAATTTGAAAAAAACTAATCAGAGTTAGATTTTTTTATTAATTATTTTTATAAGAAGCGATAAAAAAGTGAGGTAACATTAACTTTCATAATACATTAGTCTAGTAAAATAAGTGTTTTTATATATTTTTTCATTGTCAGTAATTTTAGTCACAAAAAACGGAAAGTGAACTATTTTTAATGTTTTCATTCAAAATTTGAATATAAAAAACATATGGTAAGTTTTTTAGATTCTCACGGCCAAAAGCATTTTTGTTGTTTGTTTTTGGGGTGTTATGCTGTGTTGCGCTAACTCCTTCTTTAGCCGACGTTTCGGACAGCGTTGCAGTGTCCATCATCAGGGCAGATCTGGTAGATCCGAAGATGTGAAGATGGACACTGCAAAGCTGTCCGAAACGTCGGCTAAAGAAGGAGTTAGCGCAACACGGCATAACACCCCAAAAACAAACAACAAAAATAAAAAACATATGTTTATTTCTAACTGCAAAAGAAGTCTTTGAGTTCCAACTCTAAATAACACATTTGCATTTCATTACGCAGGATTCGAAATTTAGAAGCAACGGACGAGAAATTAATTAGAGAAAGAACATTATAATTTTGATTTCAGGAGGGCAAAGCTAACATGTACTTAATACTTGCTTTTGAATATCAACGGCGGTGGCAGAAGGAGAGAGAATTGTGGAGACTAAAAATGTTTCCGCCAGAAACAGACAAGGTTGACATGGTGAAAAGATATGTTCTTAGTTTTAAAGCTAAAGCAAAACAAGTTAAAGAAGAGAAAGAGAAAGAAAAAGAAAAAGAGAAAGAAAAAGCATTCAAAATGAAACGGTAAGTAAGAAACCTAATTTAATGTTTCACTTGTTCTTTTTAAGCCGTATCTCCAGCTACACTGTTTTCACAAACATTGCGTCTGCATACATTAATTTGTACAGCCATGCCCATTATGCATGTTTGCGCAAACATTTGGTTCAATGTTTATGCAAACAGTGTCACAGGAGACACGCTTTACGAATTGAAAGAGATAATTAATCTGCGCTGTTAATATTATCATTAGGTGAACATGGGTACAACAGAACTACAGTATAGTAGTCACAGAGAGAGGTTGTATGTGACGTCATCATTCTAGTATCTTGTCTTCTTTGTTTTCATACAAGATGTGTGTAATTCACGATAGACGTGTGAGAAGGAAGACTTTTTGTCAATCACGTATATACACAGGACCTCTCTCTGGGACTACTATATTACCTCGAGTTATGTAAGTAATGCATTCCATAGACCTAACATAAGTAGAATTTCACAAAGTCAAATTTAATACTCTACAGCGGTGATAAACGTAAATGTTAAACTAACCACGCATACCAAGAGTTTAAATTTACAAGAAGTTGTAATTTACAAAATGCGCAAAAGCAAGTGCTCTTCGAAAGTAGATGTTTGAAATAGAAAAATTCGGTGGAATATTTAACTTTTAGAGATTTCATAATTTGTTTTTTTTTTTTACGTATCTACGAATTTATGGAATCACTCGTTACATGAACTTGGGGTGGTGTTACTGAACAGATAATGCCTGTACAATATTATTGTTTTGCACAGGGCGTTTTTGCCATTAGGTACATATTTTTTCTAGAGTTTGGGTCCATATGAAATGAAATATGTACTGTCAGTAACACTTGTGTGGAAACAGTTATTAGATGTGCAATGTGCATGCCTATAAACGATGCTTTCACAGCTTCATACCTAAAAACAATGAAATTATGTAATCATGTGGTTGTTCTATGAGCTAAAATTTATGATTCACCACCTTTCTGAAGATTAAAGATGTAATGACAAGTTTTCTGGCATGGAAGTTGACAATTTTCAACAAGCACTAGGAGTTTTTTGTTACAAGATTAGTGCAGTGCCAAGAAATTTATATTTTCATCGGTGACTTTCATTATAGCTAGTTCGGCCTGTAGTGTAGAGCTTTCGGTATCAACCCAGGGAAAAAAAAACTGCTCAAAATCAATCAACTGCAACTCAATACAAAATCAGGAGCGGAAAATTACATCACATTAAAGTACTCCTTTTCTGAGTATAAGTCAGCCCCCAGATGTGAGACTTTAGTTGCGACGACAGCTGGAAACTATTCCGAAATTCAGAAAGTCTCCCTAGTGTCGCGTCGCTTGTGTGAACACCTCCATAATATACACCGTTACGGATTTTGATGCACGTAACTGTTGCCACAACTAAAGTCTTGTGTGGGGCTTGCTTTTAGGCTTGAATTACAGTTTGAAAAAACAAATTTCTATTGTTTACAGATTTGAAAACATACCAAGTAGAACAGTCAACAAGAAGGAAAAGGTTATGGAGAAAAAGGATGAAAACGAAGACAAGCAATGCAAAAAACTTAAATAATGTATGAATATAGCAGGAAATCAGAATGAATGGCAGATGCAGAATACATTTATAAAGAAATCACAATGGCAAATTGTTCAATGAACTTTAATTAATTCAACAATCCCAAACACACATATAAATTGTTTTTTTCATATTATACTTTCAACAAACTACAAAAATTTGTTCAGACAACGTCAAAATTTATTTATGTACTTACAAATAAAAAAACATTTTAACAATAATATAGTCGCTTTTTCCTATATTTTATTGGATCGCTTTCTTTGTTTAACTAATATAGAAAAGATGCATTTATTAGTTTCATATCTACCAATCTCAGAACATATGGGATGCATCAGTGCATAACTTTGCTTACTGTAACCGTGAGTGGTTTATTTATGCTGCAACCCACTTACATCATCCATAATCTGTAATGCAAGAATCATAATAAAAATAAAACAGTAAAATTTGGAGCAATTTAAGTTTAAAAATTCTGTTCATGTTAACACAAAAATCTCTCACTAATCCGCTACCACAAAAACCAAGCAAGTGTCCAATTAGCGAAGACATACAAAATATGCTAAAAATTAAAACAGGTAAAAACCGCTAAGGTTTGAAGTTAAGGTTTAATGCTTGTGCTTGCGACAAGACTAAATTTATTCAAACAAAAAACGTGGCAAACAAATCAAAAACATGTGACAGTTACTAGAATACACCGAACTAGGACTAACCGGAATGTTCTAAAACAACAATGACTAAGTCTGGTGTCTAGTAAACTGGTTAGCGAGAGTAAGCTAGATGGCAGTATGGTAACTGAGTGTGAAAGAGTAAGATAACCCAGCCCGTCACGTTGGTGTACAAAGCTTGGCGCTAGGTATGTGGCGGAGCACCGAATTTGACATACGAATACTGGCGAATTATAGAGCTTGATTTTGTGCTTTCAACTAGTAAAAACAACAGCGGCTAATCGAGCGGCAGATTACTGAGAGTCATGTATTCTGAATGACAGTAGTAGACAAGAAACTGTAAATAAGAACCGAAAAATCAAAAGGTATTGAATACTCAACCAAATTAACCACCTAGATTCATTTGTGAGCTAAATTTGCGCTGCTGCTCAATTTGTTGACTAGAAATTAAACAAAAGTTGAAATACAGAAACATTAAAGTTAGTATTTTACTTTCATAGTGTGAAGGTAAAATCAAATGTTTAATTTTATAAAGTTTATCTACCTACAAAATATTAAAAAACAGAATTTATACCCCAAACATAAAGTCTTAATATTAGTCGACTTTATTACATTCCAAATTTACACGGAAAAATACCTTTTGAGACTACATACAATGTATAAGGGAATGCTTGAACTAGTTCCAGCGAAAGCTCTTACGTTCGTCCTCTTCCTTCTCATGCTTTTTTTTTGTAAACGAAAAAAACCAAAGATACTTGAACCATGAGTCACATACAATCTCTCGCTGGGACTAGTATAGTAAATTGTTGCAGAATTTGTGCTATCTAGATTTTCTATCAAAGTGCTACATAATAATCATCCTACATTTTCCCACCAGAAACAAATTTAATAACACTGTAAAATGAAAAGATCTGTTTTTAGAACCAAACATCATAAAATAAATTCAGTACCTTACAGCAGTTATTATGTATCATATTATTAGTTCGTGCTAGCTTTATTGTTTTTGTTATGGAACACATTTCTTAGTCTTAGTTAATCTAATGGCATATATTTTCAGCGTAATACGATGAAAATGAAATTGGTCTAGTGGCCCGTACCCACGCTCGTTCATGCTTTTAACAGTGCTCGTAATAGCTTTATGCTCATTTGAACACGTCTCAATGTGTGTACTGTCGTGCTCTATGCTTTTTCGTTCGATATCGAGCCAACGGGTCAGCGTACGTATGCAACAATGAGCATAGTTCCAACTCAACGTGTTCGATCGAGCTTCAAACAAAAAAAAAACGTTTTCAGCTACAACATCAATAATACCATTTTTTTTTAATTTTAGCTGTACAGTATATAAAAACATATGCGTACTCAAATGCAACATTGTGTAAAAATTTCAAAGCAAAGACATTTAAGATTTTGAAAACGAACATTTACATTTTATTTTTATAGATTAGCACTCTATTACTCCCAAAAGTCACGAGCCGTCACTGGTTGCAACGCCACAAATGTTGGTCGTATGCGCCTGGACTAAATTTCCAATGCTAAACATATTGATTGTGCAGTGGGGCTAGCATAAGAAATGACAATAATCATTTTGTCTATGAAAAATAACATTCATCTGGTGAGATACAATCTATAAAATAAAGCCTTCTCATAAATAAACCATTCACTAGATAGATATCTTCGGGCTTTTTGTATGAAAACCATAGATATGCCAATATATAAAGATTACAATTCTCATTCAGAGCCTACTTATTATACAATACACCAATGAAAAACTCTGAAAGTTTATTCCATAGACTTGAGTTTTTCATTGGTGGATATAGTTAGGCAATCATATGACGTCACATTATTTCGGTTCCAATTTTCGATCGGAGTTATACCCCCTGGTCATGGATATATCATAAGATTGACCCAGATATCACATCCATTACTTGTGTTGGTAGGAAACTCAAATAAAATAACCTGAGAAATAAGAGCATTTCAGTTCAATTTTATTATCTTAAGCATGGTTAAAATAATACAAACAACATTAACTAAAATTATGTACATAACATCTTTTCAAGTTTTGTAAACATAGAACACGAAGATTGCCATCAATTAACGCGTTACTAGGACATTAGGTAATGTGGAACATCAAAGGTAAGGAAATAGTGCTCGTTATAGTCGAGCAGGAATGCAAAAGAGTTTTAGTAGCAATAATGAGATGCACAAAGTTAAACATATTAGTGATTTTTAATTCGCCGTTGGTTAGAAATGTGTTAATATAAAATTGCAAGATCAAGGATATACTGTCTACATTAGTTTAAGAATAAATCACATAGGATGTTATTTAGAGTGATGTGAAATATTTGACTGACTGAAATTTTACCGATTAAAAAGTTTAGAAAATGGATATTTTTGTAATAAATTATAATTTTAGAAAATCTTACCTGACAGTTTTAACCTCTCCTGACAGTTTTTCTACACAAGTAGTTGAAAAAAACAAAACATTTTCGAATGTAAAAGCATTTGTAAAAAATTGAAAAATTTTGTAAAAAAAACTCACTGCACACTTTATTTCCTAAATCTTAAAAGGAAATAATAACAAAGAGTATTACAATGGTTTTACACAGTTACAATCCACTATAATGTCGAGAGCACAGAGAAATTTGCAATGCAAATCATTGTTTATTACAAAAACTACGAATGTATCCTGATAAACTTTCAGACATCCTAGAAATTGACATTGGTCTAACTAATATCTCCAGTGCAAAAAGAATGCAAAAGAAAATGATATTAATGGCAGCGATTGTGTGATCGCCACCTTGAAAAGGCGTTACTTGCATGTTACACTATATCGCTTGGTTAAGACAACTACATACTCACATTTTCCCTTACATTTTTATAACACATCCCTACATTTAAGTCATGTCACTACTTCAACGGTAATCGCATTGGACCCAACTTCTTGAGCAGGGTTATTCCATATTGTCAAGAAAATAAAACTAAATATATGTATATTTGTAAGAAATCTTTAGTTTGTAAAATTGAGACCTTTATAAGAGTTCTTTGGCAAGAACTATTTAATTGTAGGAGCTCAACTGACCAAGTTACATACCATCATGAAATGTGTTTAGTTTGATGAGTTTGTAATAAAGACTGACTATCTCTTTACATTACATTAGTAACTCCAATAAGCCGAACTTATCCCATCACATGACTTTCGTTGATGAAATCTCAAATAAATTGTCAACATAAAATAATACCCAAATAATCAAGAAAATTGTATATTGTTAACTTAGAACTGCATCTACACTGGTATTGAAGAAGCCGTTTAACCGAATTGGAATTGAACTCCGCCCGGGTAGCCGCCGCCCCCGGAGGAGCCCCCGTGGAAGTTGAAGGGAGATCCCCCGCCACCGAAGAATGACTGGAACATCATGTTGGGGTCCATTTCTACTAACAAACATAATTTCATCATTAATATGGGGGCATATTATAATTAACTACACTTCTATCTCAACAAAAGGCGTGTGCGTTAAATCTGTATCACTTACTGGGATATGGCAAGAACAGTGACACGGTAGAGATATCATCACAGGAAAGTGCAAACAGAACTACCTTCAAAAAGACACTGTGCAGGAGCAAAGGGAGCAGTCCCTCTCCAGGCGTTTACTTGCCAAGGTGCTCATAAAACCAAACACGTAATAATTGAGGTTTTTACTAGCGTCAGGCGCCGTTTGGCTCAGGGGCGGCCGTGCCTTCAAGCATTGTTGAGAACCTCCATTTGACAGAACAATGATCTCTGCACCAAGCTATATCTAGATCGTTTTAAAATTAACAAGTTTTCTTCACAGCTGCAAAACTAATTCAAGGGCCAATAAAACAATATGGCTTTTCTATGAAGGATATAAAATGTCAAGTGGTGTTATTGTTCTGTATTGTGTTTTGTACCTTGTTCCCCGTGTTCAAAGTCTTGGCCGCAATCGTAAGGTGTCTTCTTCTTGGGATCGCTGAGGACTCCGTACGCCTCTCCCAACTCCTTGAAGCGCCTCTCCTGCTCCAGGCGGTCGGTCTCCGAGGCTCCCACATGGCGATCGGGATGCAGGACCAAAGCCCGCTTTCTATAACAACCAAGCATTACCATAAAACACCTAAAAGCATAATTTTATTATTTAGGAGTATTGCATTCCTACGCCATGTATTATTTTCATGCCATCTGCAATTTTAAAAGTGTTTTTTATTTTCCTTTCACTTTTCTTATATACATTTAAATACAACTTTATATTTACCATGTATATTATGTACACTAAATTTAAAAAAAAATCTAAACATTAAAAAACTATATTGCAGTAAATCATGTAAAATGTACATCGTATAAAAACCTACTGGGGTATTTATAATTATAAAAATCACATTTAAAAAATCAGCAATAAAAGATCTTGGCTAAATTGGGAAAATAAAATCATAACATACATGATGAAGTAATCCCATTAACATAGACATATGAATATTAGTAGACCTGCCCTAAGTGATTAAAAGCGTATTATCCCCACTCCCCATACCGGTTCCATTGGAGCCGGCTGTGCTCGCGTATGGCCTCAAGTGAAATTTGAAAACGTGACGTCATCATTCTTGTGCGAACTATGGTCGAGGCATCATCGGTTCATTTTACGAAATAACACGGCAGAATGTTAACTTGTGCTATGAAAACTTGTAAAAATAGATGTGAAAAAGAGAATAAACCCAATTGTCGTATTACATTCCATATATAAGCATTATTTTACTTTATTTTAAGCATATTCACATCGTATAATATAGATCAGTTGTTACTATCACATCGAGAAACGTCTGGACGCGAAACACAATGCTGGTTGGTTGCTGGGAAGTAAATTATGAACATTTATAAAAGTGTCTTAACTAAATACTTAAACGAAATATTCGACTCTGAAAATGGAACCGAATTTTTTTGCCGAATTTGGACTTCGCAAATTTGTTCATAACGTGGCGAGTAATTTGCGCTCCCATGTAAAAATGTCTATTCATTCAAAAGCAGATTTTACTTTTAAGAAGTAAATGGTGATATTATAATGCGAGATGCCTATTTACTGTCAGATTGATTTATTGACGAATCACAGTCAGCTTCACTCCCTTCGTTCTTCAACAGTTGATTTTACCCCTCGCCATTATCTTCTCGTCTATTAATTCCTATGTCTGTGCCCATTAACAATATTTACCATGTTTATTTAAATACTGTCATCAATATTTAACATGTTAATGTAAATACAAATATGTACTGTCATCAATATTTAACATTTGCAATGCAAATTTTCATTGTTAGTAAAATCCGGTGTGGCGTGATTTTTTAAATTGTAAAGTCTAGTGTGAAAAATTTAGAATTTAGTTCATATCAACAGTCCCTGTTAAATGCGGATTCTCGATACGTTTCAGCTTTTTATCAAATTGTGATCAGCTGTCAAGCACAACGGCCATGCTTTTATGCAAATGCAATTTTTTTTTAAATGGTTCTGATGGTCGTTTTGTTGGGGTTTGAATCACCCCAATGTAAATATATGTATATTGTAACAGTTTTTACAAACCTATATGCTTTCTTAATTTCGTCTTCTGATGCATTTTTTTCAATGCCGAGAATTTTGTAATAATCCTTGCGCTTGGATTTCTTCAAGGCAATTTTAGCCTCGTGCAGAAGTCTTTTGTTGGCTGGGCTTTTGTCCATTTTTAAGGCTTTTTCGTAATCTCTCACAGCCTCCTCAAAGTCGCCGAGGTCTGTGTGGCACTTGGCTCTTCTGAGGAGGGCTTTGAGATAAGTCTCGTCGAGGTTTAAGGCATCGGTGCAGTGTTGGACGGCCTCTTTGACTTTGTCTAGTTTGGAACAGACGGTGGCTTTGTTGAAGAAGAGTTTGGCATTCACGACCTTGTTTTGCGGGTCAATCTGTAATGCTTCGCTGTAGAGGTTGTACGCATCCTGCCATTTTCCCATCTTGAAAGCCTCATTACCTGAATAAACAAAATAAAAGGATTTGAAATATGATTTAGTAGCAAATAAATAGAATTTGTTTATAGATATAATTACCTTCTTCCTTCTTTTGCCTAAGAAGCTTGGCTCTTTTGTAGAATTCCATAGCTTTGCGGTGATCCGGGGCCAGCTTGAGTACATGTTGGAAGTGTTTCAGTGCTTGGTCCACATTATCCTTAAATTAAAAACAGAATAATGACTACAAGAATAATTTGATCACTTTTTTCCCTTTGTGAAAATCAGAATCCCACCACAAATAGAATACTACAAGAATAGAATTAAAGTAAACCAACGGAAATAATAATTTACCTGATAGTAAAGACACATCCCACGCACGTACAAGGCGTCTGCATTAGAATTATCCATTCGCCAAATGTCATTAGCTATTTCCTGCGATTCTTGGCACCGTCCGAGTAATGCAAGACATTCAGATTTCAGGATTTTAACTCTAGAACAAGCAAACAATTACTACGAGGAAAATTTGTAAAATGAACAGCACTAAACAAAGATTTTGTTTACATTACAAATGCTTCAAAAATATAAATGCCAACATAAACCAAAAACATTATTTTTTGCTAACATATAAAAAATAACTGCTAAACAAAACCACGGGCGTTTTCAGGTCTTAACCTTTCCACCGCATTAGAACAGATGCACATCAGGGTCGTTGCACTAAGCATTTAACCTTGCACTACTCTTCATGATGGTCAAAATTTATCTCAATAGATGAAGGTAGTTGTGGAGGCACGGATTATCTGTGCATCATACGGATTGGTTAGGGGTGATAAACACATCATCGATAAGTTATTTACTGAATGAAAGGAGGACAGTATTTTATACATCGGCTTTACAATTTTTTACGTAAGCAAGTAAAATAACATTGAACACACAAGTTACTGTAATAAAACAAATGTAATAAACAAATACCTGTAACTAGCGGGGCAGTATTCAAGGCATCGGTCCATCAGGAAGACGACCCGACGGTAATCCTTCTTATCGAAAGACGTCTGACTATCATCTTGGAGCCGTTTAACTTCCTGCAGGGCAGTGACCTCCGTGGCGACACTCTCCACTCCTCCCAACTCCTCCACACGCGCGATGGCTTGCTCTACTCCCACTAAATCTCCTGGAATGTTCATATAACAGATCAATAATAATTATTGGGAATTTAATACATACGAAGGTAACAATTAATATTACGGTAGATCAAAGAAGATTTTTTCGTTATTATTTCTTTGATCAGACTCTACCTAACATTTATATTCAAATTTCATTGGCACAGAACGGAGACTTGTAGCATTTCTATTGCTATGCGGCTACTAGTTTCTTTTTAAAATTATAATTCTTTAGTTCTTCAAACTTAACAATTCTTTTGAGTCAATTTTTTAATTAGTTATAGTAATAAAACTTAATTCGCTCACAATTATTGTAGAAAAATAACAATACTCATACTTTTTCTAAATTCTAAGAGGAGTTCATTATCATTTTTTTTTTAATTTCACGTAAAAAAAATATGACGGGAAATACATTTTTCAGTATTATTTTACCCGCCATTCTAGGGATGTCCCTTCGTTATCGCGGAAGTTTACATATTGAATTTATTCATATGATTGATGATATATATAAAAAATATTTGATTGCTTACTCTGCAAATTTTCAAAGATTTATTTATATCTTTATCGCTTGATGTTGTATCTATTTATTATCCATGATTAGAAAATATTTACTTCAATTATCTATGCTTACATTGTTTCTATTTTAATTGATAAAGTACATCATTAACATTATTAAATCTAGATAGTTGATTTTGTAAGAGACAATATTTCAAAGTTAACAGATAAACGCGTATTGCAAGTTTTTCAAGGTCATGCTAATATTTAATAATATTGGTGAAGATAAGGTAATCCTTTAGTTACTTTGATCATAAGCTACCACAGACATAACATATTTTTACTGTGACCACAATAACAATATTATTAATTTAGGCCCAGCACACTTTTTTCAGCCCCCTAATAATATAAATGAAAATGAATAAGGAAACATTTTGCGAAGAAAATGAAAAGATATCTGCGACACATTGATAAATATTTACCTCAATTGCACAATATTTTAAGAAATAGTGATATTTTTATCTCCTTCACCTTTTATAGCAAATGTCAGATAATCATGGTTGGTAAGGCGAAGCCATATAAGACAAAATATACTTACGCTAGAAATAATACTAATTACATTCTCAATATAACTTACGAAACGAGGTAACGAAATGGTGAAATTAAGGTTTTTTTAAAATGTGAACAAACCTAAGGCGAGACAACACTTGGCAATGCGGACATAGCCCTTGACAAAGGAAAGATCCAAAGCAACAGCACGCCTGGCGTCTTCTAATCCATTTTTGTACTGGCCAAGCATGAGGAAACAAGCAGCTCTGTTCCCATAGTAGGAAGACTTATCAGGGCACAAGTTGATGGCTGCAGTGTATTGGACAAGTGCAGCTTTGTAATTCTTCACAATGTACAGCTGGTTGCCATGTTCCTTCTTGTCCTCAGCCTCTCTACCAATCCAAACACAAATATAATGTTATTACTTGATAATACGAACAATGACACTTCTAAAATATGTAAATATGCCATATAAAGTGAGTCTAGATTGGCATGAATGTGCTTTGTGCAATGATGACAAATTATAAAATTACGATATAATGTGATTGCAATGTTATCACAACCTTTCAATGTCCTTTGGAGTGACATCTTCGATTGTTGGATCTAAATCGAAGACCATGGGCTCGCTGTCTGCCATGTCTGTGCTGGAGGAGAAAAGTTAATTTGGGCGAAAAACTTCACTCCACACAATTCCCGTTCTTACGAAAGTGAACCATAGACAAAGTCCTAAAACAGAAGTGTAAAAGTTTATCCTTGGAAAAAACGTTGTACAAAAACAAAGAAAAGTACTTAATATTTTAGTGACGAAACAAGGGTAGGATGTTACACGATCTACAAACATATCTGCGCAGTCATAGCCGTCGATATTGTGGATCCAAAACAAACAAACAAAAGGATTGAACAAAATACTTCGTTATTAAGTTCCTCGTTCGAAGCCGGCCCAGAGAAAATTGTACAACTTATTATTTCATCGATGTGACATACTTCACGTATACAGCTAGCGATATGTGTTTTCAGTAGACGTTCAATATTTATCGGGTCACCGCCGATTTCACACAACTAAGTTCTAATTTTTAATAATTATTTATTTTAGGTTTAATGTACAAGGTTCGCTCATCCAGGAAGTAGAGCAGTAATTGGTTAGAAAGTCGTGACGTAGCTTGAAGTCCACATTCCACAAGATTTGAATTCTTTGTAATACAATTTTCGTCATGCGACTTCGAACGTGACAGACAATAGACAATGACCAGCATATAAACCGGGCAAACCAGCAATGACCGACTGCAAATATCCAATAATAGGTTAAAATCCATTATTAATATTAGCAGTATCAATAAAGTTGGCCGCCAGAGGTGTTATTGTAGCATGCTGACGTTGACATTACTTGCAATGGCGGCAGATCGGTTTTTATTTAGTACTTTGGCGGTGTTTGGCTCTTTCTAAATTGTATTCTGATATATAAAAATATCAATATTCTACGATTTTCAAAAATTTTGTTTTTTGCTGGGAGAACCTCTTTATGAGTAAAATGTGGGGTTTCTGGGCATTTTTTGGTTATTGGATAAATGAAAAATAATATTTAAAATAATTGTGAGAACACAACATTTTCGTTTCCGGCGCAGCAAGTTAAAAAAATTAATCCTAGTGCCTGAAGGAAAGAGAAAATTAAAAAATTGACTAGAAAATAAAAAAATAAATAAATGCTAATTTCAAAAGAATTTTGGCTCATTTTAGAGGGAAAGGAACTTGTGGGGATTTTGAGGGGAATTTGAAAATCTCTTCATCTCTTGTGGTTATTTTAGAACATATGCATTATTTTGGATGTAAAGGTAAGTTTCGTCAATCTTATTCACCAACATGTAAACAAAGGCATGAAAACACTAGGTTTCGTATTAAGAACAACTGAAAACTTTAACTACATACAAGTCATTAAACTATTTTACATATCTCTAGTTACAAGCATAATTGAATACAACTCAGTAGTTTGGTCTACCTCTTACAAAATTCAAATTAATAATATTGAGCGAATACAAAAAAAAATCTACGTTTTATAAATTTTATATTAAATATCCCACTAGAAGACTTACAATATCATTTCTTATTAAAATTCTAATACACACATTGGAAGACAGGCGTAAAATAAACGACTAAACTTTTTTATTCTAAATTCGACCTACAATAACAACACGACAAAATACACTATTCCACTGCAGTACATATAAGCGCAATTACATTGCGAACTCCCCAATACAACGGTTTTACACAATGAGAAACCAATACTCAGGTGATATCGATATATTTAATGTTGACTTTGCGAATTTTGTGGATCACATAAAAGATTTATTCTAACATTATTCCTAAATAGAAGTTGTATTTTAGTAAACCAGTCAAATCAATATTCAATACGATAACATTAGCGACAACTTAAATGTTTTTGCTAGCACTCTTCGATGTTAAAGCGGGTAATCTTAAGAATAAAAAATGTTGGCTTTTTTAAAACTGGTGACTAGTGACTAGTGATATGACGGGTCACGTCCATAGATTTGACGGTGTTCGGGAGACCCGAAAAGTTTTGAAAATTTACTATTTAAACTAACTGTAACAGTAAAAAAATAAACAGGTATTTAAGTTACAATGTCATTATTGAGAAAATGAAGTTCCTAATTGTTATATTTATGTTAAGCAAAAAATTGAAGCTTTTTTTTAAGGAAAGACAAACATTCCCGGCTTACGTACAACCCGACAATATTTTAAAGTCTCCTACTACCACTACAATAAGCGGAAAATGTTGCTTGTGTCGTGGGGGAGGAATTAGCCAGCCGAGGAATTGAACACACTACGCCTGGGAGGGACCCAAACGCGATATCAACTCAACCACCGACCGAAATAAGAAATTAAAGTAAATTTCTCACGATTATCTTATATTGATTATGAAGGTATTTAATTACCTTTATAACCAAGAAAGTCAGAGTTAATAGCCACTTTAATATTTTTTTAGAATGACGAAAAAAGCAGTAAGGTCAGATGAAGGTTACCTATTTTTTTCGGTTTCTATAATTTGAGCTGCTCGGGTGTATAATGCTGTTAACTAACATTGATGCAAAAATCGTTTTTTTAGTTTAAACGGTGTTTTCTGGTGTCCTCTTTCGCTGGAGATCACTCTCGTAGTGGGTAGCACTGTTCTAACCATCGATTTGAGATATGTAATCGATGGTATCCGATAAAAATGATAATAATACGATGATTTGTATAGCGCCGTTGCTGTGCAAAATCAAATCTCAAGATATACCGTGTCAAGTAAAGAATGGTAAAATAATAAAATAAATATTGGACAATTTTTATAGCGCCGCTTTTGTGAGTTATCACCCCAGGGGCGCTTTACAGTTGATGCAGGTATTAAAAAAATATATATAAATATTACCAAAATAAAGTGAAGTTAAGTAAAATAAAATGAAGAACAGGAACGGGTGACATGAAGATAGAAGATGAAGACTCTTCAGCAAGAATCCTAGGTGGTGAAGAAACTGGACCAGCTGCTGCAGCGAAAGAGTCCACCAACAGTGCCAACACGAGGTTCGTCATCCATCCAGGTATGTATCTGCTGCTAATAAAGCGCTGACACAATATCCTTACATAGATAACAGACCTTGGCAGCACCGCTGAGACTCTGCTGCAAGAATCCTAGGTGGTGAAGGAACTGCACCAGCTGCTGCAGCGAGAGACTACCGCGTCCCCCAACAGTGCCAGCACGAGGTTCGTCATCCGTTCAGGTATGTGTCTGCTGCTAATATAGCGCTGACATGTGTCTGCTGCTAATAAAGAACGCTGACACAATATCCTCACATAGATAACAGACCTTGGCAGCACCGCTGTAACGTTCGACGAAGATAGAAGATGGAGACTCTGCTGCAAGAATCCTAAGTGGTGAAGGAAATGTACCAGCTGTTGCAGCGAGAGAGACTACCGCGTCCACCAACAGTGCCAGCACGAGGTTCGTCATCCGTTCAGGTATGTGTCTGTTGCTAATATAGCGCTGACATGTGTCTGCTGCTAATAAAGAGCGCTGACACAATATCCTCACATAGATAACAGACCTTGGCAGCACCGCTGTAACGTTCGACGAAGATAGAAGATGGAGACTCTGCTGCAAGAATCCTAAGTGGTGAAGGAAATGTACCAGCTGTTGCAGCGAGAGAGACTACCGCGTCCACCAACAGTGCCAGCACGAGGTTCGTCATCCGTTCAGGTATGTGTCTGCTGCTAATATAGCGCTGACATGTGTCTGCTGCTAATAAAGAGCGCTGACACAATATCCTCACATAGATAACAGACCTTGGCAGCACCGCTGTGACGTTCGACGAGTCCATCATAGTCTCTATCAATAATAATATTTGGACGATTTATACAGCGCCGCTCTTGTGCAAAATCTCAAAACCTCATCTCTCCTAGTCTATTTTAGTCACTTCTTAGCTATTCATGCCACTTAGTGCATCTTCTCGACCCTTTTAGACACTTTCCTGGCTGTAATAACTAAATAAAATCGAACAAAAAAATTACATTTTTTTCTACTGTCATGATCCGACGATTTCATACCTCTGTCTCAGACCTATAGGCTATCATAAACAAAATCTTGAACCAAAGTCAAAATGAAGTGTATGTAAGTCATCTGAAACAAAAAACATAAACAAAAACAAACATTTTAAATAAAATATGGCTTATCTGTGTTCTAGGTAGATATCCTCGGTTGGAGAGGTCCCGTAAATCCCGACACCACTTGACACTTGAGGGGTCAGGTATAAAATCTTCGACTGCATTGAGAATCTTTGTTCTGGCTTCACTTTTCAAATTTCAAATTTAATCGGTTTAAAATGCTACAATAATTGCAAATTTCGGCTAAACGGTAGAAGTTACGCGCATTTCGTGAAATAAGAAGGTAAGCACTATATAATTATTTCTCAAAAAAAGTGTACATTTTGGAAAAATAAAGTGTGCCTACAAACAGTTCAACAATTTCACATGTTTTTAATTAATCATACAAAAAAATATGCACCATTTTGTAGAATAAATATTAGGCTTTAAAATATCGAAAAATAAACATTACAATCGTATTAATTCGCAAATCTTTTAATTTTTTAAAAAATATCGATTTTTACCTTCCATACAAAATAAAATTGCCACCCTACCCACCTCATTTGTTTATACTTCATAAAATGCGATAATAACGTTATAATATGTGATTTTTTGTAAGTTTTAGGGTCTTAATTAAATGTAGTTTCTGTAAAAAGGTAATTTTCTATGGGGTTTCATAATAAATTAATAATTTATGGACAAAAAACAAAGTGAGACATCATCATTTACTTTTTAGTAACTACTCTTTAGTTACGTTTTATTAGTACTTCCACCGTAATTTTTTAACCCATTCGTAAAATTTAACATGGGCAACACTAGCCTCTTTCTGATTGGTTGTTGGTCTGACTTCTCCGCCATAACATTAATTGTTAAAATCAGTAACAACGTGTTTCTTTAGTGGGACCACTATTTCGTAACAGGAAATATTTTAGCCTTTTTTCACAAAACGGTAAGTCTTTTTCTACTCATCTTTTTGTAACATGTGCGGTACGAACATTGCTAAGCTTACATATTAACATTTTTAAATTTTATCAAACCATTGACTTTTTATAACATAAATTCTTATTACAATTTCGTAACGTTTGTTATGAATTTCGTAACGTAACGAAAAAGTTCAATGTAAAGCTGAGTGTACACAGTTACAACGTGATTAAGAAAAGTAAGTATATTGTAAGTGTGTCTAGCATTTTTATGAAAGTCTTATGTAAGTTTAGTAATAATGTAATATATTATGCACAATGCACAAATATACATATGTATTTAGATATAATAGGAAAAAAAAAATTATTATACCATAGAGCAGATCTGTTGATGGCGCTGGAAAGTAGGTAGGTTGTAATACATAGGATGCGCTGGAAATTCCTGATGGTCAATGGCAGAGCAGGTGTCGTCGGACTTGTATGTTTTATCATCGCGATTATATGGCATTATACATAATGACAAGTACTTGAATATTAAGCTGAGCCGTCCAATATTGGTTTTATTTTTAATAGCTTGAGGCACTCATACACACTATCCGTTCTACAGGCGCTCTATACAATATTTATAAGTGCCTTAAGTTTTTTATAAAAGCTTATTTAAATATAAATTTATTTTTATTTACTCTGATAAAACCACAACTACAGCATAACTTTTTTTTAGGAATGCCCCCAAAAACCAATGCCGAAAGGCAAAAAGCTTACAGAGAAAGACTGAAAAAGGAAAAGCCAAATAAATATGAGGAAATCCGAATTAAGCATTTAACAAAAGTTATAGAAAATACCAAAAATAAAAAAGAAATTCTTACAGAAGAAGAAAAAGACGAGCTACGAGCAAAGTGGAGACAAGCCCATGATAAAAGAGCTGAAAGAAAGAAAAGGCTAATCCTACGACACAAGTCAATAATACATTTGAACGTAGATAAAATAATAAAAAAATCCTAAAGGAAAGACTACAAAAGCTCACTGAAGAAAATACTCGATTAAAAAGTCGAAATAAGAATTTAAGACAGTGCTGTAATCGGATGAAAAGGCAAGTGAATATTCTGAAAATATTATTGCATAAACAAATTAAGACTAATAATGATGCTATTCCCATTAAACTGGATTATATAATAAATCGGAGATGTTATAATAGGAAATAATAATGCCATAGAAAATAACACTGATATTGAAAATATGAATAGTGAAAATGAAGATTCTAACAATCTTTCTAATAAGATTCTAATAATCTCTAATCTTGAAAACGAAAAACTGGAAAATATAAAAGAAAGTGGTTTGTAAGGGCCTTATCTCTAAATCTCTATCACTAAATGACTATATTCATGCGCCAAAGCGGAGTGATAAACCAAACACTGAAAAACTGACCAAATGTGTCTCGGAAAGATTTCAATTATTATAAAGATGAGGAAGAAATTTATAAAACGCTAATGGATAGTGATTCAAACTAAATAATTGTATGTTATTAAATTTTTAATAGTTTAAACAGTGCCTGTTCTTTAATTTCTTAAGATTTGTTGAATATTGTGTTAGGTACTTCAATTTGGGAGCTGATAATTTGATTAAAAAACATTTATTTATACTCCCTTGTTTTTTTTAAACCCCTTTAGTATAACAAAATACAAATATTTGGGTCGTGAGTTTATGTATGTTTGTAGTATGTACAATAAATAAAAAAAGTAAAGGATAATTACTTACATTTCAAAAAAGACGACAGCTAATTAAATTTAATAAATAATAAAAAAAGTAAAATAAAATTTGCCATTGTGTAAACAAGCCTTATGTTTACTATTTAGTTACGTCTTATGACTATTTCGTAATACTATTTCGTAACTACATTTTCGTTACGTACATTTATTTTGAGAAATACTCAAAACACGGATGCTGAACATTTTTCTGCAATCTCTTAACAAGGGAAACCTTCTGAAAGGATTAAACAAACCGGAGCGGTTAAAACACGGTGATGACGGATGGTCGACATATACCATGTTCTGTATGATCACAATTTAAGGATGAAGTGATTGAAATCATTGAAAATTCTGTGGATTCTTTTAGTGTGGTTTACGTAAAACAATAAACCAAAAGCTTTAAGTAAGGAAACCTGAACCACGATCCTGTTTCACGTAAAACATTTTAAGTGTTTTCAATTAACGCGTTTTACACGCTACAACTTTGGTTGTTTTAAATGCTTTTTAATGGTATCTACATGCACACGCGATTGTTTATCTGAAAATGTTGTTATTTAATGGAATGTCATGTTATCAATCGATCACATATTTTGTGATTCACGATTATTCAGATAAATAATCTTGGATGAAAAATGAAGTCTTTTTTAAACTAAAATTAATTTAACATATTTACCGTTTTGCAACGGTATTTTCCCCCAATTAAACTTATTAGATTTGGAACATATAAATACGTAATATACCATAAATTAGTTCGAGTGTTCATGTAAAGGATGGTAACTCATTCTTTCGCATTTTTCAAGTTTAATTAGGAATTTTATTTGTTTCAAATCATACTACTGTAATGAATATTACTTTTTATTGCCATATAATAAAAGTTTAATAAAAATATATAAACGAATCTTCATTTTTTAAGAATTATGTTATTTTTATGCATATAAAATTTATCAAAATGCCATATCTCAAAGCTTGTTTTTGTCAGTAAACATGGTATAAATCCGAGCAATCTATTGGTAAAATAAAAAAAATATATATTTCACATAACGCACAACTCGCGCCGTTAGGGGGCGCTAATGTAGCATGTCGCCATCAGAATGTATGGGAAAAGTTGGAGGTATTATTAATATTACAGGGTATTTGTCGACTATCATGTTTAGTGAACTTTTATTTAGTGTAGAGATGGTCGATATTCTTTTTACGGTTCCATGGAACTGGTTCTTTAGCTGTCACTGGATTTTTACTCCGAGGTACCGGTTATTTTTGGAACTTTTTCATCGCGAAATCTTCATCAAAATGAAAGAAAAACCTATAAGATAAATTACAAAAACCTTAAATAATTTTTTGAGAAAGCAGTTAATTTTCTCAGAAACATTGTTATCATCCCCCCCAATATTTTTTCTTCTTTTTAAGGTTTTACAGCGTCCTTGAGGTGATTTTGCACAAAACATAATACATACAAATCATCCAAACACTATTATCAGTCATTGATTATCAGTATCAACCATCTCTAGTTTTGGGACTTCGAGCACGTCAAGAGCCCGGCGCATTTTTTCCGTGCCAAAAGTGCCAAAACGGTTCCATGATAACTCAACACATTGACAATTCAACACACTTTTAAAAAGTGATATAAAGTCATTAGAAACGATGAAGAAAAAAAAATTAAACCTAACCTAACTTAACCTAACCTAACCTACCTAACCCAGTTAATAAAGTTTTTGTTTCATCACTTTCCATAACTTTTTAAAAGATGTGATGAATTATCATTTTGATGATTTATCCGGTCACCGATGTGAACTGATAGTCCTTGATGGGCGGAGATTTTTTGTTCTTGGACGCTCTTGAAAATAGGCGTGTTGCCGGTGACATTCTGGAGATAACAGATAGCTGGTCCACCACGGTTTCGGACGGTCGCCAGACTTCGGGTTTTGTGCTCTCGAGGAGCGGAGTGGAATTGTTGCGTCGGTTCATTCAGAACAAGTATTTGCTGTGTCACACCGGAGGTCCTGGCGAAGACCCAAAAGGTGCTGGAATTTTTTGCATCGGATCATTCATCGCGCGTTTGCTTTCCCACGCTGGAGTTCCTGAGGAAGGGCCAAGAGTGGCAGGATTCGTTGCTGGACGGAGAATTCCTAGTCATCGGCCTGAGGATGTTGGATGCAGCTTCCAGTCAGAACCTGGGATCTATGGGAGTCACTCGCAGTTGGTGGCTACTGAAGTACTCCGTCGAAGTTACTTCTTGGAAGCGGATTGGACGTTTAAACAAAAGGATTGTTAAAATTCTTTCTCTCCCTCGCGTCCAAAATTATAATATGTACTTTACGAGGTATTTTACATCCTTATTTTTATTCTTTTATTTCTTGTTGGCATTGACGAGATGTTTTTTTTTGGTTGGCATTGATATGCCATATTAAAAGTTTGTTCTTTAAAGTCATTATTTCATTTGACAGGGGAGTTGGTATCCTCTTTCCACTAGTAGAAGACAATTATGTCTTCCCACCTAGAAGCCTATTCCCACGCATCCTAAGAAGATTTGTAAGGTTCATGCTCTTTTTTCATTTCAGAACAAAAAGGTGCCTGACATTAGACACCCGCGTAACAAGGTTATTAAAAAATAAAGATATGTATTTAAAAAGTATTACTTTAAAAAGTTGAGAGTAATATTCTGCTAATAAAGTTGCCATTCTTGGTGGCGTATTGGTGCAGTGACAAGTTTCCTCGGGTGCCTTTGTTTAGTCTCATCTGAATGCGGCTTCACAGTTTTATATCCCACGCGTGCACTCGAAATAAAATAATGTGTTTTTTATTATTAACAAAATACAGTCTCTGCTTTTAAGTTATGTTGTTTATATTACTCAGAACCTCTATCACTGTCACTGTAATTGTCCAAGGATACGAAAGGTAGAAAGAAAACAACCATTATATCGTTTTTTTGTTTATTAACATTTTGAATGAAAACAATATTTATACACAATAAAAATGCATAGGATCAGAGAGGGTGTACAAAAAGTTACTAGACTTATTGAAAAAAAAAACAATAAATACATTTTTTAAATTTATATTTTTTTAAACTACCGAACGTCACGAACCTCGAGTTTAATTTTCAATAGGGTACAATCACATTTTTTTTATTAAAAATTAAAGAAAAAAAAATAGAAACTAAAAAATATAAAAATAAAAACATTTTTGAATATTCACACATCAAATTACGTCCGAAACGCTTTCTTTCGCACGGTTTTGGGATGTGACGTCGCGTCGCTGCGCCCGTACTTATTCCAGCCGCCTACACTACATAAGTGGGTGAACTTTTTCTCACAACTACCGCTTTTAACGCACCTTTTTTCAAAAACAAACCTTAGATTCAACTTTAATGACAATAATATGCGACTATTTGCATTTACGATTATGGAAAATAGTGCTATTTGAGAGGACGGACCGCCAAACAACTCGGTCTTGGCACACACTTCTTGCCTCATTCACATTCATACATCGTCTTTCTCTATAACCATTAGAGTGCCGACAAGCACCATCGCGCGCGTGCACGTACTAACTAAATTTGCCACGAGCGCAATAGCGCTCGCGAAATCAGTTGCTGTTTAGCGCGTGGTAGGGGAAGTCGCTCGCACGCATCGCTTATTTTTTCATGTTTCTTCGTGTTACATAAAGTTCAAATTATAATATAGGGTTTTCCAATAAGAGGTGTTATTTTGAATAGCCCGCTATTTCGGTAGATGTTACTTTTGAAGCTGTCACTTTTTAACATTTGACAAGTAGAAACTACGCCATTAATAAAAATGGAACGATACACGCTTCAACAACGCATTGAAATTATTAAAATTCACTATAAAATGGTGAAAATTTGGCAGAGACGGTTCGTAAAACTCGAACATTTTTGGGTCGTCGTGAAGCACCTTGTCGGACCGCAATACAGAAATTGGTGGAAAAATTCGAGTTGTTGGGACAACTTAGTGATGTGAAGAATATAACCCGTGCACGTCGCTCAAGAACAGCCGAGAATATTGCTGCTGTAGCCGAAAGTGTTGAAGAAAACCCAGGTTTGTCCATTCCTCGCCGTTCTTTGGAATTAGGCATTCCACAAAAGTCATTACACCGTATTTTGATAAAGATTTGTGTCTTAAGGCTTATAAAGTTCAGTTAACACAAGAACTCAAGGCAGCCGATCATCAACAACGTCGTGTCTTTGCTGATTGGGTCCTTGAAATGCGTGAAAATGATCCGGAATTCCATCGAAAAATCATCTTGAGTGATGAGGCCCATTTCCACATCGGTGGCTTCATCAACGACGGATTCGATAATGGACGGAGTAGAGGAGAGCGACAAAATGTCACCTATTACACCTATTTAGATGGACGAAGAACTCTCAAATTTTGGAAAAAGGTTGTATTTAATGTATTTGGAAGGATGGTGGTGAATGCATATACAGGTTTTTCCAATAAGAGGTGTTATTTTGATATTCAATCGTAAAAGATCAATGGTTTCGTTGCTTGTGTGGCACGTAGCGCTGTCTTGTTGAAAGTAAACGTTGTCCAGATCAATACCATCCAATTCCGGCCATAAAAAATTATTAATCATCTCTCAATAGCGCAATCCATTCACCGTAACTGTTGATCCAGCCTCATTTTCGAAAAAGTAAGGTCCAATGACTCCGCCGGACTATAAACCGCACAAAACAGTCACACGTTGAGGATAGAGAGGCTTTTTAACAATAACTCTTGGGTTTTCCGAGCCCCAGATGCGACAATTTTGCTTGTTGACGAAGCCACCGAGGTGGCTTATTTTTAATAATTTCAATGCGTTGTTGAAGCGTGTATCGTTCCATTTTTATTAATGACGTAGTTTCTACTTGTCAAATGTCAAATAATGACAGCTTAAAAAGTAACGTCTACCGAAATAGCGGGTTATTCAAACTAACACCTCTTATTGGAAAATTCTGTATATTGTATAGTGAGGAAAATTGGCAAACAAATGACGAGATTGAAATTTACATCGAGTATAATATTGTATTGTATTAGTATTGACGATTTAGATAAGAAATGGTTGCTTCACAAAAATAGACCAGAACCTTCTACTCTGACTACATCTTCCCTTCAAAGTTTTGGATTAGAAAAGTTACCCGGGCGTAATTTATGGCGCTGCGTAGTGTGCAGCAGCAAGGATTACAGCGCTGTGAATAGGAGCAACTTGAGTTGTGCCCGCTGTAAGAAGGAGCTCCATGGAGTCTGTGCGGGAAAGCACACATGTTAACTTTTTTACTTTTATATTCCAGTTTTTGTTCACAATATATATTTCCACAATTTTCTTTGTATTTTATTATCCTTCTACAAGTTTTTATTAAGAAAACACCGAAAAAATTATTAAAATTGGATAATTTTTTTGAAGAGATACAGTTTTTTTTCGAGACAAGGGTAAATGATATCAAAAACAAAAGATTTCTTTGGCATTTCTAAGTATATATGAGTAAAATACAATGGCAGAAAAATCTTACTCATTACGCTTACATCAGCCTTGCTCTCTTTGCGGATCTCCACATTTCTCACACGATCATACATAGTTTTACCACACATACGCCTGAGGGATCGCATTTCAACAGCATTCGGTCTCCTTTTATCCTTTCTCTGCCAGTTCCATGCCTCATTTCCAAACATCAAGGTACCAGCACTCCATTGTGGACTGCTAACTTCGCTTCTTTGGACATTTTTTGTTAGCGCCAACTGCGTTCAGTCCTCCATTAATGGAGTTATCTGCACTTACCCTTCTTTCAATATCTCTGTCAGCCTTCCCATCTCTAGTAAATATTTACATATAATTTTATTTTCGTAAAAATAGCAAACAAACCTATAAGAACCGGATGATATAAATACATTAAACATATTTGGGGATGCTGGGTGGAGGGTTTTTTAAGGAAAGGAAGGAGAGGAAGATCTGGTAAGAAAAAAGGCACGAGGGAGGGGGAGGACAGGAATCTGGGGACAGTGTGTTCAGGAGTGCCGGACATTTGAATTAATCCCTCCGAAAGTCCCGCTGGAGAGGCAAAAAGGTATCCCTCTACCAGTCTTTCCAAATCCGGCCCACTGCACAGTAGGTGGGCAGAAGCATCCATTGCGAAGATCTAGACAATCCTCACCCCATGAACCCGGGCATCACGCTAAGTCACCAAACGTAGCGAAAAACTTGTGGTGACCAATGGCAGAGGTGTTGGTTATTCAATGAATGGTTTCCGGGGCGGCGGTACCCATAACCGCCTACCAAATTGTATGTTTTACAAAGTGGCGCTTTTTTAATAACACATGTAATTTATTCATATGAAAAGTCAAGGGTAATATAATATAATAATATGTATAATTTATCATTTATTTTTTATTGTGTTTACATAATTTTAGAGTGATTTTGATGGGAGGTTTGTTTGCTATTATTATAGTTTTCCGATTTTATCTCCGGGTTAAATCTTCCCGATAGGAAAAACTAAACCCTTCCAAACACTTTTCCACAAATGATCATCTAGTCAATCAACATTATGTAAGTGCATTATATAAGCAAAATAAATACAAAACAATACAAGAACAACACGTCAACTCACCAGAGATCAAATGGGAAAATAATTCACCGACTCCATATATTTTCATATCAGAGGGTTCGGCTCGGTAGAACTCCTAACAGGGCCTATAAATCCTACTGATCCCTCAACATAAATATTTAAAAAATCTTTCGTTATCCTACATGTATTTAAAATGACTGATTTTTGCATTTTTATAAATAATTTTTTTGATAGATATAATACGCCTAAATTTTTAATGAGAGAGCTAGGTATAATGCCAGTAGCCGAAATAACAAATGGTAATATTTTTATAGTCTGAGAATGCCAAATTCTTTTTATCTCATTTCATAAATCTGTGTATTTTCTTATTTTTTCATTAACAGATTTTTGAATATTACAGGAATTTGGAATAGCGACATCAATGATATAAGTTTTTTTTTTAAATTTTGTCGTATAAAACTATATCGGGTCTATTAAGACTAATCGTCCGGTCTGTTAGTATAGTTTTATCATAATATATTTTACAAAATTCGTTTTCTAAAAATGAATTTGGTTCGTATTCATAATATGGTATTATATTACGGCAGTCAATCAAGTTATGTTTAATTACCAAACTTTGGTGAATTATTTTGAAAACTTGATTGTGCCTAAATGTATACTCGGACGGTGCTAATATAGAACATCCTGATACAATATGTTCTATAGTTTCCGGAAAAGCCGAAAATTTTCCATATAAATCATCAATTTGATTTGTATCTTTGATTATATGCTACCTATGATTTTTAGTATTAATGACTCTATCCTGAATGGCAAGCATAAATCCTTCTATTTCTGCGCTCAACTCTCCAATACTCAACCATTTGTTGGACGAAAATTTGTCAACATACGTTTGGTTGAGATAATTGATAATTAACTAATCTAATAATATTCCTGGTTCTGATTTATAAAAATGTTGGCATTCTCGTCGTAATTTAAATGTCTAATGCTTCTATCTGCTTTGCAAATTATTTTGTGCATTATTAATTATTTCATTACAATCCATTATTATTCTATATTATATTTATATTTTCTTACCGAATTTCGAACGACGGAGACGCTGCATTTATAACTCCTGGTTAAGTTATTTCTTATATTGACAGTACCTGCCTATCGAACCTCACATCGATCAGCTGCCGCAATGTTATGTCAAATATAAGGGATTTTACGCGTGCATCAATTAATAATAATAATATTAAATATCACTATTTTCCATAATCATAAATGCAAAAACTCGTTTGTGATTGTCATTAAGTTTAAGCTAAAGGTTTGTTTTAAAAAAATGCTTATTAAAAAAAGTAAAAGGGTAAAAGCTTACCAAAAAATCAATTAGTGAGAAGAATGATTGCGTCGATTTTTGGCAAATTATCGAACTGTCCTTGTAGACAACCACTGTATGTGAAGATGGTAGCTATTTACTTATATGTTTTATAAAAACAAATCGGTTTAGGATACGTAACTAAACGTTTATAGCAATAAAATTACAACGGAAACAAAAACACATAGAAGCAACATGACGTGAGGACGTTGTGACGTCACAATCTAGCCAGCCAATCATCTCTGGTTTTTTGGTATTTGAATTTTCATACAACGTTAAAACTGAAATAATTAATTTTAATTTTTTGAGGGGTTTTTTAAGAACGTATTTAAACACTATATTACATACACTGCATGTACCATATTGTGAAGAATGGGTAACATTGAATAAGGGTAAACGGAACATATGTTATAATTAGAGACCGGATTATATACAACAAAATTATCCCAAAATATGCATGCAAATATGCAATAAAAATAGCTAAAATATGCAAGAAAATCCATAAAAAGGGGCAAAATATGCAACATGAAATAATACAGGAAGTCGTATTTTTACATATTTTTTTTATTTTAGTAAGCTATTAGTTCTCAAGGATAACAATTATATTTTCGAAAATATCAATTATAAAATGTATTTAACAATAAAATTTAGAATTTATCTTTAATAACGTATTTGACTAAGTACTGTTCTAAATGTTCTGTAGACAAATTGTGTCTACGATCGCTTAATATATTTTTGTAAGCGGAAAAGTAACGTTCTACGTCTACTGATGTGGCTGGACAGAATTTAAATTTGGGTGCGATTTTTGAACTTATTGTTCCGGGCAAAATTTCACCTGCCCCGTTGATGAAGTTATCAATTTGGCACAAAGGTTCAAACCCTGGGTTATTATTCAGTATGTTTTCAAATTTTTCTTTGAGTTTACTTGGGAATAGCTATGGCAACAAGGATTTCATAAGGCGAATTTCCTTCATAACCTGAATAGATGCATTCAACGCCAATCCATGAGTTTCAAGCGTTTTAATACTTGCAGGTATGTAGGTGAAATGAGTGGTAATCATAGCTAGGTTTTTTTAATACTGGCGTCGTCAAACGATTCTTTGCACTGGAAAACTGCCAAAGCCTCTGCACTATCGAAGTCATTGATAACACCCTTGATGGCTTCAAAATGTTCATGGTAAAACATCGCAGCTTCGATCCATGTACCCCAACGTGTTATTACTGGCTCAGGAGGTAAAGGGATATTTGTCAGTTTTTCTTTGTAGGCCTTTATACCAGCAGGCGCCTTAAGAAACACTTTCTTTGCTGATGAAATCAGGTTATTTACATTCGCAAACGTGGATCTCACTTCTTCGGCGAGTCTGTGAATTCCGTGAGCAAAACACGTCACATGAATCAAATTGGGATAAAACACTTGGAGGGCTTTGCCTGCTTTGATCATATAGGGGGCAGCATCTGAGAGCAACACATACACATTTTCATCCGCAGAAGATTCAGGAAATATTTTTTTTATACCCTCATTCACAAATCTGGCGATCGTAGAATGATTTGCCTTTTCAAGTTCTCTGCAGGCCACCAAATAGGAAGGTGAAGGTTCAAGTTTTAATGCACCAACAATCAAATTTGCAATGTAACGGCCGCAAGTGTCGGTGGTTTCGTCAACTGAAATCCATATGATGTTATCCTTGAGTTCATTGCGTATTTCTTCCAGCACATGTAGATAAATTGATGGTATGTAATTTTTACGTAAAGTAGATTCATCCGGTATATTTTGATTTATGCAATATTTTCTGAGAAAATCCTTCAAGGCAGGATTTGTCAGTTTGTATAGAGGGATATTGCTTGCAAGAAATGCTTCACATAGATCCATGCTAAAGTGATTTTGTTGTTTACCTTTGGAGGTTACTTCACTGTTACTGCTACTTGCCACTGTAAAAACTTGTTGTCGTGGGCCCTTTTTCTGCACTCCTGCGATATGAATACTGGTTTTGACATGCTGGTCTATTTGGAACTTTTTTGTGCTAGAAATGTTTTTCTCGCAAACTCGGCAGTATGAAACTTTTCCGTCGTATGTAAATATTCCAGGATATTCAGCGATCCACGTATGGGCACTTTTTTATCAGGGGGCATGGTTCACTTTCACAATGTACAACTTCGTGCAAGCAAACAAAACACTAGACGAAACTCTAAAGAACAGCGCGTTCGACCAGTCAAAAACAAAATTTGCAATTCACTGAATTACCATAAAAATATACCAAATCACCCCTCAGACGAATGAATTAATTATTTTCGCCGAGTAGGCGCGAGCGCAGGCAAAGATGAGAGAGGTTCCCCCACGCTCCGGCCGCAGGGCGTAGCGATCAGTAAGATCAGTTATCAGTTCTTCGCTCAGCTTCGCTGGCCGCGCACCTTGCTATCGGACGTCTATAGTGTCGCTATGTGAGGGATCTGAACGATATCAAGCGTAAATATGCAAGATCTCAAATTATTTGCTAAAATATGCAACTTCCACTGAAAAGGGTCTAAATATGCATTTGCATATGCAAATATGCAAATGCATATAATCCGGTCTCTAGTTATAATATATGCGTTCATAGATAGTACTAATTTAATTATTTTAGGAAAAACACTTTTTGCAAGTTATGCTTTAAAATATTAAGATAAATTAATTGTTTGCGCATGTAGATACAGAATATGTAAAAATAGTTATATACGTATACAAACTTAATTCTTTCAAGAAATATAAAGCAAACAAATACAATAATAGATTGAATATGTTCTGTTTACCCCGAATGGCGGTCTCGGAGGGTTAAATTTTTTGCATTAGGGCCGTTGCTTGTCCGCCCCCTGCGGATAGTAATTAGTACCGATTATAATGTGAATAGAGCAATCACAACCAATGCTCAAATTGTCAAAATACAAAGGTAAAAATAAATATTTTGTTTTGGAGATAAAGGTAAAATGAACACCATTATAGTTATGTATTTACAAAAAAATGTAAGTGCTTAATTTATTAAATTGATAATATTATAAAAGATTTAACAAACGTCGTAAGTGACTTAATTATAATTTTCGACATGCAGTTATAGCAAAAAATCTCATTACAGAATTATACAAATAAAACTCTCTTTAAATTAAGCAGTCTTCGCATATTTAAACGCTGATTCGTGCTAAGACACGTGTAATATTAAGTTATGATACAAAGTTGAAAAACGTAGTTTTTGGTTTATAATATGTATAATGGTACAAGGAATATGTAAGTAAAACAAACGAGACGAGCTTGTAAACCTTTCACTTTTTACAATGAATGTGAAAAACATTTTTTTTTGCTTATACCTTCATACAAAACTACACAGTTTTGCGGAGCAGTCGAATATGCATCGAATGCCTAGAAATTATTACAACAGCAATCAAATATCCCATTTTAGTAGTGTGTAAGCGCCGCAGGCGACACCGTTTGCTTAAATTTACCAATTAAATAACATATTCTGAGAATCTATCCTTCCAGTCGAGAAACAGAAAAACATATCACTGGATATTAAGCGTAGGTACCTGTCTAAAACGTTGAATATTTTATGGCAGTTTGTTGCTCCGGGGCTTATGTTTGTGGCCCGAGTCCCGCCAAGGCATTCGTTACACCACTGCCTCGAATTCCGTTTATTTACAAATTCACAAGAATAATAGTGTTAAAATAAGATTGTTTATATAAATTAATAGTCCTGTATTATTCGTTTTTAAGAACAAAAATCATATGTAGTTCAAATAAAAAATAATTAATTGAATATTTAAAATCTATAATTAATAATTTATTTACAACATTTCTGAGTTTATTTGTTTAGTTTATATATAAAAAATTACTATATTATAGCTGTGCATAAAATAAAATAAATTTACAATTAACATGTAGGCAATAAAATAATTAAAGACTTCATTTACAGCTTAGTTAATTACGTAAAATTATAATAGTTTCACAATTCTATAGCACTGCAATTGCGTTGACGCATTTGACGTAATAATTTATGTATTAACTACATACTACTTTTGATTCTAAATTTAAAAAAAATATATAGTGCGTATTGGTATATTAATTACATTACTGGCTTGACCATACATATAAATTTAATTATAAGTAAACGTTAGATCTACGCTTTTGTGTATTAATAGTATTTATATAAATATTATAGCTTCAAATGGAAAATAAAATTGTAATTAAAATATATAACTTTAAATAGTTTTGACTAATAATTCAAGGTTTTTATAGAATTT
Organism: Hesperophylax magnus; assembly: GCA_026573805.1. NCBI lineage: Eukaryota > Metazoa > Arthropoda > Insecta > Trichoptera > Limnephilidae > Hesperophylax > Hesperophylax magnus. The sequence continues at coordinate 20,633,906 of JAIUSX010000009.1, read as the reverse complement.
AATTATGAGTATTAATATAAATAAATGCAAATGGTATATAAACAAACTTGCCACATTTCCATGTTTGTGGACGTAATGATATTATGTATTATCTTTAATAATTGTGATACGGATTACATATTTCAATAAAATAATTCATAAATAATTATAAAAAATTGCAATGATTGTGAAAAAAAATCGATCGATCGTGAAAATACATCGATAGGGAAATTCCTGCCAACTTTCTTGTAGCAATACGAGAAATAGAAATTAATATTTTGTCAAACTTAAACCACAATGAAAAATGCAATCAATAAAAAATAGTTTTATCATATTTAAGATGTGAACAATGTAGGTGTTATGAAAAATGCTTCTATCATTTCGATTTTCTACAAAATACAATATTTTCATCGCTTTGCTAAGAGTAGATCATAATTATTTTAATTGGCACATTTTTAATACTATCAACTTTAGTCAGATTCTTTTCAGATTTTTTTTATGAATAACTAAATAGGTACAATGCTATTGGAACACGATTGCATAATTGCTCTTATTTCAATGAGTAAACCATCTCAATAAACATAATCTTTACCCTGTAGCCGCTTACAAGAAATATATTTTAGTGCATTTGTCTTTGGTGCAATTTAAAGGTGACTGAAATATACATTTATATACATTTATAAGCTCATTTGTACATTTGGTCGAACTTAAAATCTAGGTAGATACCGACCCATGTCTAGAATACTCGTTTAAATAAAAACTCCATAATTTTTGTTAAACTTTGCCATTAGAAAATAAAACAAACAACACGGTCATGGTATAATTCAATACATTTATAATAGTCAGCAATAAAAATAATATTTATTGACAGCATGAACAAATCGTCATTATTCAAGAATTAAACAATTTAATTACGGTTGTGATTGTTCTTGTTGAATTTATGGTTCCGTTCTTAAAATAGTTGGAGAAGCAATGATCAGAATACATTTAAATTGGGATTTGTAATGTAACTATGCTGACCGTTACACCAACTATTTTAGTAATTATGTGTTTTTGAATAATAAGAATTACATACTTTTGAATTTTACTTTATGTTGTTACGTACACACAACCGACATTATATTGTTTAATAATATTTTTTACATCAAACTCGTGCTTTGTGTGCTTTACCTGAAAAGTTTTTTTCGGGCGGTTTAATGTAAAAAACGGGTGATTTCACCGTGGTAAATAATTACCACTGTTTACGAATATACATTACAATAGAGAGGGAAATAGAACAAAGGGTAACAAATCTTCATACACAATAGATTGGAATTCATATTAATTTCGTATTAATATTAATAGTATTGTATATTAATGAACCTGTATCTGAAATAGCCTGTCAATATTTACTGGAAAACTGATAAGTTTACCTACTCTCGAAACAAAGCTTGCCAACTTTAATAGAAATTTAAAACAAGTTCTTCTGCGCCCTCGAAGTGATTTTCACAAAAATACAAATTATCCAATTAATATAATTATTATTTTTCTTCAAACTGACAACTTTCAAATGATGTCATAATTTCGTATTAAAACCCAACTTCTATCCATAAAAATGATGTTTGTTCCTTTTAAAAGATATAATGTTCTTGAACCAGTGTGAAGAATTATTGAGCCCTAGAAAAGTTGAAAATTAATAGGACATTTTTCGAAGGATATTTTTTGTCACACGATTTTCTCAAAAATATTAATTTCGGTTGTGCGTCTGTCCTGTAAGCTCTAGTCAACGAAATATATTTTTTTTTGAATTTTAGTTACTTTTTCAAAATTGGAACTAACTGAAAAATGTTTTAATTATAGTTTTTCTTAATTGGAATTGATTTTCCAGGAATTCAGATTATAGCGTGATTTTTCGCGGGTCTGCGTTACTTTTTATTCTAAATTCGTTGGTACTTTACGTGCAAATACAGTACAGACATTAAGGAAAAACACATAAATACGAACCAAGGTAACAAATGTAAGTTTCTAAAAAAAAATAATTTTGAAATATACGTACACTTGGCATCACAAAAATCGCACCTTTTGCAAAATCTTATGAGACAATAAAGCGATCGTCTCTTCCGGATATGCAGGATCGTCGCCCTGATCCCACGCCTTCGGAAGAAGCCACTAGTCTTTTGAAACCATTGGAAAACCCGTCGAATGGCTAAACGGCTTATGTTTAGTTGCCAAGCAACATCACACTGTCGCATCTCTGATTGCAGTAGTGCCACCATTTGAGCGGCTTCGTCAATGGTGGTGTCCAATTTAAGGAGTTGTTTTCTAGCTACAATTATTCACGTGTGTCCTCTTTAACGTTCGGTTAGTGAATGACCTACATTTGACTTTAACTGCTCCTTTTACAACCTGGGACCTAGAAAATCAGGAATTGGACAGCTTAGGTCGATATGAGGGGTTGGGCGGTTACTCTACTGAGTGACCAGTATGAAGAATTCCACAACTGGAAGAATTAAAAAAAATTGCAAATGAAAAATATTTTTTTTCAATTTAAAAAAAAAAAAACATAAAAAAAGTCACCGGAGACCAAAATTTCCTTAACAATTTTTACTCCAAATTATGTCAGCACTTGTTAAAGTAAGTCAAGTACGTCCTTTAACACCCTGTATTTACATATATAATATACTATACACTAATAACATTTTATACACATAATTTAATTAAATGATATCTATATAATTATAGTTGATTTTTAAAAATATATTATTTTTGCATGATGAGGACATTGGTGATTGGGTTGTAACTTAATTACTAGCAGTTCTGTGAACAGTAATAGACCTCGTGTCCAAAAAATATTTTGTTTCTTATTTTCCCATATTTAATAAATGGAAATCAAAATTAGGTAAGTTTTTAGATTCTCACGGCCAAAAGCATTTTTTGTTGTTTGTTTTTTGGGGTGTTATGCCGTGTTGCGCTAACTCCTTCTTTAGCCGACTTCCGTTGGCATTTCACATTTGGATGGGCCCCAGGCTAACATAAATACTGTGCTTTCACAATTCGCCACAAGATGTCGCCACTTCCGTTTGCATTTCGCACTTGGACGGGCCCAGGCCACAAATAAATAAGCACAAACTCGACAACCTAAAATTACACATCTTCGGATCTACCGGATCTGCCCTGATGATGGACACTGCAACGCTGTCCGAAACGTCGGCTAAAGAAGGAGTTAGCGCAACACAGCATAACACCCCAAAAACAAACAACAAAAAAGGAAATCAAAATTTCTTCTGAAATCATAAGTTTTCTAAGTAGGTACTTAAATACTTAACTACTCTATTATAAACCACAAATATTTTGCGTATTTTTTTTATTTACGAATTTCAATGACAATAAATTATTTTTTCACACTTTCTTCATACTAGTAGGTACCATAATATTGATTATTCCGATTTGATAGCTCGTAGTAGAAACCAGGATCATGCGATCTCTAGCGGGATAAAAAGGTAATATCCAACACGACCACCATCTTGATCTGGAACCGTGAATTTACATACAGATGAAATTTATTTGCTTACTTGGATGCCCATTAGGCTTTGTTGCCCAATGCCAAATGCTCGAGTTAAAACAAGTCGCTACGCTCCGTCAATTCGATGTAGAATGTTTTTTTTGTGTTTTCATTTTGTTAAAAAAAATACCTTTTGTTTTAGAATATTGTTAAAACAAGGTGCGCTAGCTAGTCAGTTTTAAAATTTCAATAATAAAAAAAATAGTTGTTGTAATGTGTGACTAAAATAATAATTAACAATATCAGCTAAATCACCTGTTATTTGTTTAAAAGAGAAAAAACCATAACAATTTTCTATGTAATTTTTTCTAGATATGTAATTGGAAAATGTACACAAGAGGCTTCTTTTTTAAATTCTTTACGGGAGTGAAAGAATATCGCTATATAATTATACATTGTAAAATATTTAATGTTTGCCGGTTCTCTCTACCGCACCCCTTGATAGAAATGAAAAAAATTGTACATAGTTAATATTAAGTGCTTTTCTGTTCATATTTCGCAGGCCTCATTTTTTGTTACGACACATGAAAGATTCATGAATTTTATGCTAATTTTAACACAATACAAAGACCTTTGTTCGAAAGCAAAAAGTTTTATTTCAAATTATACCTACTATTTGAATTCCAGGTAACGCTGATTACGTGAAAATATTTTTGCCAATTGCCTAAGCAATGTTTTAAACTAATAATAGTAATAATAAATAATATATTAATGTGCCTAATCTAGCCCTTTTCCACTGTGTGACGTTACAACAAATACAATAAATAAGCAGATAGGTACTGGAGAAGGGATTGCAAAAGTATACACGTGACGACGCACGTGACAAAATAAAATTCGAACCACTTTTGAGACACTGTTGTTGATGAGCTAGTCTATATTCTATATTTTTATAATATAATCTGTATTGTCTTTGGTATTATTGGTCTATTTCAGAATATAATATTCCATTGCTATACATTATTATTAGACTATCTCACAATTATATGTTAATAAGGGTATGTGAATTAATTTAACATTTGTTTGTAAAGTGCAATAAATTATGTTCATAAAGAATTGATTTTAAAACAAGTTTTGAAATATTATACTCCTATATATATACATACTCCTCTTCAAATACAACTTCACCAATTTAATAACACGTCAAATTTGGGTCGTTAGCGTTTGGCGCCTACCTGTGGAACCATAACGGTTATATAAAATGATGGCTCAATTGTTTTCCACATATTATTATAATTGAATTATCACATCATTCTCGATTCAGTGCGGTTAATTGTATTTACATAATTTTTATGCAAAATCTAATCTGGCAAGGCCGTGATATAATCTGAGATGAGAACAGGCTGGGCGGGCAACAAGTATCCCTCGGGGTCTGTGAGCGAGTGTGTCGGCGGCGGGGGCGAGGGCGGGCAGGGGGGCGGCACGGGCAGGGCGGCGGGGGGCCGCGGCAGACGCCCTACGGAGTCTGTGCTCCACTTGCCTCCGCGACCCATTGACCTGCTCCAGGTCTCCCTGTCCCTGCTCTGCGGCCCTTTACTCTCTCCTTCCGCACCACCGGACCCTGAGCCGTCCCAACCCCCGCTCTCTTGAAACGTCTGAAGTTTCTCGCAGATCTCTTTAAAACGTATCCTGTCTTTGGGATCTGTCCTCCAACATGCCCGCATCAGCTCACAAACAAAAGTTGGACAATCTTCAGGCGGAATGAGCATGATCCCTTGTAATATCAATTTACTAGCTCCGTCGTTGTTGTGTCCGTAGAAGGGTTGTTTTCCCAGGCTGTATATTTCCCAGAGGACTACCCCGTAAGACCACACGTCGGATTCGAGCGTAAAGCGCGCGTACACGATGCTCTCGGGGGACATCCAGCGAATAGGCATGGGCCGGTTGCCGCCCATCTTATAGTAGTCGCATGTGTACACGTCCCTGCTCATTCCAAAGTCGGCGATCTTCACCGCCAGGCCCTTCCCCACGAGGCAGTTTCTGCACGCCAGGTCTCTGTGCACGAATCTCTGAGCGGCGAGGTAGCGCATCCCACAAGCTATCTGGATAATAATAAACATTATTACTCACCTACAATATATTCCTATTAAATTAGTGCAAATTAAATTGTTCTACATCAAGAGAACATGTACCCAGGTTTTCAAGTATTAGAATTTTGTATGTGTTTTGTATTTTTGATACCTATTGGTTTGACATATGGGAGAGGAAATGGAGTTTTGTAGTAATGAACAACGACAAATCTGTAGTAACAATTAAGCGCCCTTGAGGTGATTTTCTCACGTAAACGGCGCCATAAAAATAATCCAATCATTATTATTAATAGTTAAAAACTCAGTTTTCAACATGTCTACTGTTGTTACACAAAACATGGTGGTGGATAAATTTGGCATCTTGTTTTGATGTGAACATTCTTTAAAATCGATGCGGGGTGCGGGGAGGCAATCGCACCCAAAAGCGACACTTTCTGTCAGGATGCTTTCAAAATTCAATAAATTTGATAAATTAGACATAATGCCGCCATCTTAGTCCGCTATACCGGGTCCATAAGTTGCAATTTTAGTCCATCAACTTTTATTGAACGACAGTAGGTTCACACTTATATGCTTTCAAGTGTCGAGTTGATCAACTAAAATCGAAAAATCTGAACCCGCTATTGGTCATTTAAAGATTTAAGTGAGGAAGGCTGAAAGTTTGTGGCTGTTTGTGGTAGCCGGACGCCGCGAACTACGCACGTCTTCATAAACTAGTAACTAAGTAGAGTAACAATCGGATCTGAAGTGCTGTTTCGAAGAAGAGTGCGCACAATACAACTCATCTTAGGTTCCAAGTATGCATATCAAAAACTCAAAAAGGCAAACAAAAAACGAGGCTGCGAACTTGAAGAAGTTTTCTTAAAATGCGGAAAGCGAAGAACACAAAATTCCAAAGATAATGATTCTGCAAACGTACCCGCACCCAAAACCAACGCGTACTTTTACGTGATAAATAATTCTTTTCGAAATTCTTTATTTGAATTCATAAATGATTTGGACAAACCAATCACGAGAGGGAAAACTTGAATAGATTTGAAATTGGCCAGAGGTATTCAAATACTTTCAATGCTATATGTATATTTATAATTTGATTAGGTCCTACATCTATAAAAGTACGGTCGTTATTTGTTTTTATCATTGCTCCGTTTTTAATATTTACAAAGTTTTCAAGTTGTACTATTGTTTTTTCATACCAAGTTAACTATTGTTTCTATTTGATCCGGTTTTTTCTAAGCACGAAGACACACGCATCGATTTTACAGGCCAGTTTTCGACGGTCAGTTGGTCCATATTTGAATTGAAATACCTATAAAAATGGTGGTTCACTACCGACTATTGCCATACAAATTGCACCGACCGGGGGTCGAAATCGGCCGACAAAACCGGTGCGCCTGTCTTCGCGCTAATGGTAGGTTGAATCCAAAGATGTATCGAAACGTGACGAGATATTGAATTACCTGTAGAGCGATGGACAGCAGGCAGGTGTTGTCAAGCGGGGGCAGGCCCGGAATGGGCTGCCTCATGGCGTGAGAGTTGCTCCTCAGGACTCCTGCCAAGTCTCCGAAAGGCATAAACTCGAATACCATCCAGGGGTTGTGGCCGTTGTCGGCTGAAAACGTCCAGTTAAAATTAATTTCAAATTAACCCTTCAAGCGTTTGAGGGTCACATATTATGACCGGGCGTCCATATTTTATAAAAGTATTTTTATCTTTTTTTCTAACATGCGAAAATACATATTTTTTACGTTAAAATGAAAAATAATGATTCTTTCCAGTTTGCCTCAAAATACTGGAATCCATTAATAAAATCCAAAAAATAGCCAAAATGTATAATTCATATTTCGAGCCCCTATCGTAACAATCGGTTTAACAATTAAAAAATTAAAAATGATTTCTTATTTTTTATTATATGAACGATATAAAACTAAAATTACAGTATTCTTAGAAATTCCCAAACAAAACGAATGTGTCCCTTCGATCGAAATCGAAGGGACACGGGTTCGAGTCCCGTTGGCGTCATGTATCTTTTATCAGGAGATTTTTCAATGTGGATGAGTGTTTCAGGCGAATAATTATTGCTTGTAAAATAATTGTTACCCTTTGTGCTATGCATAAAAAATCTTGTCTTAAACATTAGTTTACCAAAAAATAATAATTAATATTTGACAAGTTCAAGTATTTCACCTAAAAATGTAGACAATTTGTCTCGACGCCATCTAGTGAGAGAGTTAGCACTTACAATGCCTTTCTGATATAAAATAAAGTTGGTTGTTTTCAGGTGAAAAAATGTAACAAGCAGTAATTGTTGAATGAAACACTAGTATATATTGAATTATTTCGCGGATAAGAGATAAGCCGCCATAGCTCAGTGGTCAGAGCTGTCGACCGGAAATCGAAGGGACACGGGTTCGAGTCCCGTTGGCGTCATGTATCTTTTATCAGGAGATTTTTCAATGTGGATGAGTGTTTCAGGCGAATAATTATTGCTTGTAAAATAATAATTAAAACGAATGTGTTTTTGAAATATCGTGCTCTCTCATTTTTTCTATGGTTGGTGTAAAAAATTAAGTAAAAATATGGTTAGCGTTTTTGACAACATTTTTCTTGTTTGATATTAAAATTTTATTATTTTGAAATAGTAGTGTTTATTTTAAATGCATACACAGAAAAGATTCTAGATTCTAGTTTTATCTAGTTTCTTAAACAATAAATTAAAAAATAAGATGTATATAGCGCATTTGAAATTCACAGAAAACATTGTAAACTGAACCAATGTGGTGAAAGTACTGAAGGCTTAAGGCTATCGATTTGCATAATTAATTATAAAAAGCGTGATAATTATCCAGAATTTTAGAAGAAGTGATCAAAATTTTTCTTGATAATATTTACAAATATATTCAATTTTTTAAGCCTCAAGGAAAGAATGAAAAATATCTAAATAGTAATAAATAAATGCTAATTTCAAAAGAATTTTGTCTCATTTTGGAGGCAAAGGAACTTGTGGAGAATTCGAACATCTACTGTGGGTATTTTAAAACGCATGCATTTGCAAACCCTGATATGAATATTGTACCGAAGCCGGAATATTTTCAAAATATCAACTTGCTCGCAAATATTCCAGCGCTGACTGACGAAGAACTCAAAAATTTTAAATAACGCAAATTTTCGGTTGTTTATTACTTCCAAATCATTTGCTTTTATCCAGGGAAATATTGAAAGAACTAGGTAAACCTTTACACAGCTTTTTTATGCTTCTATCGGAAAATAAAATATTGGCTAACACTTCCAGACTTGAATAATATAATATAACTAGCAGTGAAAAACACGCTCCGCGGGTTTTTGCTGCTAGGCCCTGCGGGCGGCACTTGGTTGGACTTCGCCCAGTTTAAGTGATACTAACAACAGTTTAAGTGATACATTTAATAGATAGATATTAGACCATTCACAGAGAGAGGGTGAGTATATATTGTTTAAACACGGAACAGGAAGGAGTTAATGAATAATAACATGCTCAATTTAGGCATAATAAGAATGACAGTTGTTTGAATAAATGAAATTTTACGTATTTGTGATGGATTATTTCAAATGAAACACTATTATTGACTACATGTCTTCAACTGATATTAACTAATATAATTTGCTCATAGGAGACTTGCAGTGCTTAAATATGTGTTACAACCGTCAATGTCTATAAGTTGAATCAATATCGTATAATTTGTCACAACAATTAAAGATAGTTATAACAATGTTGACTGAAATAATAAATTATTACATATTGATTAATTGTACCCGTGTTTATGAATAAAAGGAGGGTAACTGTGCGATGAGATTAGCAGTCGGTTTAATTAAAAGGTGTTAATTTTACTCCAACTTTTGGTAATTTTTTATCTACAACTGTTACTGTATCTTATAAAGTTTAAAGTTAGATTATATATACACCTTCATCATGAGAGTAAAAATCGATATATAAAGGTAGATTATTACAATATAGCGCCCCGAGGTGATATCTCACAAAAGCGGCGCTATGCAAATTGTCCAATTAATAAATAAATATAATGTTTACATTTTATTGTGTACGTATGCATTGAAATACAACGGAAATAGATAAAATAATGTTATCCGATTAAACTTTATTTTATTAAAAAACAAAAAAACTTTGTTAACATCACTTTATTATATCCAACCAATACATGTTTCATGAACGAAGTATATACCGAAGTCAAAAATTAAATATAGATTACAATTGGAAAGAAGAAGTGGAAGGAGGGGGGAGGGGTAAGAGTAAGCTGGGTTTATAAGAATTAGCAATTACAATATCGTTAGACGGGAAAGACCAGTTAAGTGGGAAAATATTTAAAAGAGAGTTTATAAAAAAATTTCTTGTTATTTTTAATTTTTATTTTTATCTGCTTTTATATTAACATGTTTTCTAATGTCTAAAATATTTATTTGCGATTCTTTATATTCTGTGTGAAGTATTTTAAGACCTGAAAAAAACAAATAGCATATAACCATAAAACAATATATTCATAAGACAAATAGCATTTAATAACGGTTATTCTAATAAATTGATAGTTGAGAGACTAAATAAAAAAATAAACATATTCTCTTCAAACAGTATTTTTACCCTATTTCTAAAGATAGAAATAAACAATGGCGTAGAATTCTGTTTGTGGATATCGATACTTATAAAATTATATATTAAAACATTCCTGGTACTATTCAACCGGTGTTTAACACTAATAACAAAATGAAGAAATATATTCTTAATAATAAAGATAGCGAAAATCAAACAAAAAAATCAGGAGTTTATAAACTCAATTGGGATGATTGTAATTTCTTTTATAAAGGTAGAACCAATAGAAACTTTGATGTCAGAACTAAAAAACATCTCAGGGCTTTAAATGGAAATAGTGAATCTGAGTTTGCAAATCATCTTTTGAATGATGATCACACTTTCGATAAAAATTCAGGTCTTAAAATACTTCACTCAGGATTAAAGCATCGCAAATAAATAATTTAGAAATTTTAGAAATTAGAAAACATGTCAATATAAAATCAGATATAGTTAATAAGCAAAAAAAATTATAAATAATAATGAAAAATGCCATTGCAAAGTGATAAGCTTCCAGAAGAAATCTTTTTATTAAACGCTTGTTAATGGTCAAGTAATTTTGCATATTTAAATATTCGCGCCAGTCATTTGGTTCGTTCTTATACCGCCAGATGTGCGCTCTGTCGGCCATCTATAGCCTCCGTGCGTATCGGCCATATTGAAGGAACGCGTGATTTTTTATAAACGTCAAACATAATCACGTAATTGTGGATAATTTTCATTGTAATGTAATTAATCCAATGGATTATGAACTTTCTAAAACATATATTCTTCGATATTATCCAAAAATTATATGAGCAGAAACGATATTTTTGAAGAAATATCGTATTACATGTGGCGATTCTATTTCAGTATGAAATCGTGTCTTAATTTTTAATGTCTTATTTTTTTGGATCCGGTCGCCTGCAAACCGAAAAGAACCTTACGGTTGCTTAAAATTGAGGGGCAGAGTGGTATTTTTTTGCCTGCAGACCCCCTATGCAGAATTTATCCGAAACACACAATTTAAATTTGACCAATCAGAGGGCCTACATCGTCCAGACGCTAGGACAATAATACTATCAGATACGGAACTGTCTGAAATAATTATTTCTGCGACATATTTTTTACGGCAAAAAAGGCGAAACACAATATTAACAAAGTACATTCCCAATGACAATTCTAAGTAAAAGGCTTCTTTGCATTTTTATAAAATATTGAGGATTCATTTATGAGAAAAAAATATTAAATTAAATGAATGACTCCCTATTGTGGCATTCATAGTATACCAATGAAGCGTGGTTTCAATAATTTCGCCTTCAAATCTTTATCTTTTGGAAGCACATGTCCACCTCTATTATTACACATTAGAACAGAACAACAAGTTGACGGAATTATTATATTAATTACTATACAAATTACACTGGCCGGCAAACCGATTCGTGTGTCTTCGTTCCAAGAAAATAAGACATAATAACGAACGAACTTTAAACAGGGATATTTATGTGTAATTATTGTAGTGTGTAGCCACATATGATAACGATATGATTTGGTAAGTTGGTTTGAGAAAATGTTTTTTTACCTCTTTGAACCACCCCCATGAGGGTGAGGATGTTAACGTGCCGAAAAGCACTCATAATGTTGACTTCTCTGTTGAAATCGTCCTCCGCTGTTCTACTGGCGCTGTCCTTCAGAACTTTGATAGCAACAGTTTTTACAGTATTGTTGTCACCTTTGAACTCCCCTGGAATGTAAAAAAAGCCTTAGTTAGAAATCAAGAAAAAAATTATTATTATAAATTGACATTTTTCACTAGACCAGTTGTATCACAGACATTTAAATATAATAATGTCATAAAAAATATCCAATCAGCTTCATTTTACATTGAAAAGTCCCTGTTAATCGCCGATTCTAGGTTCTTTTCCAGTTTTTTATCAAATTTCTATCACCTGATAAGTACGTATAACAACAATATTATGATGTTATAGTGATTCGTTTTAGGGGTATTATGCCGTGTTGTGCTACCACCTTCTTTAGCCAACGTTTCGGACAGCATTACGGCGTCCATTATCAGGGCAGATGTGAAAACAAAGATGGACACTGAAATACTGTCCGAAACTGTTAATAAGGCTATACAGAATAAACGTTGGCTAAAAAAGGAGGTAGCGCAACACGGCATAATACCCTAAAAATAAATCACTTTAATACTTTTGGCCGTCAAAATCTCAAATCAAAAATTATGGTGGTTGTGTTTTTCGGTTAATCACAAAAATTTGTTTAAAAGCTAAAACCGATGACAATGTTACACTTGAATTTCTGTGAAACACCCCAACCTTAGTTTTTAATTCCCATGGGTAGTTATTACCCCGCATAGCTGGGTAACCAATATCAACAAGGTTCTAAAGTAATTTAGATTGTTCCCAGAATTTTCGCCTGTGTTCTGAGATTTGTTCCAAAGTTAAAATATACAAACATCGGTGTTTCCAACTTGAGTAGGTAGTGGTAATTGACGAGAGTGAAGGGAGTGGAAAATTTGTTATAACTTTCACAAAGCCACGGAAAAGCGGCGCAGGCGAAATTTTTAACAAGGTATCCCCAGGAGAAGGGAGTGGAATAGGAATTATTACATTCGCCAAAACACTAAAAAGGACAAACTAATAAATGCTATCGATTTTTGTTTTCGGGAAGTTACCGTGTTTATAGGATGAGTATTTACATACAAAAAGAAAATATTGCTTAAAGGCGATATGAAAACCATATTCAAAAACTTATTAAATAACTACAAACGTAATTCTACATGCAAATGAAAATAATTCAATATTCGAATATACCACAAACGTAATTCAATAAACCCAATTTTAGAGAATTAGTTTTAGAAAGATGGCCAAAGTTTTTTGTTTTGTTTTGAATATAATTATACAGGGTTTTCCAATAAGAGGTGTTATTTTGAATAGCCCGCTATTTAGGTAGATGTTACTTTTGAAGCTGTCATTTTTTGACATTTGACAAGTAGAAACTATGCCATTAATAAATGGAACGATATACGCTTCAACAACGCATTGAAATTATTAAAATTCACTTGAGTGAATCAAATGCAAATCATTTTGAGTGATGAGGCCCATTTCCACCTCGGTGGCTTCGTCAACAAGCAAAATTGTCGCATTTGGGGCTCGGAAAACCCAAGAGTTATTGTTGAAAAGCCTCTCTATCCTCAACGTGTGACTGTTTGGTGCGGTTTATGGTCCAGCGGAGTCATTGGACCTTACTTTTTCGAAAATGAGGCTGGAGCAACAGTTACGGTGAATGGATTGCGCTATCGAGAGATGATTAATTATTTTTTATATCCGAAATTGGATGGTATTGATCTGGACAACGTTTACTTTCAACAAAACGTCGCTACGTGCCACACAAGCAACGAAACCATTGATCTTTTACGATTGAATATCAAAATAACACCTTTTATTGGAAAACCCTGTGGTATAAATTAAGTAAACGTAAATTATGGGTATAATATATAATTATCCAATTCAGAAAGTTAATTTGATTTTTGAATTGTTCATATTTCAAAGTTTCGGTTACATTTACTTTGTTTTTGGACAGTGATACATTGTGCCATTTCACACCTAGATACAAGTAGTGGTTAGGTCGTAGTCATTCTTAGCATTGGGATGGCTATCAATCTTTTAGTATTGTTTAAAACCGAAGCCTTTAAAATAAGTCAGCTTATCTGGCTAGTAGCCGAGTGGACAAATGCCTCATGCATCATGCCTGTGGGCATGATTTCAGGCTGAGGGCCCTGGGCTCGTGCCCCACTTGCCTACAGGGTATGGATGGAACTGCAATAATTCCTCTACCCACCCCATCTCCCGCAAACTTTCCATTTCACGATCCCTACGCTGGTTACGGTCCCTTGATCAAATACTAACTTCATACTAGAATTATCTATGATCAAATAAATCGCAACATATAACGCTTATCATGCAACTATGATCAATAACAATATATAACGGTTATCATGCAACTATGGTCAATAACAATATATAACAGTTATCATGTAATTATGGTCAATAACAATATATAACGGTTATCATGCAACTATGGTCAATAACAATATATAACGGTTATCATGTAATTATGGTCAATAACAATATATAACAGTTATCATGTAATTATGGTCAATAACAATATATAACAGTTATCATGTAATTATGGTCAATAACAATATATAACGGTTATCATGCAACTATGGTCAATAACAATATATAACAGTTATCATGTAATTATGGTCAATAACAATATATAACGGTTATCGTGTAATTATGGTCAATAACAATATATAACGGTTATCATGTAATTATGGTCAATAACAATATATGTATAACGGTTATCATGCAACTATGGTCAATAACAATATATAACAGTTATCATGTAATTATGGTCAATTACATCATAAATAAAAAAATTAAAGACAATTCAATTTTTATTTAACAGCCCCCCTCATTAAGAGAGTAGTTACAAGCCTTAGGAGATGGTGAAAAAAAAACTGGCATAGAAAATAAATAAATTTGTTGAATTTTTTTTTTTATATTAACTCCACACAGGAGGCCCTGAAGAAAATGAATATGGAAATGAATAACTATAGTCCGCCTCAGCATGGATCACCCTAGTGAGGAGGACTAAGAAATACAATTTACTATACATATATTCACTATCATGTTTTGTATGTACAATGTTTAAATAATAAAATTTATAAAAAGTCAACTTTTATAGGTAAAATCATTTTTTTTTAAAGCGCCAACTGTTAGATGTAAAAGCAACACGCGCTCTTGTTTCTCTACCTGCGCTGACAGACTGACCACAGCATCGTGTGGTGGGGTACAGCTTGTTTATTAATAAATTAAAAATAAAAACAAGATGAAGGTCACTGTCTAAGCCTGATTTCGAAAAACTCTGTACGAAGCCCGGGCAACGTGGGGGACTTCAGCTAGATGTTTGGTAAATGAATTGAAAATTCAGAACCGTGTCGCGTCGCAGAAGAATTTGCTGAAAAATGGGTATTCGCACTTTATACTTCAAGTAGAGAAGCATTTGAGTCTGGAGGAATTCCACTTATTTATTACAGAGATGAAATTACATAGACAATGAGTAAGGGGGTGTTGTAAGCATTTTTCGATATTCGCAAATTTAAATAAGTTTTTTATTTCACGTACCCAGGGCTGGCCCTGAGCCAAATGACGCCTGGCGCGAGTAAACCTTTGGCTCCCCTTGACAAACACGCACCAATAGACACCTAGTTAGGTGATAGAGGTAATCAATAATATTCGGATGATTTGTATTATTGTTTAGGGTCGATTTTATGAAAAATAATCTCAAGGTTAGGGATGTTAGGTGTTAGGTATTAGCAGCCTTAGTAATTCGACTGCTCCATTTGCGCCCGCATAGGACCGGACCTGCGTACCTATTTCTAGGTATTTATTTTTTGGAAATGAACTTTGTATGGTGTATGCATGTAGGTCATAAAAGGTAGGTACTCTGAGATTGTTTCACGAATACGGCGCTATAGAAATCATCCAGGTAATATTATATCAAAATAGATTCGTACAAAATGTGTATTTTGATATGACAAAATATTTTTTTTTGGTCTTAAAAAACTGCAATACTTCGTAGTCACTTTGGACACTTTCTTAAAATATTTTTACTCACCATATTATAAGAAGCTTTCAAGTGATGGTTTGACATATAAAGAGACAGTGACATATATCTGGACATATGAAGTATAAGACACTTTTTTCCGATATGGACTTTTATATATGGTGAAGAAGTTCAAATTTTAAGTAATTAGTAAAATAGCGTTGATTTCAAAAACACCATATCCCAAATATCTGTGATCACTAGAGACATACAATAATATGTCCACATAGTGTTTTATATGCCTCCAACCATCTTTCGTTTTACGGAGAGCAGAACGCTCAAAAAGTCCAAATTATTAAAAAAAGTATTGATACCGAGAATTTTTTTGATTGATCCGAGAATTATCAATCAAAAAAATTCTCGGTATCAATACTTTTATTGCTAATTTTCAATAAAAGTATTGATTCCGAGAACTTTTTTGATTGATAGTACGGAATATCTTGATTTTTGTATTACAGAAAATAAAATATAGATTTTATTGATAATTAGCACTTATTTATCGAGATTTTATTTATGTAAAATTCAATTTGGGAGGCAAAGACCTAGTCAAACCTCACCCAATGAACCCGGCACCCCTGACAAGTTAACAAACGAAGCGAACCACTTGGGGTGACCTACGGTAGAGGTGTTGGTTATCCAATAGATGGTTCCCGGGGTGGTAATAAAAAATAACAAAAATACCAGTAATGCTCCTAGGCCCAAAAATATAAATTAATTTTACATTCACAAAATTTTTTGTTATGGTTACAGATTAGGAAGTAAGTAGGTATCAAAAGTTATAGTATTACATAGCATAAACAAATCATAGTTTTGTTTGAAATACATTGTAAGGTTAATTTGATTTAAAACTTTTTAAGGTGGTTCGCTACATTTGGTCACTTAGCAGGGGTTCCCGGTTTCACGGGAGTGAGATTTGTCAAGTCTTAGCGGCGGATGCGGCCTACTATCGGGAGAGACTGGTTGAGGAGAGTCCTTTTGACCTCAAAAAAAAAATTGATTAACGGAAAATATTATTAATTTAATTCTTTTATTTTCCTTATATTTTTTCCTAGGTAAACAAATTGTTTTGAGAAAGTTATTTTATGTTTTTTGATTCTAGAGTTTGTAGGCATGTGCTCAATTTGAAAGGTTAGGGATCATACATAATATATTCCTCCACACAATATTGGATGTTTTCTTTTTTAAATTGTTGGTATTTAATATCAGTACTTTTAAACTACTTCTTCCACCTTTACACAGTAATGCTTTCAAAGAACCCTGTCTCTCAAATTCCATCATGTTGGACAGACCCCTGATTTCTTGGTATTAATACCAAATAAGACATTACACACATTTAAGTTTGTCCCCCTCCCCCTTATAATACATAGTTACATTAACGTCTATTTCTCATCTCTCCGTACTATGTGACATATTTTAAGGATGACCCTCACACCATACACGAATGCACGACATTCAATATAATAATTATTTAAACACCATAAAAAAATCAAACAATGCTTGCCATCAATGTCCGCTTAACATACAAATAAAACTACGCATGCATTGATACACAGATAGCATTAAGCATTCATTGTTACGACATTATCAATGGTAAATAATATATGTAATGTTGTTATTGGGTTGTGTTCTATGTTCATACCCAGAACTCTTATCTTATACCAGCTCACAACTCCGGTAATAATATGAATAATTCATGAGAAAAAAAGAGTATCTACAATTTCGAAATATTTTGCCTAATTCTAAATATTTTAATTTTCCAAGCTCGAATTGGAATCAGCGTACATTATTTCGGTTGACGTGGCGGGCACATTTTTCATTTCCTTTCGTGAAAATTTGGCATTTTTTTATATACATTTTCAGAGAATATTAGCGCATAAGCTTTATTTGATGACAACCCCAAATACTGTACGAAATACGAAGAATTATCCACTTTATAAAATGAAAAACGTTAAGAATCATTAATGAAGCTTTAGTCGTTAAAAACAAAAACGTTAAGAGCTTGTCACTCGCAATTTTTTTTTTTTATGAATAAAATTCTGGCATTGATATAGCGTGCTTAGAGTATATACAGGGTACTTATTGTTTTGGCCGCTATTTTTGTTTGGAGTTTATTTGTCAGTTCGTATTTAGCAGTCATGAATTACAATTTTTTAAAGTTTATTATTATAATGAAAAGAGTCGAGTGGCCTACGCCAACAAAGCAATTCATTGTGTTTATATGAATACAATTCTGGAGTTGAACTGGTGACCCCAGTCTACTTAACCAGAGGATAAGGTGAATGACACCATATTAATTGATCGCTATTTTGTTGTTCGTATTAGAAAGTCATGAAGGGCAGTCGACTACAATTTCTTGTTGAGTCTGTAATGCCCGAACAACGTCTTATTCTTATTACAACATAATTTTATCAAAATGGCTTGTAAAAAATGGTAACCTACAAAAATGAAATGTTGTGATTTATTATATGCCTACCAAATCAACCAAACTAACTTTTGAACCTCTGTTTACAGATGTGAATAAGCTGAAGGCACGGCAATCTCGTACACGTCACAAAATAATTTTTCGTGCACTATTTGGGCCATCGGCATCATTGGGCAACATTTTTTAAAGATCGTTATATTGACGTGTTGGAAAAATTTCTTGGTGCCCGAACCAATTGGGACTAAACACAGGACAGTGTCACAACGATGGAAAATTTCTATCAATTATCGGTCCTGACCACTTCCTATGAAATTTTTATGTCAATAAGTCAAGAACAGTTGACCAACTAAAAATCAACATTTATTATGTGTTAACAGAAACGAATATTATAATTCAATTCTGCTGGCGAATTGAATTATAATATTCCGGGGTACTCCTACTATGTAACAACAACAAAATTAAACCAAAACTCTGGTGTCGGAATATTTGTATCTGACTAATATAACGTACTCAACTTTAAAGAGATAAATAAAATTAGTAATGTAAATATATTAAATATTGAATTTAAAGACGAAAACAAATATTATAACATTATTGCTATTTATCGTACACATATTCGTACATCAACAGTGCCACAATTTATAAACGATTTAAAAAAAAAATATTTTATTAAATTTAAAAAATAATTATAACATTATTGTTGAAGATATGAATTTAAATATTGCAAACGATTACTCTAGTAAAGACAAAGGTAATTATTTCAACATGTTAGCGGAACTCATTATTTATCGTTCATAAATTTATATACTAGAAAGGTTTGAGGTCAACAACCTTCATGTTTAGACCATATGTTTACAAATATTTCTTATATACAAAATATAATATCAGCTGTCATTCACACAACTATCACCGATCATTACTTTAACTAAAAATTCCGCAATCCAACATTGCCACCTTTCAAACTAAACAATTCTACAAGAAGGTACTTAATAGTTAAAATATAAATTAGAATCAGAAAATTGGAGTAAATTATATTAATTTAATGATGTCATTAACTGTCGCAAAATGTTTGAAGAAAAAATATCCAAATACATTAGAGACTCGACAAATAACATCATATCCAAATCCAAACTGTCTAACTTCAAACCTATAAAACCGTGAATTTTATGTGAATGGTTTAATTGTATCTGTACGACATAAGTAAGCTTTTTACACACTAACTACTCAAAAATCAAATAAAAAAAATTTTGTCATCATTTTAACGCATATAAAAACCAATTCTTATATTATAAAACATACAAAAGAGAGTTATTATAAACAAACAGTAAATGAAATAATTGACAATAAAAAATAGAAGAATAACGAAATCAGTGCTATTATTCATGATAACTCGAAAATGTGTTGTAAAGAAAACCCCTTAAAACCTGCAAATATATTTAACATCTTCTTTGCAAACAAAGGGAAAAAATCTTGCCAATTTCATACATATTGATCCAACTGTAAAAATTCCAGTCTGTAATATATGATAAAATATGGTGAAAAAATTTCAAGCCAACTCGGAGGACGAAATATGATCTATTACAAATGGTATGAAAAGAGGTTCTGCGCCGGGTTTTGACGGAATTACAGTTAATATTAAAAAAATATATGAAAAATCTAATTTCTAAACCTTTTTTATTTTATTTTTACAAAATAATACATTACAAAATGATAACAAATTTATAATGTATTATTCCCAGTGAGTTTACAAAACTCATTTCGGGAAACTCATCAAGACAACATAAATACATTAAAATAAATAAACGCAGAAGTTATTTTGGAGTTCCAAACAAAGAATGTGTCAGTCATTAATAAAACTGCTGAGGAAAGAGCTTTTAAAAGCTTTTGCCAATGTTTTTTTGTTCGCTGCCGGAAGTTTTAGATTACTAGGTAATGCGTTGTATTGATTTTGTGCAATGTATTGTAAGGAGTTAATTCCAAATTTAGTCGTGTAATTAGATGACGATAAGTGTATTTGATTTTGTGATCGTGTGAGGTGATGGTGTATGTCGGAATTAAAGAGTGGTTTAGTGTGTGAGGAGTGTTGATTTATTTGTAGAATGGCAGTTGTGATGTTATTCTTTGGCAGAATTGTAAAAGGAAGAATTTGTGTCTGTGAGTATTTATCTTTGACATGTGTATCCCATGGTAGATTATATATATTCCGTACGGCTCTATTTTGTATGACTTGTATTTCGAAACTTTTTTTTTGGTAATGTGCCCCAGATACTAACTAGATAACTCAGGTGGGAGTGGATCATAGCACAATATGTGGCACGCAGTAGAGATGTGCGGAGCACACCTTGGAGTAGATAGAGTACACCGGTTATCGGGGAAATTTCGGATTTTACATTCTCAACATGGGAGTTCCACGAGAGGTTAGAGTGTATGAGTAACCCCAAATATTTCGTTACTTGAAAATGTTGTAGCTTTTCATTTCCAAGAATGATATTCAAACATATGTTATCGTTTTCTCGAAAGTAAGGTAATGGGTTAGGTAATAGGTAGAGGCTTAATTTGTTTAATCGCAGCCATTTAGCCAGTTTCGTGAGATCTTTATTCGTTAGAGCTTCAAGTTCCTTCAGATTTTTCCAATGATAGTAAATCACAGTATCATCAACGTAAAGTTGAAGTTTTCCCGAGATGCCATATTAAGTTATATCATTGATATATAGTAAGAAAAGTAGTGTGATTTATTCAAAGCCGCTTAGGTTCCCTCCGTTATCGACAAGGCAAAATCTATCAGCTAGGTAACTTCGGAGCAGATTTAAAGATTTCCCGACTATGCCCAAATTTTCCATTTTCCGTAGAAGTATTTCATGATCTACCATATCAAAGACTGATATGGTATGAGACTGGTCGGTGGCCGAGTTGACATCGCGTTTGGGTCCCACCCAGGCGTAGTGTGTTCAATTCCTCGGCTGGCTAAGTCCTCCATCACAACACAAGCAACATTTTCAGCTTACTGTGGTGGTAGTAGGAGAATATCAAATATTGTCAGGTTGTTCGTAACCCAGGAATGTTTTTTTTTTTTTTTTTAAAAGGCCTTTTCAGATCTATACATATTGGGTACTGGAGTTTTTCCGAATGCCGTAATGCTGTGGTGTTAGGATATCGTTACAAGAGATGTATTTTATCAGTCTATCTTTGATAATTGTCTCAAACACCTGAAAACACCTGAAAATACCTATAAAATCGATATTGGACGATAGTTAGAAATACACTTTTTACAGTCCTCTTTATAAATTGGTATAATTTTCGCTAGCTTTAACTGGTTTGGAAATACTCCCGAGCCTATGGAAAAATTGATAAGTTGTCTTAGGTGCTCGGCTAGTTCTTCTTTACAGGTTTTAAGGATGCACGGTGTTACTCAATCGATTCCTGCTGCTGCATTCGACCTAAGTTTCGAGATGACCTTTAATACCTCATCCTTATTCGTCCTAGTCATATATAAGGATTGTCGTGCCTTTGGTTCTACATATATTGTATTACAGTCATCCGGGAATGATGGAATGGCAGTTGCCAATTTTTCTCCAACTGACAGGAAAAACTCATTAAAGGCAAACGCTATTTGACGGGGTTCCATAATTTCAAAATTATTTACGATGAGAGATTCAATTGTGTTTGTGGGTTTATGTACACCTTTAGACAGAATTCAGTTAATGGTTTTCCAAGTTTTTCTTGGGTTAGTTAGACTTTGTTGAAAGCTATTGATGTAATATTTGTTTTTCAAAGTTCTCCTGTAATTAGTAATTATGTTTCTTAGATTATTTTTACGCCTTGCGGGAGTAATATTACTTGGGTCTTGTTTCCACTGCTTGTGAATCTGGTTTCGTTCCTTCATTAGAGAATTCAGCTTAGAATCAAACCACGGTGTATTTAGATATTGCCGCTTTCCTATTTTTACTTTTGGTGTAGTTTTAGCTGCTTCTATTGCATTTTTGACATAACAATTAAAATCTTTGTAACCGTCTTCGGGTTTGGTTGAGTTGATAGCAAATTTGTTAGCTGCAAGATAAGACTTTACCGCCACACTGTTGATGATACCGTTTTTTTTAATATTCTTAAAGTCAACAATGAGCATATTATGGTCAGTAAGCGGGTCATCTATATTCGATATGGTGGTTAAAATGTTTTGTCTGTTTGATATAACGTGATCTATAATAGTGCAATACAATTTTTTCTTAAAAAAATGATAACTCCTTCATTTGTACAAGCAATTGATTCATACGAAATTTTATAGCATAGTGAATCCATTTTTAGCCAAAAAAAATACCCTTGAAAATTCAAGTCTCTATGTCTATGAGAGGCGATTTTTAGCCCACTGTGCGCCGCGGAATCGTCCTCCAAAAAACCGCGCGTCCGTTCGTTTTGTCGCCGTATTGTCACTCGTCCTTTCTACCCGCGTTATCTAGCCCGCTCCGTATAATGATCGCAAATGATCACCCGAAAAACTTTCAACAAAACAATAATCGGGCACTACTTTGGCAATTTAAATTTGCATAATTTTTTAACGTTGCAGTTATTATGTTATCTGATATTATTAATACTCCAGCGTCTGGACGGTGTAGGCCCTGTGATTGGTCAAATTCAAATTGTGTATAAATAAGACTTTAAAGATTAAGACACGATTTCATACTGAAATAGAATCGCCACATGTAATACGATATTTATTCAAAAATATCGTTTCTGCTCATACAATTTTTGGAAAATATCGAAGAAAATATGTTTTAGAAAGTTCATGATCCATTGGATTAATTACATTACAGTGAAAATTATCCACAATTACGTGATTACGTTTGACGTTTGACGAAAAAAGCACGCGTTCATTCAACATGGCCGATACGCACCGCGTCAATAGATGATAGCGGAGAGAGCGCTCCTCTGGCGGTGAAAGAACGAACCGAGGGGCTGGCGCGAATATTTAAATATGCAAAATAAAAAGATTTCTTCTGGAAGTTTATTTAAACTTTGCAATGGCATCGTTTCTAAAACAAACATTTGATTCAACTTAATGACAATAAACAACATCTCTTTGCATGTACGATTTTGAAAAATATTGATATTTAATATTATTTACGTAAATAATAATTTCGCATTATTTTGACAGAACACCGATATGATATACGCGAAAGTATAGGCACTGCCAACCCAATAAAATAACATGAAAGACAATCGGAAGATAGAAACGCTTCGTTGATTGTAAAATTAGCCAACAAATCTCTAATCTGACATGTACTTAAATGTATAATAAAACAATCATTTTGCCAGGTATAAATATTTATATAATATATATTAAGGTATTATTCGGAAACGCTGGACAAGGATAATCCGAAATATTTTTAAGTAAAACCTTCGGATTTACCTTAATTAATATAGAAGGAATCTGAATGCATTCGGGAATTTTTTTAATTTTAGCATTTTAATTACGTGAATTAATTAATTATTAATTATTAATTAATTAATTAATTATTTTTTATTTTTTTTTACGTGATTAATCACGTAAAATTAAAATTTGCTTTCGTTGTATTGGATGACAGCCGGAATAATTTCTATTGATGACATTTTCTTTTTTTGGTATTCCTGATATGAGTGTCTAGAATTTTTACCATAATTTACTCTATGCAAATATTATTTTGGTATTTTGGTTTCTTTTACAAGTAAGGAAATATTTAAAAAAAGTTATTATAGGTTAGGATAGGTTAGGTTGGGTTATGCTAGATTAGGTTAGATTAGGTTGGATTAGTATAGTTCAAGTTAGTTTATAGGTAAGGTTAGATTAAGTTGGATTATTATGGCTTAGGATAAGTCAGGTTATGTTAGGTTAGGTAACGTTAGCTTGGGTTATTATGGGTTAGGTTAGGTTGGGTTATTATAGGTTAGGTTGGATTTGTATAGGTTAGGTTAGGTTAGGATAGGTTAGGTTAGGATTGGTTCGGTTAGGTTAGGTTAGGCTAGATTGGATTATTATAGGTTAGGTTAGGATATAGGTTAGGTTAGGTTGGATTATTATAGGTGAGGTAAGCTTAGGTAAGGTTAGATTATTATAGGTTAGGTTGGATTATTTTAGGTTAGGTTAGGACATAGGTTAGGTTGGATTATTATAGGTTAGGCTGGATTATTATAGGTTAGGTTAGGTTATTATAGGTGAGGTTAAATAAAATAATAGTTAAATAAATCATTTGTGCTAAGTAGGCACTATTTTGCCGGAATATTGTATTACATTATATTTTTTTAATTTACGTTTTTCAATTGTCTCTAGCCGCTCATTTCAGGAATACCGACAAAAGAAAATGTTATCAACAGAAATTATTCAGGCTGTCATCCCATACAGCGAAAGCGAATTTTCATTTTACGTAATTAAAAATTAAAAAGCTAAAATTAAAATTTTCCCAAATGCTGTTCGATTCTTTTTATAGTAATTAAGGTAAATCAGAAGGTATTATTTAAAAATATTTCCTATTTTCCGTGTCCAGCGATTCCGAATATTTACCTATATTAATTTACCTTTAGCCATTTAGGCAATTATTCGGGAAAGGTAAAGTTTTACCTGAACAACTGTCATTATTATTATGCCTAAACGCCTTCCTGTTCCGTTTTTTAACAATATATACTCACCCTCTCTCTGTGTATGACCTAATATCTACCTATTAAATGTAACTGTTGTTAGTATCACTTAAACTGGGCGAAGCCCAACTAAGTGCCGCCCGCAGGGCCTAGCAGAAAAAAACCCGCGGGGCGGGTTTTTAACTGCTAGTCTGATATTATTAATACTCCAGCGTCTGGACGGTGTAGGCCCTCTGATTGGTCAAATTTAAATTGTCTGTTTCGGTTAAATTCCGCTAACTTGAAAATACACGATTTGAAAATTAAGACACGATGCTCATATAATTTTTGGATAATATCGAAGAGAATATGTTTTAGAAAGTTGACAATCCATTGGATTCATTACATTACAGTAAAAATTATCCACAATTACGTATTAAAATTTGACGTTTATCATTATTCACGCGAAAGACAGATTGTTCAGTGTTGCCAGCGTATATGGATTTCCAATCAATGTAAAAAACTTTTATAGCCAGTTAGTGTCAAGCAATGTACAATGTCAGTGTGATTATTTAATGTGAGATATATTATACTTATAAATAATAAATATAATATATATTTATAAATCCACCATTATAAATTAAATAAAAAAATAACCAGTTCCACTCGATACTTATACGTAATTAATTATTTTTTGATATTACAACACCGACCCCATTCGCTGTCATCAGCTGTCATGTAATTATATGTGATAATTACAGAATTATTATTGACGTGATAACCGTAGATATTTCTTTTAAAAACTATCGCTGTGAATCGCTAAAAAGAAATATTTTGTTTTCAGATTATTATTTCAATTTAATTACTATGGCTAAAAGGTATGTGGGCAATATTTTACCAGAATTGGTCAAATTGCGGAATGTTCGAATGAGAGGGAAATTTACCAAGCGATTGAAGTGCCATATACCACAAATTTTAGCTTATCCTCCAGCACTTAACGAATGATTGACAGGAGATTGTAGTCAATCTAAAAACTTTAGGAATTTTGTTTGTCAATACAAATGCTACTAGATGTATACAGTGCTAATAGATTTGCCTCATTTGGAGCGCAAATAGCTAATATCCCAGGTAATGGTCCATATTGTTTAAAAAAATTTGGTTAGGTTTATCATCTGACTTCCAGAAGTATACAAGTTGCAGGTAAAATACCTTCCTATGCTCAGCTTTATCTATATGATCCTGATGAGGCTGTTAGAGTGCGTATGAGTCATCCATGTTATGCCGATTGCTATAAAAATATAATGCAAATAATTGATAATTGAACTAAAAGAAGCTGTCGAGGAAGAAGAAATACGCATTGCGGCTGAGGGTGGGCAGGTGAGAGATATACGTCTATTATTTACACGTTCATCAGAGGTACAATGCTCCAACCAGTTCTCACGATATCGCCATGGTTTACGTAGCAGACAGACGGGAATTTGTCATCGGGTATAGATATCGCTGTTTAACCTAAAAATGTTGAAGGACCTCAAAGGATGGCAACTTTATCAAAGCATTTAGATCCCATGGTTTTCCCACTACTATTTCCATCAGGTGAATGTGGTTGGACTCCAGGCTTTCAGCATCATGCTGATTTCTGTACTGCTCAATGTCATACTGTAACTGCTATGTAGTTTTATGCAAGTAAATTAGCAGTGCGAAGAAACATATTTAATCCAATCCATTATGCGGGTAAACTTTTTCAACAGTATTTAATTCATGCTTACATTATTTACCAATCTGGTCGCTTAGATTACATTAGGAAAAACCAACGACACCTCAGAGTGGAATGCTATCAAGGTTTGCAAAACCATGTAAGAAATTTAGCCACTGATAGAGGAGTATGTGCAGGTAATACAGTCATTCTTCCATCTTCATTTACTGGTGGACCACGCCATGTGAATAAACTTTATCAAGTTTCAATGGCAATGGTACGTAAATTTGGTCGTCCTGTCGTCGTCATAACTTTTACATGCAATCCCAAATGGCCAGAAATACCAACCGAATTGGAACATTATCAATCGGCCGCGGACAGGCCTGATATGGTAGCCAAGGTTTTCCATCTAAAAGTCAAGGAATTTATTCATGATATGACTGAGAAACATGTTTTTGGAAAGGTAATTTGTTGGGTGTATACAATTGAACAGCAAAAAAGAGGACTCCCTCATCTACATGGTGTGTTTACACTTTGCAGCCAAGATAAGTTGTATACAGCTTCTGATATTGATAATGCCGTATCTGCAGAACTACCCCATCCGAAGAACGGCTTTGTACCATATTATTTAAAAAAATAACATTCATGGACCATGTGGCGTACTTAATCCAAGGTCAGTCTGCATGGTATACGGTAAGTGCTCTAAAAAATTCCCCAAATCATTTAAAGATGCTACTGATAATAATTCCGCAGGCTACCCAGAGTACAGGATACGTGATAATTTTTCTGAAAATCACGTTGTTCGGGATATACGTATCGACAATCGATTTGTTGTTCCATATAATGCATTCCTTAGCAAAAAATATGATGCTCATATTAATGTTGAAATTTGTTCCTCTTTGGATAGTATTTATTTATTTATACTGGGTTTTTAGAGATTTTCTCACTTATCTATACATGATCAATCTCACTCAATTTTACTTCTGGCTTTACATTTACCCGACAGCCAATCTGTTTATTTTGTAGAGGGGCGGGAGGAACAGGCTCTTAGGGAAGCATCTACAAGGAACACCTCTTTAACAGCGTGGTTCCAATTAAATCTTAAAGATATTGAGGGACGCTCTATTCTGTATCAAGATGTACCAAATAACTATGTCTTTTCAGCTGGTAAAAAGTGGACGAGGCGACAGCGGGGAGGCGGCAACATCATTGATGACATACGAGAATGGACGCAGTGCATGACGGAGGCTTCATTGTATTTGATGCCTAAAATTCTTAGACATCTATTTGTTTTAATTTTAATACAATGTATCCCTTCGATCTTCGGCTGAAGATTTTTTTCATCGTGGTGTTGCTGAAGAAACAGCTATTAATTAATCTTTGTCTTTTAAACATACAGGATATTCTTATGAAGGAGAATTCATCTTGCAGAATGCAGGGCTTACCTGAACCTGATGAAAGTTGCAGTTTTGGACAAGTATCTGATTTTAATGTAATTTCTGAAAACACTTTAGGTGAATTGATGGCTGCCAAACTCAATGACGTACAACTTCAAGCATATAATTCTATTTTGAATAAGTTTTTTCACATGAAAATGATGACAATGAATGTTTCTTCATTGATGGCCCAGGCGAAACAGGGAAAACATACCTTTACTAAACTTTAATTCACACTCTAAGACGAAAAGGTAAAAGAGTTTTATCATACTGCTTTTAATTTACCCATCAATTTACAGGACAATACAACATGTAAGGTCACATCAAAGAATCGGAAAATTATAACGGAAGCAGATATTATAATATGGGATGAAGCACCAGGTGTAGCTTTAGAAGTTATTGAGCGTACTATACGTGATATCATGGGAAGTGATTCTGTCTTTGGTAACAAAGTTATTGTTTTGGGCGGAGACTTTCGTCAGATCCTTCCAGTGTGTCGACGTACTTCACGAGGACAATTAATTGCCGCTTGCATAAAAAGCAGCATACTTTGGTAGCATTTGAAAACTTTTCAATTAAAAACAAATGTCAGAGCTTTAGAAAGTGAAAATATATTTTCTAAATGGCTTTTGGACTTGGAAGACGGCAAACTTCCTTCAGTAGAAGGAACATTAGAATCATCTGTGCTTATTCCCAATGTAAATATTTGTCAAGATATTATTCACTATATATACAGTGAGACACATACAACTCCTGATGCCTTAGTGATGAGTCAACGTACCATATTGTGCCCTAAAAATAGTCATGTTTATGCTATCAATGAGGATGTACTTCAACGGAAAGCGCCCCTGAGGTGATATCTCACAAAAGCGGTGCTATAAAAATTTCAGCTGTAACTTAATTCAAGCCAAAATCATTACGGGGAACAGAAAAGGTACAGTACATTTCATTCCTAGAATTTAAAACACTTTTTCGGATGTTACAATTAATCAAATTAGCTTATGCAATGACCATCAATAAATCTCAAGGACAAACTTTTGAACGGGGTGGACTGTTACTTCCTGAACCAGTATTTTCTCATGGACAGTTTGAGCGCAGTCATCGTTATTTATACAAATTCTGACTGATTGGTATATGGATAATATTGTTTATAAAGAGATTTTTTCCTAATGAAAGTGTATAATATTATGTTGTAGATTGTAAAAAATAAAAGTATAATAAATTGTACTTGCTTAAAAAGTTTTGTTTTTTGACTCAATTTATCCCACCTGTAAGGTTTTCCAGCCTAAGAATTAAGAGAGTTTTGGTGTATTTACTTTGACAATCGTTAGGTAAGAGCGTAATATTATTTCACCCAAATATGTAGATTTTTAGGACATATCCCAATAAAATAATTCTTAATATATTTAAAAAAAAATGTAATTACTTTGACAGTCTTTTGGTAAGAGTATATTATTTTACCAAAGTTATATGTAATATTGTAATATGTTGATATTTTTTTTTATTTTCAAATTACATATAAATATTTTGCAATTTAAGTTTCGATTTAAAAATTAAATCATTTCGGTGGTATGGAAGAGGAAACATTTTTCTCATTGACGAGATTTATGTTGGGGTGAGGGGTGTTTAATGGTTCAGAATGTCTTTCTATTATATATCTACCCATTGATCTAATATCTACCTATTTTATGTAACTGTTAGTATCACTCAAACTGGGCGAAGCCCAACGAAGTGCCGCCCGCAGGGCCTAGCAGCAAAAACCCGCGGAGCGGGTTTTTAACTGCTAGTTGTTATTACTACCTATTATTTACTTATAATCTTTAAATAGTATAAAATATAGTCTGTTTGAGCACTTAGTTCTTCTAAACTACGCAACGGATTTCGATAGGGTTATCACTATCAATTAGAGAATTTCTTCGGAAAGGTTTATATATATAATACATGAATATTGGCTTTTAGAAAAGGAACAAAACAAGGGAAAAGGCAAATTGGGTATGATAATCATTAAATTGATTCAATATTAAACATAAGGGTAGAAGCAGAAAGTGACTGAAGAACCTTGCCATCATACATCTCGTTTCTTAAAACCGCTATACAAATAACTCTGAATAGATAGAGATTAGTTACATTCTTTTGTAGGTTTATCGATTTCACGCGCAAGAGTTACAAATGCCCTGAGACATCGGTTTACCCATTTGAAAATATTTAATAAGGGCGATTGACAAAGATAAAATATAACTGAATAATAAGTAAAACTACTTTAAAAAAACTTACACACTCTATTTAAGGCCCCGTAAGCGTTCAAAGATGGTTTGAAAGGGAGATATGTAAATGCGTTTGTTAGAGGGAGCGCGCTAATATTAAAAAAAACGATAACACTTAAGCGAAAATGGTGAAAATATTTAATAAAACACGACTCGTTTGAAATAGAGCAGAATTTTTTATGCTTATAACATATTGAATAACAGAACAAAACGTGTTTTTAATAATTTTCGGGGCTCACTTGCGATTTTTTTCTATCGAGGAAATTAACGTTCCTGCATAAGAAATGTATAGATATTATTATTCAAAAAATGCTTTTTTTGGAACTTAATAACTTAAATAGTTGACAAGAAACTTATTATAAATCGATAGAAATAGGCATAAATATAAAACAAAAAACCGACTGCGTGTTGACAA
Source organism: Hesperophylax magnus (assembly GCA_026573805.1). NCBI lineage: Eukaryota > Metazoa > Arthropoda > Insecta > Trichoptera > Limnephilidae > Hesperophylax > Hesperophylax magnus. The sequence continues at coordinate 20,603,256 of JAIUSX010000009.1, read as the reverse complement.
TTTCGAAGACGATGAAAAGATTCAGACTTTTGGTGTAACAATAGATCCTGAAGTTGTCCAATAACGCAAAAGATAATACTCGTATGTTCTAGCAAGTGAATAAAGTTAATTACTGACGTGTGAAGCTGGACAAAAAGGAAAAGGAGAAGGAAAAGTGGAATAACTTAGTACCGAATTAAGTACGAAACAGATAGTTGAAGCTATTTCAGGTTAATTTTTGTACTGACGTGTGAAGCTGGACAAAGATTAAAAGTGGAATAACTTAGTACCGAATTAATTACGAAACAGATAGCTTAAGCTATTTCAGGTTAATTTTAGTACTGACGTGTGCAGCTGGACAAAGATTAAAAGTGGAATAACTCAGTACCGAATTAATTACGAAACAGATAGCTTAAGCTATTTCATGTTAATTTTAGTACTGACGTGTGCAGCTGAACAAAGATTAAAAGTGGAATAACTTAGTACCAAATTAATTAAGAGACAGATAGCTTAAGCTATTTCAGCTTAACTTTAGTACTGACGTGTGAAGATGGACAAATAATAAAAGTGGAATAACTTACTACCGAATTAATTACGAAACAGATAACTTAAGCTATTTCAGGTTAATTTTAGTACTGACGTGTGCAGCTGGACAAAGATTAAAAGTGGAATAAATTAGTACCGAATTAATTACGAAACAGATACCTTAAGCTATTTCATGTTAATTTTAGTACTGACGTGTGCAGCTGAACAAAGATTAAAAGTGGAATAACTTAGTACCAAATTAATTAAGAGACAGATAGCTTAAGCTATTTCAGCTTAACTTTAGTACTGACGTGTGAAGATGGACAAATAATAAAAGTGGAATAACTTACTACCGAATTAATTACGAAACAGATAACTTAAGCTATTTCAGGTTAATTTTAGTACTGACGTGTGCAGCTGGACAAAGATTAAAAGTGGAATAACTTAGTACCGAATTAATTATGAAAGACATAGCTTAAGCTATTTCAGGTTAATTTTAGTACTGACGTGTGCATCTGGAACTCGACCCTTTTCTCCTTGGGTTCTTGGGTTGTCCCCCTTTCCCGCTTACTGTCTTCAAGGCACCACCGAGTACCCAGCTTAAGGACGCGGTAAAAAGGCCTAGTAACTTCGATCGGATTTCCGCTCCGTGCCCCAGGGACAGCCTAGCACTGAGGGATGCAGCTTCTCCATTTACTGTCTCCCCAACTTCAGACCATTTACATACATGTATATTTCTTTTGTTAATTTATTAGACGCAGTGCCGGCCGAACATGTACATCACTTTTCAGTTACCTGTTTCACCAGCTCATCATTATATATTTAATTTTTTTACTATTATTCCCCTCTTGTATATGTTTGGCGCTTGCATACCGCCACCTAACCATGTATGTGGGGACATTGGAGGTCTAGAGTCCTTATTTATGAAATTGTAGAGTCATTTATACCAAAAAATTAGCTTCCTTGCGAGAGCCCCGAAGGGGTGACAATAAGTCACCTATACCGGGACGGGAAAGTGGTGGGTCCCTCCAAAAAAATGACGTGTGCAGCTGGACAAAGATTAAGAGTGGAATAACTTAGTACCGAATTAATTACGAAACAGATAGCTTAAGCTATTTCAGGTTAATTTTCGATTCTGAATGCTGGATCTTATTAGAGCGACAGTGAGGTGGAAAATCCTGTTTGAACTTAATAAAAGTAAATGTATTCATCTTTGCCAGTTATTAACCCGTGTCCTCTGGGTTATCATTCAAGTATTAACAGAGGTCATCAACTAGGGAAGGGTAAAATGGTAATCGGATAAAACAGAACATGAAAAAATGGTTCAAATCTTCCATCGACAAGCCAAATTGCATCCAATGAGTAATATAAAATATGAGCTATAAAATAAATGTAGGTACTCATTGTAAAATGTAATTATTCGTAAGCGCCCAAAAGTTACATATTTAAAAAGGGTTATTTTATTTCAGTACAGAAAACAGGCATAATGCCCTAAAATTTACATACATGGATGTTTTAATACAAAGTAATAGCAAAACATATAATAATAACAAAAATAATTATCTAAGTGTGCAAAAGTAAATGACAAACAAGAAAGGGTTAAAGGTAGAATAAAAACATGTCCATAAGTAATATATTATTGTCACTTGTACGGATGAGGTTAATGTCAGATTAGGTTATATATGTTTGCTTCACTTTTTTATAATTTATTATGTTTGTTTTTGGAACTACGTCATTAAACGTACTCATTTCTGTTGTCTTTGACATGCATTCTTTATTCCTGCCCGAAATTTGGTTCTCTATCTTTGACTGTCCAACTGGGAAGGTTTCCCGTTTCAGGACAATCAAAATGATAGGTTTAGTTCATATGAAGTAGGTAATGTAACACAAATACATAACAATAAATTCATATCATTGGAGAAATTACTTTTTAAATAACATAAAATTCATAACATTGTGGAAATTAGCATCTCCAACATTTGTTTTCAAAGTTTCTATGATGTGTAAGAATTATTATTTTAACTGCTTTAAGACGTGTTTATAGCACATATTATTTGAGTTTGTGAAGTGAGGCCTACCTGTTGCATAATATTTTTAACAGCAAAATATTATTATTGCCATTTTCAAAATTAGAACTGTTTTGTCGCGAATTAAGAATTAAATTTAAAAATTTACCTCGGTAGACCTTCCCGAAACACCCCTCTCCGATCTCCTCCACGAAGGCAAGGGCCTCTCTGCGCAGGAGGGGCACGGCAGGCCCCCGGGGGGAGGGCCCCGTGTACCCCGTGTTGCCGCTGTACTGAGGGTTGCTGATGTAGCGGTCCGCCAGTAGGGGCTCGCCCGTCAGAGGCTGTGGGGACATAAACAATTCTTACATTAGTGATAAGTAATAGAAAAACACACCAGAAATGTCTTTTACGTAGATTTGAATAGAAACCAATTTCACAACTGACATGGTACCTTTTGCTTCTTGCCCGTTTAGCACGCGCTCTGTCTTTCTTACAGTTGTCTAACATCGTATATCGCCATTCTATTTAAATTTCATAACTATGATGAAATCCAGTTTAGTTTGGATCAGGAAACACGCCCGCATCGTTATTTCTTGTATTATTTTTCTTTATTCTACGCCAGAGAAACATAACCACCATTTGTATTATGAACTGCAGCTCGCTTGGATATATTCAATATAAAAAGCATTGCAGTGACAAAAACATACGCCGAAACACATTGAGCGTATCTTGCTCAGCTCGTTTTACGTCGCGTTACGCGTATACATCGCGCTACAAACAAATTCTTCTGAACGGCCTCACCATGCGTATTATACGTCATTACTTGCGCCATTATTGGAAAACCGCTACCGACTAAAAAAACAATGACATTCGCGACTCTCATCTTGGCTGGCCTCATCTTTTCATTTCGCTTACTTACTCCAGTATCGTTTATTTAATATCTTGATCTGAATTTTTAGATAATATAATATAAATTTAGTTTTAACCACTTGAACCAACTTTTTAAAATTCTTAGATAATAAAAATAAAGCGAAATAAGGCATGGTAGCGTATCGACGGTCGCAAGGACTATCAAAGCGGTCGGCACGGCGGATGCAGTGATACGAGGTTAAACCCAAAAGAAAGGTCTCATATATTTTAGAAAATAACTCAATGTGCAACGACTGAATCTTTGAACCTTCAGATTATAGAATTAATTCCTCAGGCTAATTTGTTCGGTTTTTTTTTTAACAAACAGCTATCGTCCGTAGAGTCAAATTGTTCACTTTTCGGAACAGCTCATATGAACATATATAGATAACATTGTGTCTCCCTTACCGTCATAGTAAGAAAAATGAACTAAACGGTGTTAAATTGTAGAAAGATAATATACCAATATTTACGTTCAAATGTTTATTTTTAATAATAAAATTTGAAGGACTATTTCATCACGTTTCAAAAGCAGTTATTTGTTTTCGGATACATTTAGAAATATGAAATTTGTTTGGATTTTATTGAGAATCGGAAATACAAACAGATTCTCTGACGTTCTGACAGCACCTTTAAGAAATGCAACGGTCAATAAGCCAGAGGCCTGAAGAGTTAAAGATCTAAGCTTTTTCTTTACAAAAAATTCCCTCAGTGCCTATGTCATGTTGGGGATGCTGTGTGAAGGGTCTTTCTTAGGGAAAAGAAGGAGAGGAAGTTCTGGAAAGGAAAACGGTATGAGGGGTGGGTAGGAACCTGTAGGTCAAGTGTCCAAAAGTGAATACATCCCTCCCGTTGCGGTGCAAGGCGACAAGGCGTCGAGAGGTCAAAAGGTCTCCCTCAACCAGTTTTTCTCGATCCGACTGACCACGCAGTAGGTGGCCAAATGCATTTGCCGCCAAGACCCCGACAAACCTCACCCCATGAACCAGGGCACCTCTAAAACACTTGGGGTGACCTATGGTAGGGGTGTTGGTTATCCAATAAATGGTTCCCGGAGATTGTACCCCTTGCGGCCAGTTAACATTTGAAAAGGTTGCGCAACGCTGACAGTGAGTGACAAAAGGTAGAGTACCTAAATAGCCTGTTTGAAGGATTATGCCTCGAATGGAACTAGACCACAGACGAAGGAAGGATATACACAAGGGAAACCTTGAAGTGGTTTATAGGTACCTTCCAACGCACATTTCGATGTAAACAATCCATGAAATCTATACATATCAATTCAGAATAATGTAAAAGAGATATTTCTTGTTTACCGGATACACAGCGGTAAAGTAAATATGCTGAACAGGGGTTGGAATAGAAGTAGAACTCAGAAGAAAAATTGATTTACACAACACTTGGATAAATATAATATATAGATATACAATATACACAATATGTAGTTTCGACGTGGAATATTTTCATGATCCTTTGAACGAAGATTTTGTTAGAAATAATAATTTTAATTCTTAATTAATTATTAAAAGCAATAATTATTACCCGGAAACACAAATATAAATTGAAAATATCTTCAGAAAAAAATAAATGCCGCCGACACGGGAAATGAACCCGCACTCTTCTGACTGCCGGTCAGGTGCACTAAGCTACTTTGCTACGTCGGCTTATTTATAACCGCCAAATAATTCATTAAATACTAGTATGGCCGTATAATCGTATAGTAATGTATAGGCCGTATAGTAATGGCCGATAATCCTCAGATTCAAAACAAACGATGACCGTGACATCTTCTTAAATAACATAAAAACATTTAACAAGCGATCTGCAAATCGGGAGGATAAACTAAACACAAATATCATAGGAATGGCAGGAAAGAGCTCCCAGATTTATATCAATGAACACTTGACATTTCGAGCTAAACATCATTGGTTTCTTGCACGTAAGGCTACACGAGACAATATTTTTAAGTTTGCCTGGACCAGAGGGGGACAAGTATATGTACGCAAAGACGTTGGGACGCCCGTCATACTTATCAATGAAAAAACCAAAAACATTTTATCTCCCTCACCAAATAACTTATAATCAATTTTCATCCTTTGGTATACTTTTATTTTACTTGATTCTCCTGTATACTATTATATATTCATCTATATATTACTTGATACTCTCTGTTACAAAAAACATATTATTGGATTTTTCTAGCCCAAAGACATTTAACAAAAGCATGTACCCCATCATTGTTTTTAATCCATCAAATAACTTAATACAATCACCTCTTTCCAGTAATCTAGTTGTCTTAACATGTAAAAAATGTGTTATTGTAATTGCACCAAAACCATTACAACTTACTATGCTTTATACAATTATATACATTGCTTATTTTGTTATTGCTTTTAATAACTGGCGAACTAACTCAAAAGTTTTCATTCTTTTCATTGCCTTTCTAAACAATAATTACAGTTTTAACATATCCAACTTTAAATCAATTATTGTATTGTACTATTTTATTATACCTTTTGCACTCAAGCATCACAAATATTTTACTGATGTCAAAATCAATTACCTTGTATTTTGTATTATATTTATTGCTTTGTTAAACAACATTTACTGTCGTAACATAACCAATTGTAAATCTCTTACTATGTTCTATAATTATAGTATCCCCTATGCCTTGAATTATCACACATGTTTAGCTACTGTCAAAATCAAGAAAGTTAAATTTAATGCAAAACAAAAAAACAAATAATGGAAGACATAACAGACTTACTAGATAACATAACACCGATTCCATGTACAACTACTAATGACACTGAAGTAGTACGTCAATTATTACTAGTGAACTCTACCCTTACGATATTCTCTATGAATATAAGAAGTATAAACCAAAATTTTGATGAACTCTTAATTCTTCTCACTCACCTTGCCTCAGATTTCGATGTAATTGTTTTGAGCGAATGCTGGATTAAAGAAAATTTCGTCCCAAAAACGATAAAAAACTACAATCACTATAATACACTACAAAACCAAACTCAAAATGATGGCGTTATTGTTTACATTAAAAACCACATCATACATTCAGTTAAAGAGGTCACAATTAAGAACGCAAACTGTCTTAAAATTCAACTTGATAATCATATAACAATCATTACTGTATACAGATCCCCAAGCACACATAATATAACCCCATTCATACAATCTCTGCATGAAATTTTAACAAATATAGAACACCGCCAAAACACCTATCTTATTGGTGATCTCAACATTAATATAATCAACAGAATGCATCCACAAGCGAATGAATACCTAAATACACTAACTTTATTAGGATATTTGCCAGCCGTCACAGCCCCAACTAGAGAATCAGATTCAAACATTAGTAGTTGTATAGATCACGTCTTTGTTAAGAGTAAACTAGGCAGCAAATCCATTGTATATCAATCAACTGTCACAGATCACTATGCAACCATCACTTCCATCAACCAAAATATTCATAAACTACCACAAAATACTCTCCCTCAAAAAAAAATTTCCTATGACATTCTCCTAAATGCTGTCTCTAAAGAAAACTGGGAACTTGTCTATTCTTGTACCGATACCACTTCTGCATGCGAAATATGTACAAATACTTTACAAAACCACTTGGCCGATGCAACATCATACACAAAAACTAAAAAAAACCAATCCGACACAAAACTCAAACCATGGATCACTACAGGTATTCTTCACTGTATCAGAAAGCGTGACAAGATTCATAACTTCTGTAGAAAAAATCCCAATGATTATGATTCACTCATATTTTATAAACATTATAGAAACAACTGCAAAAAAATTATTAACAATGTTAAAAGAGATTACTACAAAAAACAAATCAGTGAAGCTACTGATGACAAAAAAAAATTTTGGAATATCATAAAAGATATAGCCAATATTCGTAAAATCGACTCACCCATTGTTAAAATTAACATAGAAGACCAAACAACTCATGTCAATTCCGAACCTGAAAAAATATCCGACCATTTCAATCAATTTTTCTCCAATATCGGACATAAATTAGCAAAAAATATTCTAGACCAAAACACCGTCTCGGAGAAAGATCTTGCAAAAAATATACATGTCAATAATCTCAGCTATAACCCTTTTCACTTCACTCCCACCACTGAACTAGAAATAATAGAAGTTATCTCATCTCTTAAAAACAGTAACTCTGCAGGGAAAGATCAAATTTCAACAAAAATTATTAAACACATTCAAAAATTTATAGCCCCACCTCTTAAACACATTATCAACTTAAGCTTTAAAACTGGAATATTCCCTAACTCTTTAAAACAGGCCACAATAATCCCTATCTTCAAAACAGGTGATAAATTATCTGTTAATAATTATCGACCGATATCATTACTCAGCACAATTTCTAAAATTATAGAAAAGGCGGTGAAACATAGACTCGGTAAGTTCCTTGAAAATAATAAAATAATATCGGATAACCAATATGGCTTCCGCAAAGGGAGGAATACCTCTGATGCAATAGCTGCTCTCACAAAAATTGTTTCCCAAAATCTTGACAAAGGTCGCAAACCACTTGCTGTTTTCCTTGACCTCGCAAAAGCATTTGATACGGTTTCCCATCCCTTACTACTTAAAAAACTTCAACAGATCGGCATTACAGGGATAGCCTACACATGGTTTAAAAACTACTTAGCAAATCGTACACAACAAACCCTTATCCACTCTGACAAAATATATATGAGCAAAAAATTATCCATGTCCTATGGGGTCCCTCAAGGTAGTGTACTAGGGCCAATTCTATTTCTCATATATATCAACACACTATGCACTATGAATATTGGAGGCAAGATAATTTCATTTGCCGATGATACAGTCCTAATATTTGATGATGAAACATGGGAATCAGTTACAAACAAAACTAATATTGGCCTAACAAAAGTTAAACATTGGCTAGACACAAACCTCCTCACACTTAATATCGACAAGACACAATACATGACGTTTTCCATACCCAAACATAGCTTTCCCAATAACTGCCCCAAACCTACCATCCACTCGTGTTCACTCAACATACAGACTCCTGAAACCTCACCTAACATTCAATGCACGTGTTCAACTCTTAAATCTTCAAAGGAAGTTAAATACTTGGGAATAATAATCGATGACCAACTACGCTGGGAAACCCATATAAAAGAAACAACAAAAAGACTTCGTAAACTCTCCCACATATTCTGCTCTCTTAGATCCATCTTAGACCTAACGACTCTAAAATGCGTATATTTTGCCCTTTTTCAATCGATAGCAACATATGGTATTCTGGGATGGGGTGGCTGTGCAGAATCCGTCATTAATCCAATAATTACAGTACAAAAACTAATTCTCAGAATTATATTTAAATGTCATCCTACCTATCCCTCCAAAATACTATTTACTAAAATTAAGGTCTTAGATATTCGCCAGCTATTCATTAAGACAAGCTTATGCTACATACGAAAAAATGACTTGATAGTGGCTCCTCAACACCAAGTAAACACCCGCTTTTCATCAAATCTGGGATGCGTGGTGCCAAAAACTAGAACCACATTCGCTCAGCGACAATTCTGGTCTATCGCCCCTAAAATATACAACGAGTTGGACAGGGACATAAAATCAACTAATACTATATCCCTTTTTATTATACGTGTCCAAAACTGGATATTTGAAAGGGGACGAGCCTTTTTTAAAGAATACATGAGTTCCTAACTTTTAAACCATTATAATAAAATTAACCATGTATCTGTGTACTTATGTTTATATGTGAATACACATTACATTTGTGTGTGTTCATATATAGATGTGTATGAATGTATTTATGTATGCATCTATGTATGTCTATGTATGTATGTATATGTATATATATCTGAGCATATATATATGTGTATGTATGTATGTTTGCATGTATGAAAAACATATATTTTGTTTTATATTTTCCTTAAATATGTTTATTTTCTTTTTTTTTTCCTTCCATATTATGTTTTATTTTTTCTTACTACAACATATGGTTTTATTGTAATTTATAGCATTATGACTACCACAACACGGGCATTAGCCTAGTGTGGGAGTTATTATGTACACAAAAATTGTAATTCATAAAACTCACTGAATAAATAAAAAAAAAAAAAAATAAATAAATAAATAAATAGTATTTTATTAAAAAATTATTGCTTACTGATTTTTTCACCTGGAAACAACTAACTTTATTTTTGTATGAATGGCATTGTTAAACACTAAATTTCGTAATATGTTGACTTGTCGAATTTTTTTTTTTTCATTGTTGATAAACTTAGGTTTACAAGAAAAGGTATTCTACTTATACATCATTTTAAAATAATAATTATTTTCCTTTTTGTTTTAGAAAATAGCAACTTTGTGAAACTTACCCCCCCCCCTTCCTGATAAACAGGTTTCAAATTGAACACAAGTAATAAATAACCCTAAATTAATGGTTGTTTATCAGTTATTTATCAAAATTTAAAACACGTTTATTAGTAAGGCCCACTATCTTTGAGTAACGTTGATCCATAAAATAGTGATTGATATCCGCTAATTTGTACTTTTATTTAAATAGTTAAAACATTCCAGCATAGATGAGAATAATTTGTGTGATTTATATAGATATTCTAAAATAGATGAAGGAGAAAATAATAGTTTGTTTGAGGGATATATTCTAAGAAAGATGAAGGTGGAAATAATAGTTTATGTTAGGGATATATTTCAACACAGATGAAGGTGAAGATAATAGTTTGTGTGAGGGATATATTCAAACACTGATGAAGGTGGAAATAATAGTTTGTTTGAAGGATATATTCCAACATAGATGAAGGTGGAAATAATAGTTTGTTTGAAGGATATATTCAAACACTGATGAAGGTGGAAATAATAGTTTGTTTGATGGATATATTCAAACATTGATGAAAGTGGAAATAATAGTTTGTTTGCGGAGCATCCAACGCAGATGAAGATAAAAATAATAATTATTTATTAGAGAGATTGCGCCTGTGATGGACTGTGATCTGTTAATCCCTGTTGCTTCGACAAATATTTCGTCCGCTGTTCAAAGACATTCTCTGATCAGACTCTCCTGGAAAATTCTATCCCTATTCTACTATAAAGTTTTATTGTAATATTATCTAAAAACATTTTGAAATAAGGATTTTAAATTTTCACTTGGAAATATAAAGCGTGTTAAAATATACACAATCGTTCAACCGGAATAAATTCGAAAGATAAATAGAGTAGGGCGTATAAAAAGTTGACAAGATGTCTCTATGGACCCACTTAAACCACAATTTTTGTTGGTCACCAAACACGGCCAAAGCCATTTCAAAGAACGTTTCAATTCTGAATGGTGGTCTTATACAAGGGTGATACTGAGTGTATCTTCCACTCTGGAACGTGCCGCAAATAAACTATATATTATTTTAAATGAGTAATTTGTGAAATAACACAAATTAATCAAATAAAATTTATTTGGGCATGCCGGGATTTGAACCCGCGACCTGCCGCTTGCTAGTCGAGAGCTTTACTCCTCGACCTTGAAGTCCGTGATTTATTTTTTTCGCTTGAAAAAAAAATTGTAAGATTTGACGTTCCCCGCACTATTCATGAAAAGAATTCGTTGCCATTATTAAATTCCATGTGCCGATTACGAAAACAAGATAAAATGTTCTTCTGCAATACATAAACACCCAACTATCAGAAACACTCACTATCCAGTAGGCTGCATAATCTGGGCAACAAGTTTGGGGGTACTATTGATATATTTATTGACTCTATTTATAGAATTAAGAATTATCTATACCAGTACTTTGTTGAATCCTAGAAATTATATTAGCGCTTGTAATGTAGTTTTAGTGATTTGTAGTTTTGTGTATGTAGTATTGTTCTTTTTCTATTTTTCTTCCGACTTTATGTCCGGGTTAAATCTTCCCCACAGGAAAAACTAAACCTTTCCACACACTTTTCCACAAATTATCATCTAGTTAATCCACATTATGCAAGTACATTATATAAGCATAATAAATACAAAAAATACAAGATCGACAACAAGCCAACTCACCAGAGATCAAATGGGAAAATAATTCACCGACAAAAGATATTTTCATATTAGAGGGTTCGGTAGAACTCCTAACTGGACCTATAAATCCTACTGATCCCTCAATATAAATATTTAAAAAAATCTTTCGTAATCCTACATGTATTTAATATGACGGATTTTTGCATTTTTATACACAAATTCTTTGATAGATCTAATACGCCTAAATTTATGAATATTATATATTTATTTTATGTTACCATTACATGTTTTACTAACATCGTTTCATATCCAGTTTATCAGTTAGGTATATTCTGTTCTTAAAATCCATGTAAAATCCCGGCTGGGCGTAAAACCAAATAAAATAAAAAATAAAATAGGATCAATTTGTTAAGTTACTCAATATTACGCCAAGTGCGGAAGACATTATATTTTAATATTTTATTATTTACTTTTATTTATCAGCCTATTGCTAAAATTCTTTTTGGTAACTAAAATCACTTTATGGTTAAAATAAAAACAAAATATAGAAAAGTGGTCTCTTGCAGAAGATGTGAAGTATGTGTGTGTCCACAGAGAAAACTTTTTATCGATTTGTGATTCTGAATTTTCAAAAATTTTTTTTTTCTAAACACCCTACTCTACAAAGCATCGGTTTGGGAAACACCGCACTGGAGCCTGAAAAATTTTATCTTGTCATGCTCCAATTATTTCAAATCTCCTTTCTTTAACAATCAACGCGGTGGCATCATTTGGTGGTATCTTGTTTCCAGAGAATATTATATTACTATTTGTAAAGCATAAAGAGATTTATGTTGAGAAGGTTTTATGATTGAATAGTAGAACGTAATGGCGTAAATAGTTAAAGTAATATTTTTAACGAGCACAGCAGTTAAATAAATCTCAATAATCTTTATGTGTGAATGCGAATTTTAGATATTTTACTTAGATTATTCTATTACATTTAGAACCCCCGAAAAGTCTTGTAGGACATGTATAGTAAGTCGATGTATACGGTAGCCGGGTAACACTAAGGACAGCGGCAAATAAACACTCTTGAAAAGTGATATTAAGTCATGAAAAGTGTGATGTATTGTAAAAAGTTGGGTATTCAAGCGATAGATGGCACTAGTCAGAAAGCTTACTCCAGAGTCCGACAGATGTCGCTAGAGTGTAGCAATTGCCTGTGGGGTATCATTGTTAGACTTCAAGCTTCTAGAAACAGAGAATTACCAACCCTCGGGTAATGAACAGTGTAGCTAAATCCAGACTTATTTATTGTAACGTAAATAAACGCAATTATAGTAAAGAACCTTTTACTTTTCACAAGAGTTCCCAACACTAAATCTGCAAGTAAAGCAGAGATATAACAAAAATTGATGAAAAAAACTAGGTTTAAATACGTTATGTTAAGTTAGGTTTGCAGGCCCTTTTTTGCATCTTGATGATTTAATATCACTTTTCAAAGGTGTGTTGAATTGCCACTCTTCTGAGTTTCCATGGAACCGAGTACACAGAATATTTTAATTATAATATTACACTTTTGTTTTGAATTATTTAATTCATTTTCAACATACGAATATATAGTGGTACAAGAAGTAGGATATAAATGGCTTTGAAAGTATTTGAATAACCCTTGCAAATATCAAATATATACAAGTTTTCTCTTGCGTGGTTGGGTTTGTTCAAATCATTTTATTAGTTTAAAGAAGGTAATACATGATCAGACTTACTTATAAAGATTGACTAATAAGCCGTCAATCTTTATAAGTAAGTCTGATGTCGAGGAAGAGGGCCATATACTACTCGGGATAAAATCTTTACTCATAATAATATTAAGGTAAATTTTTTTAAACTAGCACCACTTCATTTTCGCATTTTGCGTTTTTTTGCTAACTTCAGAATAAAATAAAATGTTAAATAGATATTTCGATTTAAAATATTCCTCTGATAGTGTTTCAAATGGGTATTACTGCTTTTTTACATTTTCATTACGAGACCGATCGATATTTGTCAAATCAACCATATTTTTATGTAAGTCCGCCGTCTTAATTCGATCATAATACGTTCCTTTTTATATTAACCCGTTTTTATCCCCCGTATTATCTATTTTGAGTAAGACGGGATAAGTTTAAATGTAGTATGCACGTAAGAATACTTAAGCATTGGTTTGGGTTCAGGCCCAGCATTTTTAGTGTTTTTTTGGAATTTTGTGCACTAAGGTTTCGTGCCCGATGTTTTTAATTCAGGTTGTATTTTTTCCTCGTACCGCGTCATTTTAAAAATTTGTATCATTGTATCTTTTGAATTTTTGATATACTATTGTAGCCCAAGATGAGTTGTACACTCGTCTTCAAAAGCATTTGGTTCACTTTGATCAGATAATGAATCTATCCCGTTTATGGACACGTGTCAATCTTTTCATCCTTCTTCTTTAGATGGCGGCGCGTTATTGAAGTTTGAACTTACCCTGACAGAAACTGTCGCTCATTTGGGCGCGATTACCTCCCCACACCCAACATCGATTTTAAAGACCTTTTCACGTCAACATGATGTTGAAATTAAATAACTTTTCATTTATTTTAATCTTATTTTTATGTGTTTACCCACCAAATAATATGGTGAATGACACAAATTACTCAAATAAAATTTACTCGCGCCCACTAAGATATGAACCAGTGACCTCCGGATTCGTAGCCGAGGATCGTAACCACTCAACAACGGAGGATGTTAAACTGCTACGGATTAAACGTATATTTCAGTTTCCAAACGAGTTCCGTGAACTTTGGTATATTTTATCCAGTGACTGGAACAAACTTGTCTAAACTTATCTATTCAAGTGAGTCATTGAAATGAATACTTGTTGAATTAATACAATTAATCGTTAGGTCATTATTTATTATGAATGAATGAATCATAACAGAAAAAGCTTCCAACACAAATTTAAAGCTCGTGGATAGAATAGTAAAAATTCTCTTAGGTCTGTATTCCAATTAATATGGACTGCCAATTAATCTTGCATTTACATATAGAAAAGTCTGTGGCGGGCGGCTGCGTGGATCCCATTTGTATACAAATCTATAGTTTTATTCGGAGACCGATGAAATTTTGAACACTTGTCTTTCAAAACAAGAGGAAGGTCACTGTCTACATTAGATTTCTAAAAACTCTGTGTAAAACCCGGGCAACGCCTGGGACTTCATGTAGTATTCAATAAACATATTGAATAAAAAAGGCCTGAAAATACCATACGCAAGAACATGAACGAATAACTTATAATAAATAACTTTCTTATTTAATTATATGATTTTTAATATTAGTTTTCATATAAAGTTTTCATTTTATGGCCAGGGTTTTATGTACATATTTGCAGACGATATATATTTGAATCTTTGCCTTACCTACAATATCATGTGTCATTATTTGGATTTGATTAATCATAGTATTAGTATTTAAATTTTTTTTCATATGGTTATGCTATTATACATGTATCCTGTTTCACTTACATACATACATTGTTAATTATCTTTCTAAAATCCCGCTAGGGCATTAAGGCGATGCACTACGTAGCAATGAATTCCATCAAAATCCTCATTTCTTTAATTATTTTTAAATATTTTATTTACGCTATCTGTTCTAAATGTTTTTGCTATCCAAATTATTTTAATTATGTTTACATTCTTCATATAAATTTTCTAATCCATTCAATACCTTCATTTATATTAATCCATTTAATTCTTAAAATTTTAGTGACTTATTATAATTATTCAAATATTTATAATTTTGCAATTCTGTTAAAATTTCTAATTTCTAAATTTCAAATTATTCTTACATTTTATATGATTATTTTACTATTTCAAAAATATATTATCTGTCTGTTCATCTTTTTTAACTATATTGATTACACTATTGGTTCGAGAGGTTTTTATTATCCAAACTACTTTAATTATGTGTACATTCTTTGTGAATCCTTTCTAATCCTTGAAATACCTTCATCTATGTTAATCCATTTCATTCTTAAAATTTTAATGTTTTATTATATTTCTTCAATTCACTATACATATGCAATTCTTTCAAAATTTCCAAATTCTACATTTTTATTTATTCTTATATTTTATATGATTATTTTACTTGTTATAACTCATAATATAATCTATCTGTTCATATTTTTTAACTATTTTCTTTACACCATTGATTCTAAAGGTTATTATCCAAATTACTTTAATTATGATTACAATCTTCATGTACCTTTTCTAATCTATTCAATACCTTCATTTATGTTAATCCATTTCATTCTTAAAATTTTAATGTATTATTATAATTCTTCAAATCACTATAATAATGCAATTTTTCTTAAATTTTCAATCCCTACATTTCTATTTATTCTTATATTTTATATCATTATTTTACTTATTACAGAACCTATAATCTGTCTGTTCATGTTTTTTAATTATTTTATGTACACTACTTGTTTTAAATGTTTTTACTATCCAAATGATTTTAATTCTCTTTACATTCTTTCTATACATCTTCTAATATATTCAATACCTTCATTTATATTAATCCATTTCATTCTTAAAATTTCCATGTCTTATTATAATTACTCAAATCTCTATAATTATGCAATCCGGTTAAAGTTTCCAATTTCTACATTTATATTTATTCTTATATTTTATATGACTATCTTGTTTGTCATAAAACATACATTCTGTCTGTCCTTATTGGATATATTTGTGCATTTTATTAACTCATTTGTCGCAAATTATTATTATTTTTTTATTCTTCTTATTCCCCTGATTGGTTTTGATATTGATATTTTATTATTCTTTATTCTCTTATTTATTGAAGTTTTATTAGATGGTATAATAGTGATATCTCTTGATTTTATTCAGGATTCACGTACAATCATAGATGCATACACAAATAACGCTAACTTTATGAAAATTATTTCAACCTACAAAACTATTGCTGAAGCAATTGCTATATCCTTAAGAGCAAAAAGGTTAATATAAGTGCCCTACAAAAATGGATCCTGTAACTACTAAAATGACAACTAACAATTCGAACCTATCAATATACCATCAAAACATTAGATCAATAAACAAAAACTTTGACCAATTTCTCATCCAACTCGAACTTACTAAAATCAAATATGATATAATTATCCTGACAGAATGTTGGCTAACACCTTCTTATACTCCCAAAATTATTCTTGATTACACTCACCATCAAACCATAAATCACTACAGACAAAACGACGGTATAGTAATATACACACTAAACAATACTCATAACGCGTATAACGTCAAAGAAATTACCATTACAAATTCAAACTGTCTCCAAATAACATACAACGTCAACACATGTATCATCGCACTTTACCGCTCTCCTTCTAAGCCAAATATTTCTCAATTTTTGTTTGACATAAATAACTGTCTTACTGAGCTAAACAAAATAAAGAACTTAGTTTTAATTGGAGACCTTAACATCAACATTCTAAAAAACAATGAACATCCTCAGTGTCAAGACTATTTAAATACAGTAATGTTTCATGGAATGGTAAGCACTATAAATTCACCAACTCGATGTACGCAATACTCCTCTTCCTGCATCGACCATATTATGGTAAAATCATCCAATCTATACACCTCTGAAATTCATACGTCATCAATTACAGATCACTATGCCACCTCCTTCACAATGGGTTCCAAACACAATGTACACAATAAAGCTTCAACTACAACAACTAAGAAAACAATTGACTATGACAATCTCAACAAAATGATTAAATCCAAATCTTGGGACATACTACATAATATAACAAACACAGAGGATGCCTGGAATTACTTCTCTAAATACCTACAAGACACCCTTAACCAAAACACCAAAATCACCACCAAAAACATTTCTAAAACTATCAAACCCCTTAAACCATGGATAAACCATACAATCATTAACTGCATTAGGAAACGCAACTCCTTACATAAAAAATGTGCCACGAATCCATACGATATCACACTCCATAATTTCTACAAAAGATACAGAAATATTTGCACACAAGTAATTAGGAAAGCCAAAAATTTATACTATAGTAAGAAAATTTCCGAATGCAACAATGACCCTAAAAAAATATGGAGAATCCTCAAGGAAGCAACCAATTCACACAAAGCTACCGACGTCTTAAACTCTCTCAACATCAAAGATAACACTATACACGCTACATCGAACCCTAATACAATTGTCAATCATGTAAACCATTATTTTGCAAATATAGGGTCAGAATTAGCAAAAAAAATCACAACAGATAACAATACACCTCACACTAGAGACCCCTCTACCAATGATGAAGTCCCAACACGTTTTGTTCTTAAAACGGTTACAGAGAAAGATGTTTCTGTAGCAATAAACTCTCTCAAAAACACTTCATCTGCCGGCATAGATGAAATACCAAACACTGTACTTAAAAAAATTGCCCCTGGTATAATTCAACCAATAACTCATCTTCTTAATATTAGCTTCCGCCAAGGCCTTTTCCCCACTATTCTAAAACAAGGTCTTATTATCCCAATTTTTAAAACAGGTTCTAAACTTGACATCAGCAATTACCGTCCAATTACGTTGCTCAATTCCCTTTCAAAAGTATTTGAAAAGATCGTGAATAATAGTCTGATGGAATACCTTGAAGCCAACAACCTTCTATCGCCTCGTCAATTTGGCTTCAGAAGACATAAAAGCACTAACGATGCCATAGCCACAGTAACTGACCATATTTCTGGCCACCTAGATAAGGGCTCGAAATGTCTATCGGTATTTCTCGACCTCTGTAAAGCGTTTGATACAATCTCACATATCAAATTAGAACGCAAAATGTTCAATATGGGTATTAGAAATAAAGAACTAGACCTTCTCTCCAGCTTCTTATCTGGCAGATCCCAATGCGTTAAACTCGGAACAACAAAGAGTCAATTTTTGCCAATTAGTTATGGTGTCCCCCAAGGCAGTGTTATAGGTCCAACGCTCTTCCTAATATATATAAATGAGTTGTGTAACCTAGATATCGATGCCACTATTGTCAGTTTTGCCGATGACACAGTCCTTCTATTTCAATCAAAAGACTGGCCTACCGTATACGCCAAAGCGGAAGTAGGAATTCAAAAGGTAAAACATTGGCTCGACTCTAATTCACTAACTCTTAATATACCTAAAACAAAATACACACTATTCAGTCTCATAAATATCCCAAAGTCAAACCTATGTCTAACTTTGAAAATACACAAATGCAAATATTCATCTCTTAACCGGAATTGTGACTGCCCATGCTTAGAACAAGTAAACAATATTAAATATTTAGGTATAACTTTTGACACAAACCTTAATTGGAAACAACATATTCATAACACCACGAATAAAATCCGCAAATCTATATACTTTTTCAAACAAACACGCAACTTTATTGACCTTAAACTTTTAAAATCAGTCTATTACTCACTTTGCCAATCACACATAGAATACGGAATTCTAGCTTGGGGTAATGCTTCTTCTAGTGCCCTCGACCCCATTATAAAAGCACAAAAATTAATCATTAAAATAATCCTTAAGGTTCCTCTTTCTACCAGCACTGATACGATCTTCAATACTATCAATGTTATGGACATAAAACAACTGTATGCAAGATCCCTCTTGGTCAACTTACACCAGAACAATAAATCACTATACAAACCAACACAAACTATTCACAATACCCGAGCCAAAAACAAAGAACTTCTTCAAAATCCTTTTGCTAAAACCTCATTCGGACAAAGACATTTTAAAAACATAGCTTGCAAACTATACAATACACTACCAACTACGATCAGACAATTAGAAACAATGACAAAATTTAAATACGAAATAAAGAAATGGATTGCAATCACAGGGCTTCCCACTATTGCAAGCATATGTAAACCAAATTGCACATAGACAACAAGTACTATTTACATAAGACCAAATTCAAACTTAATTAAAATGATCTATTTATATTTTCCCACATTTGTAATGAACACAATCTTAACAGGATTAACCCAACCGTTCTTTTGATTGTATTGAAATTATTTTGTATTATTTTTATACTGTATTTACCCTTATTGATATTCACTTAACTATATGTATATACATCGATGTACTCTATGTCTGTCTCGACACAGGTTTACCCTAGTGAGACAGGCATCGAAAAATCACTTGTAAAAAACTTTATATAGATAAATAAATAAATAAATAAATGATCAAATCATGTGTTTTTGGTTTGAAAATTTTGTCACCTAGAAATGTTTCAGATGCTTTAAATAAATTCCGCCTTTATAATACATCTTGGCCTTTGAAATAATCGAGTATTTTTACATAAGTCTTTTTATAAGCCAGAAAAAAAAATTATAAGGCCTATAAAAACTGCTTTAAAGCTCAAAATTTCCTAATTACGAACCCATTTTCCGTTATGGTTTTAATGTATAATATGGCAAATTAAGTTATTTATAAAATGATCGGAAAACATTTAAATATTTATGCTTGAACATCCACAAAATAAAATAAAAGGCACTTTTTGGCCATGTTTTTTTTTCGCCTAAATCAAAACAGCTGGATGGTGTTAAGCGGGGATTTAAGCCTTATCGCCATCTACGTAAGGAATGTTATTGATGGCGGCTCGATTGAAAATATTACACGACGTAATGCATCGCCTTAATAAGATGTATGTTGTAGGATATTTGTTACATCAAAACTTTGAAAATTTCAATCGAAGTCTTTCTTATGGGTACTTTCAGTATGTTCTTTATGATTATTTTTCAAATTGTATTCAGGTTATGTATACAAATACTTAGATATTGCAGATCTCCATACCGTAATTCCATATAAAATTCAAGAGTGACATAAAGCGTAATAGAATTTTTTCATGTCTTTTTATTTACCACATTTCTTAGATTTTTAAAGAATGTTAAGTCTCGTTAGTTTTTCCGTGATACCATTGATATGTAGTTCCCTTCTAAGATTTTCATCAATTACTACTCCGAGATATTTTATGCTTTGTGATTTTTCTCAATTAAATGTTATTTATTTAGTTTTGCTTAGATAAATAACTTTTTTTCGAAATTCCGTAGTTTTTTTTTTCATACAAAAATATTTTTCCGTTGAAGAAAATTATTTTATCAATACAAAAAATTCTATTTTTTACCTGAAAACTATCTTAAAACGTTGGAATTTCAAAAAAGGTTTCATTAAAATTTTTAAAACAATTATATGTACAAAGTTATTTAATTAAATTGTATTGAAACCGGGAAGTGAATTTGCGATTATAGAATGAGTGATTATCGTTAGTTGTGTTTTAGTTTTTAATACCATTATGAAATATTCCGAAACAAGAGTTCAATGCTCTAGTAAAGGAACCAGTTCTGATGTTGAAGATTCTTTGTGTACTTCCGCACGAGCAAAGTGAAATCTAATGATAACTCTCGTGGTAGCTATTTTCTGAGGCTCTCATTGGTTGAAAAAAGACACCGGGAGACCAATTTTCAATTCGAAAATAAAGATTTATGATAATGTAATAATATGGCAATTTAATTCGTTCCGGGTTGAAGTGAAATTAATTGTATTATTAGCGTAGAGCTTAACGCAAAGCTCGCCTCCTGCTTCCCTTTGAGACTTATATTACCTACTTACCTAAATTACGGAGAAAGCGGTAGTTGAATCTCTTTACTTCAAGTCTATTAAAACACTAGAGTATAATAATGTAGAGTGAAGTTCTTAGGAGCGAAGACTGTTTAGGGTGTGTGCGCCGTATATAAAATTTGGGTAATAACTATAAAGATGTTGTTGATATATTCAACACATCATTCACCAAATATAAACAAGTCATTACCCAATTTATTTCGGAAAGAAGAATATCAAAATATAATATAATTTAACTATGGAAACTACGTAGCTCTGTTTATCTTACCAAAGTTTTGTAATTTTCCTAGTATTATACTTTTCCATCTTGCATGGTGTAGTGTCTAGTGTCCACTTTATTTCGTTTTGACATTTTTTGTTTAAGAGGTTGTGTTTTATTATGTCTCCTATTTTCTTTTTGATTTTACTTTAATTTTATTTTTATTTTTTATTTTATTTTGTTGTTTATTTAGATATTCCTTGTAAAAAAATAAGAAAATAACATGAAAAAGCCCAGCCGGGCGTGAATTTATAAATAAATAAATAAAAGGTTCCCGAAAAATATTCTCTCTTTCTCAAGACTTTATACACACGTTTCAAGAAACGTATGTTTAAATTAAGACTCGTGTATTACTGATTAGTTACCTATTTAAAAACACTAGAAATTTAGACTACGAACTCATTACGTAATTAATAATTGTAAAAACCTTTTTAAGCATGTAAATAAATAAATTAAAAATAATTCATGCCAAAAAAAAACTTAAAAAAAATAATAATAGCCGTCACGGAACGCTTGGCAGATGTAAACATCGAAATTGACTTTAATTGAAGGAAGAGAAAATGCAAGCAAACAAATCTACGTATTTTTGATATAAATAAAAAATAATTTGCAAATTAAAAATTCATCATATATATATATATACCGCACAGAGTTTTAGCGACCGGGTGGAAAGAGCCAACGAGTCACGAGGCTGGCCGAATGAAACGTCGTCCCGTCTTGCCACACTTACTTCGTAAGAGTCAGTTTTACCTTCCTGGGCGAACCAAAAGATGTTTCACATCAAAAACATTCAGTAATGATTTTGTAATGTCTTGCGTACGATTATGGTATGGATAATAGACATTGAAAAATATTTTTAATCAATCTTACGCTATACGAATTCCCGGCTTCCAGGCATTACGATGTTATATACCTTTGATTTATTTCACTTTATGAAATCTAAATTTATTGGTATTTCTTTTCCACCAATCTCCCATTATTGCAACAAGTGAAAATTAAGCAGACCACCCCCAAGGAGCTTAACTGATTATTTATTGTAATAAAAAACATTGGAAAATAATTCGACATTAAATTCCGCGATTTATTTTCCGAAAATTGAAGAGAAATTAATGCAGATAATATATAACGTTTCATAAGTAATTTGTGATGAAAAATGAAAATTCGTGCCCCAATGAATGTTTGCTCACACATTTATCTTGGCAGTATACATACATGAAAATTTGAAGAGTCACCAAATTATAATGAATACTCTTCTACGGGGGAGGAGGAGGGGATTTAAAAAATATATACATCTTTACAAACTTGGTCGAGAGAGGTTTCTTTTATTATGTTTTGATTACAGTTGAATCGAATGTGACCACCCCCAAGTCGATAAAATCAATATTTGGTGTAATAAGTAAGTTTTTTTGTGAAAAAATACGAATATTATACAATAATTGTTCAAGCAAAACAAATTTTATTACGTAGAAATGAGCGTAGTAAAATTAAATATGAGTGATTATTATTATTTTCATCTTATTAGTTTCTTTTCATTTTATTAGTTAGTATTTGTTCCCTTTTAGTAATATAATTTATTTTCCTTGATCTCCGTAAAACACGTGTACACCAATTAACTAGAAGATAAGAGAATAAAAATACACAAAGGAACAGTAAATGAGAAGTGGTAAAAAACATATGAATAAAAAAGTGTTAGCAATAGCAAGGTAGAAGTCGAAGTAAGTACATTTCATGGAAAAATAAATGATTTCTCCGCACTCACTCAATGACTTTCCTTTACTTTTTTTGTCAGTATATACGTAGAATTTCATATGTAGGTAGAAAATAACAAAATTTATTAATTTGTAAGCATTTAATTAATTATTTAAATCGCTAATTTGTTTTTTTATTTGTTGTTCTGTTGTTTTGCTCCAAAGGTTTCTAACAATGAATTATGAGATGAAGATGAAGCCCATACTATGACAACCATATGCGAGTACATATAAACAGATATAGCGACATTATATTTTAAAATAAAATCCTAACTTTGTACCATCCACTTTCATTTTTTATACTTAACTAGCTGACGTGTATCCGGCGTTGCAAGCCTTTTCTCTACTTTATATAAATATATAATGTAAGTATTTTTCTAGATGATTGTGAAAACCCTATCAATATCCGTTGCGTAGTTTAGCGACTTTGTTTTCTACTATTTAGAGATGCCGGCCAGGTTTCGCGACAACCGTAGCTTCTTCAGGGTAGTATAATACTGTACTAACATCTAAAATCTGTGAGTAACAAGTAACACGCAATAAATAACGAACATCACGCAAGTATAGTCAATAAAAAAAATTATCGACAAGAATTTTTTTATTCAACAGCCCCCCTCGTAATAATAATATGACAAGCAATAATAATCAGCCTCACCAATTGCGTAGAATTTTGTACATCAATTAGTTTTTCTCAAAAAAAAGCAAAAAACTTTCCCATCAGAAATCAAACCAGCATTTTACGCAAATTAGTATAGGTAAATTTTTATAAACGGGAAGGATAAAGAGGATAGTTTAGGCGACTTTGGTATTTACCCACTACGTTGCAGTGATTAACCGTTTTATATAGGCAAAACGTCGCGTAATATTAATATCCGTGTCAAAGAGCATCCTTAAATTTATTTATTTATTTTTTCTTTACATTGTATCTTTTTTTATGTTAGAATTTTTAATCTCACTAGGACAAGCCTGTGTTGAGGTTAATAATTTTACAAAATAATAAAAGTAAAAAAATAGCACAAAGATTATATTTAAGAGAACGATATTGTTGCATTGACGTTTCTACGAATTGGGTACCTACATTGTACCTATTAATCTAATTCCAGCCAACTCTTTACAGTATAATGTAGTAAACATATAGGGTGACCATGATATACATTGATATTTAATTGCAAGAAAAAATATAATAAACTATTATTTTAAAATGGAGAGAAAAAAGAAAGAGAAAAAAAAAACATTATAAAAGGAAAAGGATGAAAAAATATACATATACAAAATATAATGCCACAATTTAAAAGGACAAAGATGAATGAATATGTTGGAAATCCTCGGATACCACAAATAATTTAACATTCTTTTTAAATGTACCCAAGGAATTTGACGACTCAATGTGATCTGGAAGGCTATTAAATAGAAGTAAAGCCTGGTACAAATAATGTCTTTGCCCAAATGAGGATTTAGGGTGAATTGCCATAAAGTTCAGACCGGAGCCAACTCTTGTAGTACGAATTTGCTGCGTTCTTTTCGCAGAAATCGTTAAAAAATCTGCACAGCGTTTATGTGGTAAATAGTTCTTTTAAATTTATGATATTACGTTCCTCATAAAGTAACTGTGTAGGATATCAAAATTTTTCTTGTACGTAACTTTGAGAATCAGTTTTTGGGCAATATTAAGTGGTTTTATTACAGTCTTCAGGCACACTATATTATACGAAATATTATATAGTCCCAGTAAATATTATATATTATATAGTCCCAGCACACTATATTATACGAAAGTAGACACAGAATTATAGCAAAATAAACTGTTTAAAATTTTTCCTTGTCTAGTACATGTCTGAGATCTTTAAAAATATAGATAAGTCTCCTAATTTTATATACCAACATTTTGACATGATCATTCCACCTCAAAAATTTATCAATTTTTACCCCCAGGTACTTGACGCTGTCTACACTTTCCAAGGGGTTGCAGTTACACGTTTGCACACAATTGTGAAAAATCATTTTTTTTAAATTTATTTATTTATTTATCTATATAAAGTTTTTTACAAGTGGTTTTTCGATGCCTGTCTCACTAGGGTAAACCTGTGTCGAGACAGACATAGAGTACATCGATGTATATACATATAGTTAAGTGAATATCAATAAGGGTAAATACAAAGTATAAAAATAATACAAAATAATTTTAATACAATCAAAAGAACGGTTGGGTTAATCCTGTTAAGATTGTGTTCATTACAAATGTGGGAAAATATAAATAGATCATTTTAATTAAGTTTGAATAAGGTCGTGTGTAAATAGTACTTGTTGTCTATGTGCAATTTGGTTTACATATGCTTGCAATAGTGGGACGCCCTGTGAATGCAAACCATTTCTTTATTTCGTGTTTAAATTTTGTCATTGTTTATAATTGTCTGATCGTAGTTGGTAGTGTATTGTATAGTTTGCAAGCTGTGTTTTTAAAATGTCTTTGTCCGAATGAGGTTTTAGCAAAAGGAGTTTGAAGAAGTTCTTTGTTTTTGGCTCGGGTATTGTGAATAGTTTGTGTTGGTTTGTATAGTGATTTATTGTTCTGGTGTAAGTTGACCAAGATGGATCTTGCATACAGCTGTTTTATGTCCATAACATTGATAGTATTGAAGATCGTATCAGTGCTGGTAGAAAGAGGAACCTTAAGGATTATTTTAATGATTAATTTTTGTGCTTTTATAATGGGGTCGAGGGCACTAGAAGAAGCATTACCCTAAGCTAGAATTCCGTATTCTATGTGTGATTGGCATAGTTAGTAATAGACTGATTTTGAAAGTTTAAGGCCAATAAAATTGCGTGTTTGTTTGAAAAAGTATATAGATTTGCGGATTTTATTCGTGGTGTTATGAATATGTTGTTTCCAATTAAGGTTTGTGTCAAAAGTTATACTTAAATATTTAATATTATTTAATTGTTCTAAGCATGGGCAGTCACAATTCCGGTTAAGAGATGAATTTTCGCATTTGTGTATTTTCAAAGTTAGACTTAGGTTTGACTTTGGGATATTTATGAGACTGAATAGTGTGTATTTTGTTTTAGGTATATTAAGAGTTAGTGAATTAGAGTCGAACCAATGTTTTACCTTTTGAATTCCTTCTTCCGCTTTGGCGTATACGGTAGGCCAGTCTTTTGATTGAAATAGAAGGACTGTGTCATCGGCGAAACTGACAATAGTGGCATCGACATCTAGGTTACACATCTCATTTATATATATTAGGAAGAGCGTTGGACCTATAACACTGCCTTGTGGGACACCATAACTAATTGGCAAAAATTGACTCTTTGTTGTTCCGAGTTTAACGCATTGGGATCTGCCAGATAAGAAGCTGGAGAGAAGGTCTAGTTCTTTATTTCTAATACCCATATTGAACATTTTGCGTTCCAATTTGATATGTGAGATTGTATCAAACGCTTTACAGAGGTCGAGAAATACCGATAGACATTTCGAGCCCTTATCTAGGTGGCCAGAAATATGGTCAGTTACTGTGGCTATGGCATCGTTAGTGCTTTTATGTCTTCTGAAGCCAAATTGACGAGGCGATAGAAGGTTGTTGGCTTCAAGGTATTCCATCAGACTATTATTCACGATCTTTTCAAATACTTTTGAAAGGGAATTGAGCAACGTAATTGGACGGTAATTGCTGATGTTAAGTTTAGAACCTGTTTTAAAAATTGGGATAATAAGACCTTGTTTTAGAATAGTGGGAAAAAGCCTTCGCGGAAGCTAATATTAAGAAGATGAGTTATGGGTTGAATTATACCAGGGGCATTTTTTTTAAGTACAGTATTTGGTATTTCATCTATGCCGGCAGATGAAGTATTTTTGAGAGAGTTTATTGCTACAGAAACATCTTTCTCTGTAACCGTTTTAAGAACAAAACGTGTTGGGACTTCATCATTGGTAGAGGGGTCTCTAGTGTTAGGTGTATTGTTATCTGTTGTGATTTTTTTTGCTAATTCTGACCCTATATTTGCAAAATAATGGTTTACATGATTGACAATTGTGTTAGGGTTCGATGTAACGTGTACAGTGTTATCATTGATGTTGAGAGAGTTTAAGACGTCGGTAGCTTTGTGTGAATTGGTTGCTTCCTTGAGGATTCTCCATATTTTTTTAGGGTCATTGTTGCATTCGGAAATTTTCTTACTATAGTATAAATTTTTGGCTTTCCTAATTACTTGTAAGCAAATATTTCTGTATCTTTTGTAGAAATTATGG
This sequence comes from Hesperophylax magnus, assembly GCA_026573805.1. Classification (NCBI taxonomy): domain Eukaryota; kingdom Metazoa; phylum Arthropoda; class Insecta; order Trichoptera; family Limnephilidae; genus Hesperophylax; species Hesperophylax magnus. Next base: position 20,575,805 of record JAIUSX010000009.1, on the reverse strand, counting down.
AGTGTGATATCGTATGGATTCGTGGCACATTTTTTTATGTAAGGAGTTGCGTTTCCTAATGCAGTTAATGATTGTATGGTTTATCCATGGTTTAAGGGGTTTGATAGTTTTAGGAATGTTTTTGGTGGTGATTTTGGTGTTTTGGTTAAGGGTGTCTTATAGGTAGTTAAAGAAGTAATTCCAGGCATCCTCTGTGTTTGTTATATTATGTAGTATGTCCCAGGATTTGGATTTAATAATTTTGTTAAGATTGTCATAGTCAATTGTTTTCTTAGTTGTTGTAGTTGAAGCTTTATTGTGTACATTGTGTTTGGAACCCATTGTGAAGGAGGTGGCATAGTGATCTGTAATTGATGACGTATGAATTTCAGAGGTGTATAAATTGGATGATTTTACCATAATATGGTCGATGCAGGAAGAGGAGTATTGCGTACATCGAGTTGGAGAATTTATAGTGCTTATCATTCCATGAAACATTACTGTATTTAAATAGTGTTGACACTGAGGATGTTCACTGTTTTTTAGAATGTTGATGTTGAGGTCTCCAATTAAAACTAAGTTCTTTATTTTGTTTAGCTCAGTAAGACAGTTATTTAAGTCAAACAAAAATGGAGAGATATTTGGTTTAGAAGGAGAGCGGTAAAGTGCGATGATACATGTGTTGACGTTGTATGTTATTTGGAGACAGTTTGAATTTGTAATGGTAATTTCTTTGACGTTATACGCGATATGAGTATTGTTTAGTGTGTATACTACTATACCGTCGTTTTGTCTGTAGCGATTTATGGTTTGGTGGTGAGTGTAATCAAGAATAATTTTGGGAGTATAAGAAGGTGTTAGCCAACATTCTGTCAGGATAATTATATCATATTTGATTTTAGTAAGTTCGAGTTGGATGAGAAATTGGTCAAAGTTTTTGTTTATTGATCTAATGTTTTGATGGTATATTGATAGGTTCGAATTGTTAGTTGTCATTTTAGTAGTTACAGGATCCATTTTTATAGGGCACTTATATTAACCTTTTTGCTCTTTTTGGATATAGCAATTGCTTCAGCAATAGTTTTGTGTGTTGAAATAGTTTTCATAAAGCTAGCGTTATTTGTGTATGCATCTATGATTGTACGTGAATCTGGAATAAAATCAAGAGATATCACTATTATACTATCTAATATAACTTCAATAAATAAGAGAATTAAGAATAATAAAATATCAATAGTAAAACCAATCAGGGGAATAAGAAGAATAAAAAATAATAATAATTTGCGACAAATAAGTTAATAAAATGCACAAAAATATCCAATATAGACAGACAGAATGTATGTTTTATGACAAACAAGATAGTCATATAAGAATAAATAGAAATGTAGAAATTGGAAACTTTAACCGGATTGCATAATTATAGTGATTTGAGTAATTATAAGAAGACATGGAAATTTTAAGAATGAAATGGATTAATATAAATGAAGGTATTGAATATATTAGAAGAGGTAGAGAAAGAATGTAAAGAGAATTAAAATCATTTGGATAGAAAAAACATTTAAAACAAGTAGTGTACATAAAATAATTAAAAAACATGAACAGACAGATTATAGGTTTTGTAACAAGTAAAATAATGCTATAAAATATAAGAATAAATAGAAATGTAGGGATTGAAATTTAAGAAAAATTGCATTATTATAGTGATTTGAAGAATTATAATAATACATTAAAATTTTAAGAATGAAATGGATTAACATAAATGAAGGTATTGAATAGATTAGAAAAGGTACATGAAGAATGTAATCATAATTAAAGTAATTTGGATAATAACGTTTAGAATCAATGGTGTAAAAAAAATAGTTAAAAAATATGAACAGATAGATTATATTATGAGTTATAACAAGTAAAATAATCATATAAAATATAAGGATAAATAAAAATGTAGAATTTGGAAATTTTAAAAGAATTGCATATGTATAGTGAATTGAAGAAATATAATAAAACATTAAAATTTTAAGAATGAAATGGATTAACATAAATGAAGGAATTGCAAGGATTAGAAAGGATACACAAAGAATGTACACATAATTAAAGGAATTTGGATAATAAAAACCTCTCGAACCAATAGTGTAATCAATATAGTTAAAAAGATGAACAAAAGATGAAATTATGAGAGGTATATGGCTGACTTTTATAAAAAATGCTAAAAGTGATATATTTGGTTTTTTGTGTAATTAAAGTTAGAATATTATTACTCAGATAATTATTAACTACTCTTAAACCTGGATCACATTTTTCAAAAGTTTCACTCCAATTTTTACCCTCAAATATTAAGGCAGTGTCATCTGCAAAACTAACAAATAATAATGGTTTCTCTGAATTTGTCAACCATCTCATTGAAACAGACCACACATTTAATAAAAATACAGGAGTCAGTTTACTACATAAAAAAACGGAATAGGGATCAGACTGGATAACTTGGAGGCACTAGAGTTACGGAAAGCCAAAAACATTAATCGTAAAGTCATCTACAACTAAATCAACCAAAATAAGATTCCGATACTTAGGTTGTTCCCTGTTGACAAAGAGCGCTCTCTTTCAATTCTCTCTCTACTCCTTCTACCTCCTCCACTGGAGCTCTGCCCATAGTTTGCAACCCTATGTGAAAGCTTAATATTTTGATTACACACTGATGTTACTTGTAGATTTTAGTACAGTGTTATACTGTCCTGAAGAAGCCACGGATGTAGCGAAACCCGTTATTGTTGTATTTTTTACGTGTTAGTTTTTGGAGATTTCCTGCTCATTATTGCTTAATAAATATTTTATGTCATTCGCAAAATGACATATTTTAAACAATGAATTAATATCACGATATTAGATAAGCGATATTTGAGTAGGTAAGCAAGCAAGATGACGAGATGTGGCACGACCAAGTTGAATGTCGCGAATTCCGTTGTTTTTGGCTGTTGCGATTAGGGGCGTGAACGTACGGTAAGTATTTGTTGGGAGTTCTGTAGATGAGAGTTTGCATAACAAATTAGAGAATTCTGCATTCAGAGTTTAACCCCTCTAGCCTCGGAAGGTCATTACTAGCCTCAGGTATCATATTCCAATACAGAATCTGAAGGACAGACCTAACCGGGTGTCGATACATTATTAAGTATTGTTTTAAATCTTTTTTCAGTAATTCGTAGATATGTGATTTGTTCGTCGTTGGAAAGAGAAATAATTATTATTCTTTTCAGTTTGTCTCAAATATTTATTGTGATTTCATGGATCTAAAAAATGTCAGAGTCCATGATTACAAATTGGCTGGATTTAATTGTTGACAGTTGAAAGTGACGTTTTTTTAAAAAAAAATATTTTTTAAACAGTATTAAAAATGAAGTGAAAGTTTTCTTACTAATTCCTATCACAAAAGGAATATGTTTTCTAAAAATGGAATTATATAAAAATTATGGACGTTTCGAATTAAAATGTTTCGTCAAGTTTTTTTAGTAGCATTTTCATGTTTGATATTAAAATATTATTATTTATAAATATCAGTATTAAAGATAATTTAACTAGTTTCTATAGTTGTATTTCTTTTAACAACAAGTTCAGTAATAATTATTATTATTTTATACATTTTACATATGTATATAACAAGATATCTTATATATTGTATATCTTATAAAATACATAGTACATTCAAAAAACCTCGGAAGCAATCCGAAATTCCGAGAATTTTCACGGTGTTGTTGGGACTATTAGGTATGTATTATGGCGCCATAGTAAGTGTTTAAAGATGGTTTGAGAGAGATATATTTAAATACGAATGTTAGAGGGAGCACGCAAATATTAAAAAAACGATAATAAATAAGCGAAAATGGTGATAATATTTAATAAAACACGACTAGTTTGAAATAGAGCAAAATCTCTCTACAAATGCTTTAGTTGCATAGATACACTGTGAATTTTTTCATACCTATAATATTAAGTAACAGAACAAAACGTGTTCTTAATAATTTTCAGAGCTTACTTTGAGATTTTCGTATAATTACCGTTTAGATATTACAGATGTAAAAATATTATCTTAAAAATAACATAATTTTTTTGGAACTTAAATACTATAAAACAAAAGATAAACATGTTATAAATCGGCAGAAATTCGGAATGCGGGGGCTTAAGGCGAAATAGGTAGACTTGACCTGAAATTTGGCATTTTTGAGGCCACTTTTAGACGTATGGACACTTTTCTAGAAAAAAACACAAATTGATTTCGAAAGATCGTTATTTTATCTTGTAAAGTAAGATGTAAAATTTTGAAAAAAAATATTATTTTCATATCATAATAAAGTGTTACCGTTGGACGATGCGCAGATTTGTTGCATTTTCAAAGGTGAAGTTGTATTATACAACACATATTTCAAATCATATAATAATACAGTATAAACAATCAATAAATTATCTTTCATATTTATGTATAAGAATTTTGTTTTTATTTCAAATAAAATTACTAATAAATAAATCCGAGCACGCGTTTTGTGACGAAAATTCCTCAATTGGACTATTTATTTATGGTCTTACAAATTGGTATAGTTCAGATTTTTTTAGAAAAATAATTTACCAAGACATTATTGAAACATTAGAAATAATTTATGACCAAAAAATATATTCTTAAAGTACATAATAGTAATTAATTTCGATTCGCGTTTGTGATTACCCCGGCGCAAGCCGAAATTTTATCATTCCCCGCTGCGACAGGGCGGCGAGCGGACGTCTATTCCACGCCAGTCTACTTGATAACATTTTAAAGAAATTCCTCGCTTAAAAATGAGGAGGAAAATACCCTTGGAAAAAAGTTTTATTAGATAGCACAAATTACGACATCAAAAACGTAAGTGGGAGATATATTTTCATAAAAAACAAAGGTTAGTGATATTTAATTATCCGTGTACATTGTACGTACTTATATTGTACAGAGTCGTTCGAAAGAATCAGTCAGAATAAGCACATATTTTTTATAACATTTGGCGATAATTTTGTGTTGTTTAATTTCCAGGGAAAAGAATCAACTATGGACAGGAGTTTATGTCTGTCATCGTTTTTTCATGTATAAATGTTAAAACTTATGCCAAAGTACGTGAAACTGTTTGTGATTGGTAGTCAAAAAGTGCCACTAACCAAATGAATTTCGATTCGTGATGTGCGATTCAAATCATTTTTTTGTTCATAATTTCTATTTTATTGTCCAATTCACTATTACATTGGTATAATTCAACATATTTAATATTTTTTGTGTTACTTTTTGTCAGTTTCATAATGTCATATTGTGAATTGAGAAAAAAAACAAGGTTATTTTTGACATACTAACCTATGATTTTTCAATCGAAATTTACTCGTGAATTTAATAACGTTTCGAAAATTAGACGAGTCAGGTCGCTCCGTTAATCATGAAAACAAATACATGAAAGCGATACAATATTATGCAATCGCATAACTACATATGTAGGTAGGTACCGTAGAAAATAGTTGGAAATAAAACCTAGTTTTAATATATATACTACTTCAGTTGTAAGGAATAAACCCTATTTTCAATGTCATACATATCAAATCAAGTAATACTTTAAAGATAAGTATTAGAAATAAAACTTACCGGTAATACCTTTCGGACAAACGAATAAATAAGTAAAACAAAAGATTTTTACTCACCTTTGGAAAACTCGTGTAAAATATTTAAAAAAAAACAAATATTTGAATTTTTTTTAAATGTATATTCATATACCTACATATTTTATATCTACCATGTCAACAAACTGCATTTGTATTTATTTATGTTAACTCACTCCGACGTATAATTTACAAATATGTATGTAACTACTTATTAGGAAGAAAGCTACAACCAAGAATTTAACAACAATAATTGTTATTTCATCGGAACCATGCTGTAGTTTTCACAGCCGCGCGAGTGTACTGCTCGCAGCGGAATGAATTCGGTATTTCTGTCTCGGTCTAAAAAAAACGTCCGATCGCGAGGCCGTCTTTTAACGAAATTTGAATTCTTGTCTCCTGGTTAAACCGCCTTAAAGAGTGAAATATTGCTGTTACGCTGTGTCAGGAAGCTTGTCATATTAGAGATAGTGAAAATATAATATAACTTACTGCTTCAGTCTTCCTTGATGAGGTTTTGTCTTTGCACATGAGGCTGGCCAAGGATTTCCTCTTCCACCAGCAGATTCCAGCTAGGAATAAGATGAAAAGGAGGGCCAGGATTGCGGCTCCTGACATCATAGTCAGGTCGGGACCCCTGCTGGTTCTGTTAGATTTTTCTGCCTGAAAATGCAACACAAAATAATAGTTGTTTAGACAAAAATCAGGTCTCATTTTAAAAAAAATCGTACACAGCTAGTTTTTTCCTTACGGTATAATGACGTGTAAAGATTTCGTATTAGCGATGAAACGAAATATTCATAATTACTTTTCTGAAATATGTATAATTAATGCATAGTTAATATATAATATGCATAGTTAATATGCATAGTTAATATACATTTTGTCTGTGTTTCTTTATTTTTATATATATTTTCAAAAAATAAAATTTTGTAATATTTTATATATTACACTATTTAATTTAATTTGTTTATGCCTTATTATTTTCTAGTTTTAAAGGAATGATTTTTCTATATGATTTTACATGTGCTTGGATCATGCGTTATGTTTCGCATCTTAGATTATTTTATAAATCAGTACTATTTACTTGAAATACCATTGTTACTATGTACAACAGATAATTCACACAAATTTCACGTAAAAGTCCACTAGGGCGTAAATAAATTAATGTAGTTCTTGATTGCTTTTAAAAAATAAAGCAAGTGTACCCTTTTCACCAATCACCATTTTCTTGTAAAACTTTAACAATTCTGTACAAATTTTAAGTACATTTCTCCTTCAGATTTTCCGGACCTCTTCAAGACCCGCATTAATAAAACCCTTCCTTTAACCTCTTCCTTAATCCGCCCCGCAACCCTGCCTAACCACTGGTATAAATATATACTATATATATATATATATATGGTATAAATATATACTATATATATATATATATATATATATATGGTATAAATATATACTATATATATATATACATACTATATATCTGTGCACACAGAGGCGCTCTTGTAAGATGTCACATAAAAAAAAACTAAAAAACAGTTTTTTGTGCCTCCTGTAAAATTTGGTAAATGGAAGTTATGCATTATACCGATATTAAGTGGACATAAAGCCGACAATTTATGACTTTACTATGATTTTGATCATAATAATTAATTTATTTTTTTTTGAAAAATTTTACCAGTGTGCGTTTATGGACGTAATTGGGGAGATATACATCTGGCGTTCGGCTTTCTCTGATTGGTTCTCAAGTATTCTATAACCCACCCCAATAGGCCGCGCCCCTTCCGAATTCGAAGGTCACCTGGACTATGAGATCGCCTTAATCATCCTCTCTAAAAGATCCATTATATATAATTACGCAGATTAGCACTGGCACTGGTCTTAGTGCTTCGTATTGGTTGGATTTTGTTATTTCATTGAGATGTGTATCGATTTCTCTTTTATCGATTTTTTATCTAAAAATTTATTTCCATTGACTTTTACCATTTCTGTAGAGGTGCTGATGTTAGCTGTGGTAGAAGTCGTACTGTTGCTTCCGCTGGGAGGGATGATATTGTGAATTGGCCGGGGGGTCAGGGGAACTGTGGGCAGAAAAAAACAAATTCATTAATTATTTTACCTGTTACTGTTTTTTTATAAAAACATACACGAATGAAAAAAAAAAAAATTCTATTTATTATTTTACATGAAAAATAAAAATTGTTGTCTAATCTAAAAATCTAGAAAAAAATAATTGTTCAATGAAAAATACCAGTACATTTTGAATAATTAAGCGGGCTTTAAATAAGCCGACGTAGCGCAATTGGTAGAGCACCTGACCGGCAATCAGAAGGCTGCGGGTTCAATTCCCGTCGGTGGCATGTGTTTTTTCTCGGAAGATTTTTTCAATTTATATAGGTGTTTCAGGATAATAATTATTAAAAATAATACTTTATTCGCTTTATGTTTTTAAAGTACGAGGAACGAGATAAAACATTATATTTTCTGGAACAATTAGAATATATTATTTTATTAAAATTTATTTCCACCGATAGAAATTCAAACTATTAGATCAGAATAAACATTACATTTGTTTGCAAAATTTTTAAAACCTAGGCAAGGCGCAAATACCATAATGAATACATGGAAAAATTCTTAATTATTTTTATGATTTGAAAATCTGAGAAAATCAGCTCACTTAATTTCGTTTTATCATTGTCTTTAATTCTGTTGGTTTCTTACTACTATTTGTATTTCATCATTCTGTTTCATTTTGATTAACTTTTGTCATTAATTTCACAGAAACACAGGCAGTTTCTTGTAAAATAGAAACCGTGGCATATACATATATAATAATGAAATAATTATCGTAAAACCTACCTACAGGACAGCGGTTTCGCGAACATTTCCGCCGTTTGCACCTTTTCAATCAGGATCAATACAAATTAATTTAATCGCCGGTATCCCTTATTCGTCGAAAGGACCATAACGAAAATAAGTTCACGTTCAACTAAATATAACGGACACGCAATTAGGGCCCGCCATTCCGCATCCCATAATCCCGCTGTATTTCAGCAAAAGTTGATCCTGCAGATTTGCGTGATTTTAATATGCTGGATTTGCGGGATTGCGGGATTGAAAAAAATACTAAATTTACAGAAAAAACTTGCTGAATCGATGTAGAAACTTCAAACCTGAGATGGATCTTGAAGAAAGAGAGGTATCAGAGGGAGATACCTTCATTTAGCATACACCTTCTTGATGACAGTCTCACCAACTAGTGTTGGAAGCAGAGATAGCGTTTTCTTAAATATTTCTAGTACCTACTCACAAAATATTATATGTCTCAAATGAATACAGAGAGTTCTGTCAGTGACATTTATATTTTTTAATTTTATTATATATTTAATACTTCTTCAAAAGCTTATTATGTGAGGTTTTCAATGTATTTTTAAATAATATTTCTATTACCTACCAAATATGGTTCATCTCAATTGACTATGGAGACTCTGTCACTGACATTTATGTTTTCATATTTTTCACGATTTTTTAAAATCAACATCATCTTAAAACACTTTTTAAAATACTTAGGTTTTCAATATATTTTTTTATAATATGACTAGTGTCAAAAATAATTGATACCAAATAACAGAAAATATTTATGAAAAGTTGGAATTATTTAAAGTTAATAAAAAAAATCCAGTGGGATTTCCGAAATTTGTCTTACAATGCCGCGGGATTTGAAAGAGGTGCGGGATAAAAGAATATTTCACAACTACCCAGTAATTTGTTGTTCAACAAGAATTAATCGTGTACCTTCGTGGTAATGCATCTCAAAGTTTTCGAGGAAATGTTTTTTTTCTTTGCTTAATGGTGCCAGAGAATCATAGAAATAAGGTAGGGTGCAAAAAGTTTTACGAGGGGAAAAGTTTCCAAGTTCTTATTCTGTGAACGAAATTTCGATATGTATATTTAACGATTAATTCCAATCTGATTTTATACCTAATAAAAGTACAAATTACGCAAGTAATGTCAAAATAAATAATTATGATAATAATACGAATTCAATCTGGTTGTTTTAAATTTTAAAAGTTTGCTATACTAACCCAACTGTTGACATTGTATATATTACGTTTTTATTCTAGATAAAAGAAAATTACATTTTCACTTATTTATCTAGAAATAACTAATACATTACACATAAATACATTACATAACGATATTATTCACTTTCATTGTTTTGTTGATTGAGCATAAATCATATTTATTGATAAATAAATTGAGCATCTTAGTACTTAGTAGTTCGTAGGCAGGTAAGTAAGTTTTTGCAGTATGTTTTATGTCAACTCTTCTAAAATCTTTTCATATGCGACCACCTCGAATCAGAAAAATTAAGACCCTTGTGTTTTTAGCACGATGCATTCAATATTTTTAAATATTATAAGCTCTTAATTTTTTTAACAACCGTTGTTAAGAATATTTGCCAAATACTGAAGAACGTAGATTTTTTGAAGGACGATTATTTTTGTAGTTGAGTACTTAATTTCACTTCAAGTGAATTTTCCGATCAATCTAACACAATTCATATTATAAAAAGCCTACCGCCTCATTTTCTTCGACCAGCCACTGCCACCCACCCCATAACCGGTGGTTATGGTGGTAGAAATCCCTTGGTGTCACATCAAAAGTAATAGACTTTGGTAGGGGGGTGGGAGTGGGTGGCGAAAATGTGCTTTGTTTTGGGAAGGCCACGAAGGCTTCAGATTATTTCAGAATGGAAGGCTCCAGAAAGTTCATGAAGGTTCTCGAATGCTCTAGAAAGTTCTGGAAGGAGAAAGTTCAAGAAGGTTCTAAAGTGGCGGAGTGTGTTGGTGAGCCTAAAAGGTTGCGGAAAGTTCCAAAATACATACATTTTTGGAATAATTTATGAAAAAATGAAGGTACATAAAAGTTCCTAATTAGGTGCATTGAGGAAAACAAAGTAAAGAACTCCCGAAGGTAATGTATTTTAAAGTAAAATTTGTTCTTCATCGTAACTCCGTAATATAAAAAATAATGAGTTCTTTAACGATCCTTAAATGCTGAATTATATTAACGTTTAATTTGAAAGAAGAATAAGAGCCAATTAATAAAATCTTGGATTATATTTATTACTTCGTCCATCATGACAAAACTAATATTTATAGCAGGGGTGGACAAATTTTTGACCTGTTCGGTCTACTTGCGTTAAAAATTATTTCTTGCGGTCGACTGCAAGGTAGAGTTTAAAAGTGACAAAATAAAACTATTTTGTGATAAATTTGTAAGAATTTATTAATGCAACGTAACATATAATTTTTTTTATTCTGCTTTACGTTTTAGGGTGGATGTTTGACACTGCATATTCTCCACAAGCTTATCATATTGGGGAGTGTATGAAGTGGGCATCTGTTATGCGGGAACGATGTTTTGTTTTTATTGTATTCATCATTGAAAATGTTGATTCGCAAAGATAGGTAGAACCGAAAAACGACGTCAAATATAAAGCTACCTTTCTTAGGCATGGAAACTTTTCTTTGTAAATCAGTTTCCAAAAATCTGTACTACCAGATGCCCTAGCTTTCAAAAATATGTCGCTTTTCATCTTAATTATTTCTTCTTCGACCACAACAGATTCAGTATCAGTTAAGTTACCGATTTTAACGGTTAAGCTGTTAATATCAATATTTTCATTAAATGGGGATACCATGAAACTTAGTACTTCTTCGATAGCGGCAAAATCCGCAAACCTTCTTTCAAACTCCAGGTGCAAATTTTCCAACAGTTCAGCGAAAGTTTTAAAATCTCGATTTAAATTTAAATTGTGCATACATTCTTCTTCCATGTTTTTTATAATTTTTTAGTTCGCTTCGTTTCAATTGAGATGCATGCACTTGAATTAGATTTTTAAAAGTTTTAATCAAAGTTATCATGTCAATGACGGTTCTGTCTTTCCCTTGAAGATTCAGGTTTAACTCGTTGAGTTTTTATGTTATGTCACAAAGGAAGGCCAGCTTCATTAGGGATTTTTCATCTTCAAGCTCGGGTATATTTTCCTCCTTTCGAATGTATAAATGTTTTGATTTCTGGCAGTAATTGTCCAAATCTCTTCAAAAAGGCACCACGGCTAAGCTACCTGACGTCTGTATGTAGCAAAAGATCTGAGTGTTCGGATTCAGTCTCTTCAAGAAGAGCTCGAAATAGTCGCTTCTGCAAACTTCTAGCTCGAATAGAATTAACTATTTTAAAGGCAACTTTCATAATATTATCTGATTCGAGAATTTTAGAGCATAAAACTTGCTGGTGTATGATGCAGTGATAGTTGGTGAAGCTTGGAATGTTGTCATCATTTTTGCACAACGAAATAAAACCAACTCTTTGTCCCACCATAGCGGGTACTCCATCTGTCGTGATAGCAACTAGTTTGTGAATCAGAAATTCACTTTTTTCAACAAAACACTTAAAAGATCTGTAGATATCTTCACATCTGGTTTGCCCTTTCAATGGATTCATCGTTAATAACTCTTCTTTTACCGCCATGTCTTCAAACACTTGACGCACGAAAACGCACGATTCAGTAATGTCGGTTACATCGGTGGATTCGTCAAATTGTAGTGACAAGAAACTACATTTCTGCAAGTCTTCATTAAGTAATTGTTACAAATTTTCACTTAAGGCTTCACTGCGTCGCATTACTGTGTTTCGTGACAATAAAATGTCATTTATTGCTGAAATAATTTCTTTAAAGTCATTAAAAAGCGCTTCTCCAGCTCTCTGCATGGCTTCCTTAATCATTTCTCCATCTTAGAAAGGTTTCTTACGTCTTATCAATATTTCTGTAACAGTGAATGACGCCAGTGCTGCAGCTTTTGATTTCGAGTCTGGTTTCGTAAAAAAAGATTGTTGTGTACTTAACTTGCTTTTTAATTCGCGTACTTTTATCTTTCAGTTTTCACTGCCAAATGGAAAATCAGTGGCGTATTTGGAATGTGTAGTTTTAAAATGCCTTTCTACATTTGTTCTTATCGGTAACGCTACATTTGAGTTGCAAATTAGACACACACATTTGTCCTCGACCATAACGAAAAAAAAATTCCTCTTCCCACTCACTGTGATAATGGTAAGTCTTACTTTTTTTAGCACTCGAACTAGATGGCCCACTAATTCTGATATTTTTAATAGTGAATAGTCAATAAAAAAGTCACAATTTCAGTCCATACGTTATTTTTATTATCGCCACATAACAAATCCAATGTGATCCGTGCGCACTCAAGTTGACACTAGTAGGTACTGGCTAGACTAGCTACCCACGAAACAAAGCCACGAGAAAACAATGCAAAATGAAAAGAAAAGAGACAGCGATATGCCATACCTACGCGTGGAGCGAGGCGAACCTCATTTAGTTGACTGACTCACACACACGCACGCAACGATACTGCCATTGCGTTGTTGCGATGTGACCAAAGCGTGTGAGTAGGTACCTTATTCAGTCCTTCGCGCGAATACATCTCAAAAAAATGTTATTTTGTCATATTTTCCTAATTACTTTATTTTACTCTCGCGGGCTACCTAAATCAGCTTCGCGGTCGACCGGTAGACCGCGGTCAACCTGTTGGCCATCCCTGATTTATAGTATACTAGTGGATCCCCCCCAATGCTTCGCTATTGCTTATGTATTTCTCGGGCGCTTCCGACTTCATCCACCATTCACTACTGTATACCACAGTAAAACTGTTAAAAAACTACATTACATCGACTTTAATTCGACTCGGTATCTCATTACGGTGCAGAGATATTGTGTTAAATATTCCTCGGGCGTCTCCGACTTCTTCTACCATTTAAATATCTTTAAACATTCCTAGCACTAATAACAACAAAACTTAAAAATTTCAAGATTTTTTATATTGTTTATAAAATATAGTTAAAAATTGCGGTGTATTTAAAAATCATTCATTCTCCCAATGCTCTAATAATTTATTTTACAATAGTAAGGGCAGGTACTTAATAAATGTTACATTATATATTAATGTAATACGTCGTATAATTTATTGACAAAGATAATGGTCAGATAAAATTGGAGATCTAGAACTTCTCACTCAAAAGTACTTATTTTTGGTGACCGGTAAAATACCATGGAGGTGTAATGAGCCAAAAACCTGCAAAGATGATAGCAACCACGCATTTGGCGCTGCGTAAGAGGTGTAGCCCTGAACATAAATATAGCGACATGCTCTGCCCACTGTGTACTGAAGTAACCTATGCCTGAGTTTGCTCCAGCAGGCCTAGAGATTGATTCTTTCCGACTGAAATATTTTAATCAAATCTGATGAACATTTTAATAAAATCACAGATGATTCACGAGAAGACACTTATTCATCGTATTGAAAAATAAAAATCGGTATTTAACGAAAATGTTGTTCTTGAAAAACTTTACAAATATTTTAAACCGTTTTAAGCTACTTTTTTTATCAAAAAAATATATAAATATAATATAAAAAAATTTGTGTTACGAATTCGTCAGAATTAATTAAAATGTTAGCCTCTATATATATATACCTTACCAACGATGGAATTATTCAAATTGTGAGCCTCTATATATGTACCTTACCCATGATGGAATTAATTAAAATGGGAGCCTCTATATATATATAACTTACCCATGATGGAATTAATCAAATTATGAGCCTCTATATATGTACCTTACCCATGATGGAATTAATTAAAATGTGAGCCTCTATATATATATACCTTACCAACGATGGAATTATTCAAATTGTGAGCCTCTATATATGTACCTTACCCATGATGGAATTAATTAAAATGTGAGCCTCTATATATATATATATACCCTACCCATGATGGAATTGAGCCAAGGGGATCGTAAAAAAGTTGTACAATTATCACAACGTCGCGTCAGTTCGGCAGATTTGGTTTAAGTTACAGTTTTTAAATACAATGGTTCATATTACACGACCCGTTGAACTTATATGAAACCGTTTGACAAACTGAAAAGAAATAGTTAATCGGGGCTAAATTTTAAGGTTATTTTGAACGTGATTTCATATTCAATAAAAGAAAAGTTTGAAACAGTATCTAATAGTACAAAGTAAACCTTTAAAATATAATGTTCAATAAGAGAGAATAAAAAAAAAATTCAAAAGAAAGGCGAACTAAAAAATTATGTTATTTTCGTGTCAATTTAAAACTCGCATAATTATAATAAGCAATATAAAGTGTCTTAACAGACTCCTCAGAATAAAAAAACAAAGGAAGATGAGTATTTCTATATCTTTCTTTCTAACTAACGAATAAAATGAAATGAGGAAATGAACTCCCAACCTCATGAAAATCACTGTAGAATATTCTGCGTTATCACAAAGGTCAACCAACAAGAAGACCAAAAAATAAAAGATAATATTGAAGTAATTAATCTGTAGTTTGATTGGGAATTGATAAAACCTGAGAAAGATTGCCCTTTCACTAAGGTTTTCTTTCATCAAATAGTATTTTCACTTTTCTTCCGGGATCTTACGTATTTTGGAAATAAGTTTATAAAAAATCTTAGCCGTGACTCTATCTGTTTCGATCACGTTTCATTTTTTTATACGTTACTAAAGAAATTCAATATGTCTTGCATCTTGCTTGTCTTCTATGGAATGAGTTTTGTGCTTTTTATTAACTTCATTCTCAGAATTTGACCTCAAAAGTCAACAGGCAATGAAATCATTTACTTGTACAAAGTAAACTAAACTTTAGGGTTGTTTTTTCCGTTCTTTTAGGTATTGTCTCAGTGTATATACCTACTGTATATAGGTAGGTATGAGTGTGTTAGAGTTGGGTCGATTAAAAATTATTCTACCAAAGTTGGAGCTCACGGCCGCGGCGTTGGTCTTATTTGCTCTGCCCCTTGGTACGGTATTGATCTTATTCTATTCGAATAGAATAAAATGAAAACATCCGAAAGAAATTAATTTGAAATGAGAATTAGGTATGTACCGCAAATTACGTTAACTTGGTAATTATCTTATAAATCAATCCGCCGGAATATCAATCACATCTTGCTTTTAGATTTGTTCCCAGAAATACTAATCAAATTAAATTTTCTTTATATTATTAATCTACTTGACTCGTCTTCTTCGACCTTCAAAGGAATCGTTTGTCAAATTAAGTAAATGAAGTAAGCACTAATTATGAATATAACGATTGAATTCATAACAGAAAGTAGAGAGGTTTAAAGAACAGGTAAGAATTATATGTGCCACATGCATTTAATTTTCATAAAAAAGTAAAGATATTTTTGTAAAGAAAACGAATAACTAGCAAAATTTTTTTTTGTGTTTTAATGATAAAATATAGAAACGTGACGTCCCATTAAAAAAATCGTTTTTTCTTGTACTTAAAATTACACAATATTGACTAGTGAAACCAATAAAAATTGCCACACATCGTTTCAATGACATTAATTGTTAACAAAAATGTATTTGAAAAATCTATTTCAATGATTTTTAAGTCCATAGTTGTTGAATTCATGTTCATGCACCGCACGCGGGCGGCATATTCTGGGGGCGTTCTTTAAGTAGTCTTATCAATCTTTCGTAAGTACGTCCTTTGTGAGTTAATTGATATTTGGAGATCGAATTTAAAGAAATATAGATGTAAAAAGGTTAATAAATTTCAGTATATTCGCTTTGAAATTTGCTAGGATTTTTAAGAACGGCAAAAAAAACATTACAGAAACTCTCACCGAACCATAAAAAGTTAATATTAGTAAAAACCCAAAAGGGCGTATAAATGAATGATGATTACAAATTATCATCCAAAGTGGTCCATAAAGATCTACTAATAATCGATATAGGCGGATCAATAATCGGTAATGGTGACCCAACTCCACGGATGTCAACAGTAGCGGCACTTATCATAATAACCTATATTTATTTATTAGATTACAATACATGCTATTCCCTATTTGCAATCCACTACTCGTTACTCCAATATTTAGATCCGTTTGCTATGGACTTTATTTACGTAATGCAAAACAAACAGTGGCGTAGCAGTATTCACGGTCATTTCCGGGAAATGTGTGTCAACAAGATCCTGTTTTTAAAATTAAAGAAATTAAATTCTCAGTAAAGGTACAATTTAAAATTGTAAATAATTCAATATTTTCCAGGTCTGATTTTCAAAAAGTATAATGTTCATCATTACAGGATCTGGTAAATTGAGTGTCGATAAATATGATTCCTTATTGTCGATATTTATTACGTCTGAAAAAACGAATAAGTATGTTTGGCGAAAAAATACTCTAATAACGGGGGATTGCTGGGGTTCAAATTTTAATTAATTCCGACGAACTATCATATCTTTATTTTTCAGACCGATACCCACGAATGTAATTTGTTTATATTCAGAATTTAAAACTTGCACCCCACCATTAACATATTTATAGAAAAACTGTTTAAAAATGTATAAAACTATAAAATTAGCGGTAAGCACCAGATTTTATTTTTTTAGACAATGAATTAGTAATTATCCTAGGTATTCATTTGAGGTTTTAGTAATACGAGTATGTCTATCAGAATTAATTAAAATAAACCACGCAAAAAGATTATTTTTCGAGGCCTGCCTGCCAGAGCAAATTCAACCGTGGGTCCGACCAATACGGCGGGCCGCGCGCCGAATATTTTTGTGCACGCCTTCTTCTTCTTACTTCATTTTAGGGTATTGTGTCGTCACAAAACATATGTCCGTTAGCCGAACAAATTTTGGATACACCACTGTTTCAATTTGGGGTTACGTATCACCTTCAAATGAGATTGCCCAAGAGGTAAGTTTCTTGGATTTAACTGAATGACTTCATATCACAATGGACCCAAATAAGGCTTTTCTGAGCGTAGTACGGGACACGCACATAATTTGGAAACTTTCGAAGTAAATTCGAAAACCCACAGTATAAAAAAAAGACAAAATGTCCAGGGGCTGAAAAAGAAAGCCCCTAATTATTTCTACAATGTTAGAATGAAACTCCTTGTGATATTTTTGATACATTCTTATAATCGAATCTTTTCGTGAAATATTTATTTATTTATTACGCCCATTTTTATCATTAAGACGTAACCGGGCGTTGATTTTTCCATACAAACGTAGTCCCCATTTATCTTTCTGGATTTTAACCGTAGAGCAAATATTTTTTTAACATAAAATAGATATTGGCGACTTCCGTGTCGGTACGTTTTGTTTTTTTTTGATAAATTGCTTCATATAGAAGTTATGACTTTCCAAAAATCAATAAAATTGCCTTATTTAAACGCAGTCAAAAGACGTTCAGTCTACAAACTAGACAATATATTTTGAAAAAAAGCAAAACGGTCCGACATAGAATAGTTTCTTCTTATGTAGTTGGTAAAAAAAAAATGAAAATCGGTTAACTTTTGGAGGAGAAAAATGGGGAATACAAAACCTCGATTTTGAAGATTTCATTTAGGTATTTGTAGCCCGAGCTGCATGTGTCCCTTTCGCTCAGTATTCGGGAGGTAAGGGTCGGGGGACAGGGTTTAGATAAATACGTATGTATTTGTGCGAAGTGATGTCACGTAGTCATAAATCGATATTCGATATTCTAGTGTTGTGTTGTCCCGAGTAATCGATGTTTTTTTTTATTATTTTTTCCGTTTGGTCACTTTTGTGTTTGTTTGGTGAAGTATTCCGATATTCTTACTTTAATTTCATATATTTACGTAAAATAATATCTGTAAAAAAACATCCGTTACGGCCAGACCAACTCCGAGGTGATTTCGTTCCGTATTGCCAATATGGATACAAAACACTCAAATGGATAATTTTTTTAAAAATAACTTTATAATATTATAATAATATAATAGCATAATATTATAATTCTTCAATAACCTATAATGTATATTGTTATTTTATTTATTTAACTTCTATTTCGACAAATAAATATACAGCAAAGTGATGTAGCGTAGTATATCGAATTGTGTCTGTGCACTAGTGTTGTCTTTTCCCGAGTTATTGATATATTTTATTAGTTTTTTTTTGGTTTAGTGACTTATTTCGAGTATACCATACTTGCCGATCTTACTAAAATTGGACCAAATTCAATTTGTATACGTCAAGTACTATAATAATTTTCAATTTGGGAGGTGGTTATGGGTACCGCTGCCCCGGGAACCATTTATTGGATAACCTCTGTCATAGGTCACCCCAAGTGGTTCGCTACGTTTGGTGACTTGAGCAGGGGTGCCCGGGTTCATGGGGGTGAGGATTGTCCGGGTCTTGGCGATATATGCATCGGTCCGCCAGTTGCGTGGCAGGCCGGATCGGGAGACCAGTCTAAACGCACGCTCAAGTCGCGACGCGACTGAGATGAGTTAGCAGCAAGAAGCCACCTGACTATTGTATGTGCGCGCTCAAGTTGAGACGCGACTTATTTGGACGAGTATTATAACAAAACCCTGTAGCAACCCGATACAGAATTTGGTCGTAACACGGACATGTACCTAGCATGAAAGTCAAAAAATCCTCAACTTACAATGAATAAAGATTTTTTTTTTAAATATATATTTTTAAAAAGATGCCATTTGCGTGGTGATCTGTTATAACAAAACACAGTAGGAAAAGTTGCGCCGTTTAGTCATGACATTTTCTATTATTTTCGAGTTACATGGATATTTAAATACTAGTTCATTTTTACTCATGATCCGATTTTCAGAATCCCGACATGTCTGGAGGTAGAGTGGAAAAAAATGGAGGTTTCCTCCACACCATCCGATTTGCAGTGTGGTGATTGGCAAGGGTGTTATGGCTTTCATGTTATTTTCAAAATTTCAACGAATGGCATTGGCGTTGGCTCTATTAAAAAAACACAATAATAAGATTCGTTAAACAAAATAGTGAACAAAAAATTGCAATATTATATCGAAAATTGGTCACTTGCGATGTTTATGTGGTAAAAATTGGTCATTTTGGCCAAATAAACATCGCAAGGGAATTAAAACCTGTTGATTTCAGGAATTTTACTAAAATAAAAATTATTTTAATACTTTTCCCTGTCTCAAACAACTTGAATGGTTTAGTTAAGTTTTGATAAACAAAAAAGATAACTATCTGTCCAAACAAGTATTTTATATTATTTTTAATGGATTAATTTAGCAAAACGACACAAATTAATTTAATAAAATTTACTTGCGCACGCCGCGACCTGCGGATTCGTAGCCAAGAGCCTTACCCTTCAACCACGGAGGCAGTTCAAATGTACGCACCTACATATTTTAGTAGGTGTACCTATATGGGTAGTAAGATTTTTTTTTTAATTTTTAAAAGAAAGACAAACATTCCCTGGTTACGAATAACCTAACATTTGAAAAACTCCTACTACCACCACACTAAGCGAAAGGTATTGCTTGTGTTGTGATGGAGAACTTAGCCAGCCGAGGAATCGAACATGGGACGCCCGGGTGGGACCCAAACTCGATGCCCACTCAGCCACTGACCGGTCAAGTAAGTAAGAGCAATACAATTAATTAGTAGTACATTATTTTGATGTATCTCAAAAGGTTTAGCCAGCGTTAGCAATTCGAAATTCGAAAATCCTATCAAAATCCATTTCGCCGAGATTATACGCCGATACAAAATCAGTAACGGAGAAATAAGTTGGAAAGATAACCACAAACACAAGATACATGACGAAGGACGGAAGACGGGAGATGCGGGAGGCGGAGGAGGCGGGATGCGGGAGAGGCGGGAGTCGAGCGTAACATGCACACACACACTCTTAGTTGGGTGGGTACCTACACATCGATAGCGCGCTCGCTGAGCAGAGTGAAATAGCAAGTGATTTTTAAAATACCTATTCTTCAAATTTCTCAGCGCCCGGGTTTCCTCTTAAGTTTAATAAAAACACGTTTTTTCCATAATATGTCCTTTTCCCTTTTGTTTTATTGTTTGTTTCTACAGAATATTATTTTCTTAATTTTTACATGAATCATGTACGAATACAATAATACTGGCATTAGACTAGTATGGTAGTTGAGAAAAACACAAAAATTGGCATATAAAAAAATTTATTAATAAAAGAGTTATAATATAAGTAATTACATATAACTTGATGAAAATAAATCACTTTTTATAGGTTCACCACTACTTAGTCAAAACAAATCGACATGTTTCGAAGCCAATGATTTCTTTGTCCACATAGAGATCCAAATTAATAGACTTGCCCTAACATGAAATCTGGTTATCATTTCGAAGAGCTGGAGGTAAACCACATGAGCATATTTTTAGCACCAGGAAGGTTCAATAATGCTTTGAATAAACCACGACATCAGTCGTACATTGACCGCCGAAGAGTTCACATTGAAATAACAAGACCTTGTGCAGAAAAGTAAAGGTCGCTAAAGTAAGGCAATGTTTGCAGTGCGGGACTTTTCTTCGCAGGATCTGAATGTCCGTTTTGAAAAGAACCACATGACTAATGACTCTAAAAATGAATGCTGTGGGTAAATTGTAACACATTTGTAAAACTGTGTAACAAAATATCTAATTATGGAAACAAGCCCGAACTTTTGTTTTCCAGATCTGTAGTTAAGTTTGCGCGCCATTATAAAAAGGACTAGTAAATTGTAAGCAGATTTTAATTTCGAGGGCTGAGTAGTGATATTTCAATGCGAGTTGCCTGCACACTGTCAGATTCGTTTACTGACAAATCACGGACAGGAAGACGATCACGCCACCGCCAATTGGTTTGTTCCCCTTTTTCCCTGATTGGCTGGTCCATCAATTTGAATGTCTATGATGCTATGGGTTTATTAAATTATAGTTTCACATTAGATATAATGCTACCACTTTATTACTCGTACATACATCTAGACAACGATGTTGGTAGTGCATTTAAAATTAAATTAATAAAAGTTGAATTTTTCTACATTTAGGCATGAGACACATGTTGCAGGATCGAGAGAATGTCAAAGGTTGTTGACAGATTATCCTTTGTATGACTTTTATAATGAAGGTATCAATGATCCATTTTTTATGAATATAAATGGTTAGATGATGATAGAGCGGTCCAATGCGGGCTCCACCATTGCTCAAGCGACATTTTCCGCATACGATTATGATTATGTAGTCGTTTGTTATCCAGGACTCCTCTTTTCCGTTTTTATGGATATAATGTTAACAATAATAATATTTATATATTTAAAAAATTCTTGTAAAATTTCACCAAAAAAAAATCCAATAACTTCAAAAATAATAATATGTGAAAATTCACTCATTTAGATAAAGATTAACAAACGCCGATTCTAAATATATAAGTTTTGTTAAACATGAAGGCCCTTAAAAATTACGAGATAGTCATAGAAACGCTATTGCGTAGTAATCTCTCGTCGAAGCGTGTTCCACTATTATCACGCGAGTAGCAGTGCGTGAAGGGTTTTAAACAGGAATTTCTGCGCATATTTTTAGCAAAAAACGTTTAACTCATTTTTCTGTCCGATAATATGTTTTTCAATTTAAAAAAAAACATGTTTCTATCACACTGGAACGCGTCGTGACAGAATCTCATGCTACACGTTCTCTTGTTTCTGTTACAATGCTGATGGAACGAGACGAAGTGCTTATCACGTGACCCGCTAGGCTGCACTCAACTACTCAGTTGCGTCACGTGACGGATTTTTAATTATTTTTTAAAATTGAAATAAATGTAATCAGACGGTAAAATGAAGTACATATTACAAAAAGTTAATACAACAGAAATATTACAATAAAATATGCTATATCAAAAATTGGGTACAAAAACAACAGAGATAAGTCAAGACCGGATCAAGTTCACGACTTCAGCCAGATCAATACAAAATATTAAATTATTATAAGCAATAATTAGTCGCTTATAATATCAATAGAAATTGAAAATATCTTCCGAGTAAAAGTAAATGCCGCCGAAGGGAATTGAACCCGCGCCTTCCAATGTCCGTTCAGACGCTCTGGACCACTGAGCCACGTCGCGTCGGCTCGTTTTTCAATTTGTATTGATATTACATTCGACTACGGAGAAGGTCTGCCGCATTCGAAATGGCTGCAAATGGTTCGATGCTGAATGTCTCAAGAAGAAACGGGAAATGCGAAAATTCGAGAGGTTGTACAGACGAAACCCGACTTTCAGCAATCGGCAACTTTGGATTGCGAAACAAAATGCTTACAAGGAAGAAGTAACGCAGAAAAAATCTAACTTTTGGTGTGAACAAATTGAGGTAGAAAAGGACCCTCGAAAACTGTGGCAAAATATAAAAACGTTATGTGGAGAGAGCAACATCAAGATTGATTCCTCTCTTGAAGCGGATAGTCTTGCGACATATTTTAGGAGTAAAGTCGAAAAAATTCGGGCTCTCGGTGGGGTAGGATTGCCTTCTGTCGCAGCAACAACTCCGCTCACTGGTAACTTCACTACTTTTGCAGCAGTAACAGAAGAAGATGTCGTACGTGCTGTGAAGTCTTGCCCAAACAAGCAATGCGCTCAAGACCCCATACCGACCTGGCTCTTTAAGAAATGTCTCCCGGATATAGCACCTGTAATTACCGAAATTATCCAGAAGTCTCTTGTAAATTCACTTGTACCGGGATCACTTAAAAAATCAATTATAACTCCAATACTAAAAAAACAAAATCTTAATACTGATAATACAGATAATTACAGGCCAATATCCAACCTACCATTCCTATCAAAACTGCTTGAGAAAATCGTTGCCAAATAATTAGTGGGGTACTTGAACTCCGCTGGTCTGTTTGCCAAAAATCAATCCGCTTATCGACGGTTTCATTCAACGGAAACTGTTCTTTTGCGGGTTGTTTCAGACTTGATCATCGGGATGGAAGCAGGTAAGTTGGGTTTGATATCTGTTCTTGACATGAGTGCGGCATTTGACACAGTAGATCATAGTATTTTACTAAATGTGCTTGAAACCGAATTTGGCGTTCGAGGTGATGCACTCCAATGGATGACATCGTACCTGTCTGGACGAGTAGCCTCAGTAACTTTCAATAAACGTACATCACCTGAAACTCCCATAGAATTTGGAGTTCCCCAGGGTTCTGTCCTAGGCCCCATTCTCTTCATTCTCTATACGAATCGTCTTGAACGACTAATTCACTCAGCTGGCTTTGAATCACAAGGCTACGCAGATGATCGTTTGATTTTCAAGTTTTGTTCTCCGGACGAAAAAGACGTCCTTAAAAACGAGGTGGTTAGCCTCATTAACACAATCTCAAGTTGGATGTCTGTCAATAAACTTAAACTAAATCCCACAAAGACAGAATTTATGTGGATAGCTTCCCCTGGAAGGCAAGCTCTCCTTGACTTCAGTCCAATCCGTATTCAGGATACGGATATAATCCCTTCTGCAGAAATAAAATTTCTAGGTTTCACTATGGACAATATTCTTTCTCTTGAATCGCAAATTTCAAAAGCTGTGAGTTCTGGTTTTTTCCATTTAAGGCAGATAAAATCAATCAGGAGATGCCTTCCCTCTGATGGAGCAAAGTCACTCATAAATTCGTTCGTCGTCTCACGTATGGACTATTGCAATAGTGCATATGCCGGCCTACCTCAGAAACAAATCAATAGAATCCAGTCAGTTTTTAATGCTGCGGCAAGAATGATTTTTGGTGAATCTAAGTATTGCCGTATAACCCCACTTCTAAGGGATCGCCTTCACTGGCTTCGATGCCCTGAAAGAATAGAGTTTAAGATCTGCTTAATGACCTTCAAAGCATTGCAAGGAATGGCGCCAGCATATATATCGGAACTATGTATCCGACAAAACTTAAGCAATAGACAGCTTACTCTAAGGTCAGCAGATCTAGATGTTAGTAATCGTCTAATCGAACTTTCTAGGTCAAATCGAGCTGTTTACTATGATCGTTCTTTTGGTGTAACAGGCCCTCTCATCTGGAATAGACTTCCCTCAGCTCTTACTAATCTCCAGAATTTGGCTGAATTTAAACGAGCTTTAAAAACAAAATTATTTAAAAAATCTTACCATTTTTAAATTTTAACTTCTTTTCAATATTTTATAATAAGCCATATTCTAAAACTTCCGGTAATTGTTTGGTTTCGGTTGTCTCCTTATTGTACCTTTTTAAAGTGTCTGCTCAAAAAATTCTCATTTCTGAGCACAAACTGCCTCCTGTTTTATGTTATGTTTTAGTTTTAATATTCGTGTTTTGTCCTGTCCTACTGTTATTGTTATTCTAAGTTTTGTCATCACTTTGTATAAACAGTGTATTAAGTGTTATAATATTAGATCTGTATTGGGTAAGGCACACTGTAGGAATAAGTTTGTTAAACGAGTAGTTAAGCGCACTTGAAGTGAAATGACACTAAACTGCGCTATATAAATTCCATGTTATTATTATTATTATTACTAATTATTACTTATAATAATTTATTATCCTTTGTGTTATGCATAAAAACCTTGTCTTATAAACATTAGTCATTAAAAAAAAAATACAATAATAATAATGACTGACAAAAATCATTTACGCTTACACCAAAAAATTCAACGTCCTGACTTGAGTTGACAAGTCTGGACATTCTGGACATTGGTGAATGGTATCCATAATTTGTGGATATATATTATGTCCAACAATCGCTGGTTAAGATCCTTTGGGTGGGTGCTGTTACACCCTGTACTTAGATATATAATATGCTAGTATTTAAGTTAAAATATTAGAAGAAAATATTGAGAAATATTGGACTGTGTTTATTATTATAAGAAAGTTTGTAATATCAATGGAAAAGATGGTTTTTAAGATTTCCCGGGATCTAAAAAAAAAGAATATCTTATGTTGAAAAACAAAGCTACATTTAATTTAGAAAATAATATTATTTATTTCTCTGCTCAGAAAAAAAAAACATTTTCTTGTCCTCGATGTTTATTTGAGTGTAACTAGGTAGATTCTAATTGATAGTAAACATTAACTACATTACTATTTATTACTATCTCAGCTTTTAGACATGAACTGAAAAAATAAAGTAAAAGCTATTAATCTTTTCCATTTTAATTCTTTTGTTAAACTTTGTTTTCAGTTAATCCGAAAAAATATTTATTATACGGTCCTTATCTTTTATTTCCTAGGGCTCCGTTTGAGCTACCGATGACAACTAGTGGAAATGGAAACCAGAATAAAATTCAAAATATGATTCAATATAGTCAATAGGTTTGCAGGAGCCAGCTGGAATGGGGCTATAACTCGTTGAGAACAGGTTCTAAAGCTCTAGGAAGGTGCAAAGAGAGATCCTTCTTTACAGCGGAACTTTGAAAATTACCCTTCATTCCTTGACATTCTATTTATGATTTATACATTTATGATTATCCCCAAAATGCAGTTCCTACCGAAATTTCCGTTTCCCTTATTTTGTTACACTTCCAAAAGGTCTTACCTTCGAAGAAAGCAAGTATGCAGATATTTGAAAAATAGAAGCCCAGAGCAAGTGTCTTTTGTTTTGGAGTTTCAATTTCGTCGTCGTCACACATAGTTGCAAATGTTCGCCCCTCGAAATAATTATTCTCTTGAAAAGTTTCTAAAAGAGTACAAATTATCAGCCCCAAGTAAATCCACATTAAATATTGTTGTGTGTGACCAAAAATCAGTTCGTCTTGCGAAACGATGTTAGATGTACATCTATAAACAATAGTGCCCACGGACCATTCAAGAAAACATCAAAACTTCCAAATGATTCAAGATCATTCACAAGGTAAGGGCCTCCTTTTCCCACTCTTACATTTCTTTGATAAATAAACACGATCGTTTGATTGATCGTCCAGTACCCATCGATCGGTACTTAACACATAATTTTGTAGAATATTGGCCGGGATTTGACAAAATCATCACGTAAGAACGTAATGAATGAGAATATCTTGTTTGGTCTCCTGGTTCCCCACTTCCCCGTAACTTCTGGTCCTTTATTGGATCATTAAGATCAGACCATCAGCCGTTGAAACCACATGATACACGTGTGAACCTTAGCCTCAGCGATGTACGCTTGCGATCTGCTCTAGACTTCGGAGTATATTTATACATAGATAACCAATAACCACTGTTGAGGTTCACTGCTTCAGAGATTAAGATGTTCAATTGTGTTGATTCCACGATACGAAAGTAAAGAGCATCTACTCAACAACAGAGAAGACCTTACATGTAATTAGATACCTAAATACAACCGACAAGCCATTGCCGATTGGGTCCGTATCGCATAAACCGGATGCTTAAATCGACCCTTGCGGCCAGTTGCATGAATCAACGAACTTATACACAAAATC
Source organism: Hesperophylax magnus (assembly GCA_026573805.1). Lineage (NCBI taxonomy): Eukaryota > Metazoa > Arthropoda > Insecta > Trichoptera > Limnephilidae > Hesperophylax > Hesperophylax magnus. The sequence continues at coordinate 20,548,842 of JAIUSX010000009.1, read as the reverse complement.
CTCGGCAATAATTTAATATCCTTGTTTGTACCGATTCTTGTTTGAGTTGCCAGTAGGTATTATTATTCTCCAAGCTCTTGATGAAACATAGAGCGATTTTAGTAAGTAACTATTGCATATCCGTGAAAATTCAGGAGAAAAAATAAAAGAAATTAGTTTTTAAAATATAAATGGTTTCCCCGTAATGTGACTTAACAGTTAACGGCTTTTAGTATTAAATGTAAACAAATACCCAATCATATTTCTGTTCTCCTGGTATTTTTTTCTTGTCGGCAGGTTAATGTATTGACGTTTATTATGTTATTTATGTATAATTGTGACATTAGCGCCACTACTGAAAATTTTTTTAAAATTTTTTTTAAAAATTAAAAAAAAAAAAAAATTTATTAAAAATAAAATTTTTTAATTTTATTATTATTTTTTTTTTTAAACTTACCCAATGACATTTCTGCGCTCCTGGTATTTTGTTACTGTTGAAAGGTTCAAGTTTTGAAGTAGCTACCGTGAAAAAGTATTTGTCGATTGCCTGAATTCTCGACAAGTCAGTTCTAGTGAAAAAAAAAAAAATTTTCTGTTTAAAATATGATCAAGTTTTTCTGAAAATTTTAATTATATATATAATTAAAATTTCAGAAAATTAAATGACATTTTGATTCCAAGTCAATTTAAGTCGGTTCCATTTTAGAAAACTGCAATTATTAAAATAATTTTCTGTTAAAAACATAACAATGTTTTTTGAAAATTTATATTATAATTTAATTGGAATATGCTTAAATTCACGTTCATTGAACCAAGTTACATAAATTAGTTTTTTTGATGAAATAATAACATATTTCATTTCGCCACAGTTCAATCTGCATAGTATTATTTTACTGTATATACTATTCTCAACATCAATTATGGGGCATACCAATTAAATAAAACAAGTAATAAGCGACATTACTACACGATTGGAATACCTCACTCGGCGTAAAATTTTTTAAGTTAATAAAGTTTACTCAGGGATGTGGTGAGCAGAGGCGGCTCCTCCAGTGGTCCAGAAGTGGAAGTTCAATCAAAAAAAGAATTTCATTAATATGCGTAATGAATATTATGAAAACGCCAATGTATGTAATTAATTTTCCGGTACCACCTAATCTGTAGCCGGTAGTACAATATAGCTTAATTTAAGGTTATTTATTTACACATATATCTATTAATATTTTTTCTTTTAAAGATCTTTTCCTATTAAAAGTTTTAATTTAATTTATTTTTTTTAATGATAAACTAACGTCTATAAGACAAGGTTTTATGCATAGCATAAAAGATAACGAATAATTATAAGCAATAATTAGTCATCAAAAATACTAAACAAATTGAAAATATCTCCCGAGTAAAAATAAATGCCACCAACGGGAATTTAAACCGTGCCTTATAAACGTTAGTTTATCATTAAAAAAAATATATATTTGACAAGTCAAAAATATTTCACCAATAAAGGAAGATATATGTCTCGACGCCATCTAGTGAGAAATTTAGCACTAACAAAGCCTTTCCTACAAAAATAAAGTTGGTTGTTTACAGGTGAAAAAATATAATAAGCAGTAATTGTTGATTGAGGTACTAGTACATATTGAATCATTTGGCGGGTTGGAAATAAGCCGACATAGCTCAGTGGATACAGAGCACCTGACCGGACATCAGAAGGCACGGGTTCAATTCCCGTTGGCGGCATTTATTTTTACTCGGGAGATATTTTCAATTTCACACAAACGAAGTATTGAATTCCGTAAGTCTAAACTTAAACTTTAGGGTACACAGTTTACACCCGTATTAGTATTTCGGATGACTAATCATTGCTTATAATTATTTGTTTTAATTTTAATTTGTATTAAATCCGAACTCAGTCAATTGTTTATCAGTAGACTTAAAAAGTAAACAATGAAAGCAAAAATACCTATACTCATTTTATTGCACCCGTAAATGCAGTGATAAAAATAATTTCTTTTGTTTTTAACCACTTTATTTTTCTCTCTTGTTACATAAACTAATTGTCACTTTATTTGAATACGTTTGTCAAGACTCAATGAATTGTTTTCGATTGCTTTCAATATGATATCCACAGAATTTGACATTTCAAATTATTCCATGCAAATTACGTCAACAATCGGTAAACGTAATTTGAAGTTTAAGATGGCTATCATTTATAGCACAAAAAACTTACGACTGACATTATCTTTATCTCAGCGCGGTCATGTCCGAAACTCCCTTGAAAATTAATTTTGTATTATACTAAGCACACGTAAGATATGATTGTGCTGACCTCCTTTGTCTGTTTAGCAAAGAGTAAGAAAGGAGATAACTTCTGGATAAAACTTGAAGTGACCCACGCTAGGTACGTACAGCAGCCTCTCATTCGTTAAATTAATGCTATAATTTTTTATATTAAGACTATTGCAGCATATTTTGGGAGGTCTTTGACCAAAAGACCTTCGTAGACGAGCCGCCACTGGTGGTGAGGATAAAAAATTGAATCCCCTGCATCTCACGTAGTCAATACAAATATTGATGGAGATAAAAGACTGCTTAGGTATATTGATATAATTTTTAAGAGATTAAAACAAGAGTGAAAATCAAGATAAGAGTGCATGCTTTTTTAAATTTTGTAACCATCAAAATGACAAATGCTTAAGAGGCAGGGCAAACGATTTTCTAGGGATTTGCTAAAATAGTTTGAAAAAAACTTATCTTACATCACTTCATTATTATCAATTACCTCGGTTTTGCTGAGAAACATTTGAGAGAAATTTAGGGTACATTTGAGCGGCGTAAGGCACAAGGTGACTCCAATGAACCTCCAATAACCTTACACTGAATTTACGAGCGCAATCCTAAATTAGCAAATAATCTATTTTCTGAAAACATGTTACAAACTTATAGAACTATACTCTACACACATAACGTCTTTTTATGTTTCTTCGTGGAGAAAAAAATATTTTAAAGTGAGTGGAAAAAATCTTATCGTTATTTTTGTTTTATCGATATTATCTGCATGTATTTTTATTCCTATATATCCTATACTTGATATGGTAGTGTGAGGTTTTTATGGTAGTATGAGAAGCTTTCCAAGGGATGCCATTTCTAGGAATGATTTTCTGGATCTGGGAATCTTTTTATCAACAAATTTATTTCTTCAAAAGATTTTTTTTGCTGTATGGCATGTGTAGCAATTATATTATTTATCTGGAAATGTATCTTTATTTCGGTAAATTTATTTAATTTCCATGATTTGTCCAAACAATAAAAACAACAGACAAGAGCTCGAAGAATATCAAAGAAAAACGGAAGCTTACTTATTACTAACCATTAAGGGATAACACGTGTATTTATTTATAAGTCGATCCATTTTGAAAAATCATTTAATTTCATATATCGAATTTTTTTATTAGAACGGGCTACCGGTACATGTTTTCCCCCTTCATATAATCCGGGTCTCTTCTAGACCCGCATTAATAAATACCTTCCTAAAGCCTCTATTTTAACGCGCCTCACAATGCTGCCCGACCGGGTATAGTTCTCCTGCTTTTATACTGTACAGACAGGGATGCTCTTGTTTGAAACATGCTGTATGCAAGCAATGCATCTGTATGAGTACCTACTGTGTTCGAATCAACAATTGCTGCAATACTTAAACTTAACTTCGATAAAACTATTTGTTTTCATGTGAGTATAAAACATTTCATAGTACGTTGATGCTGGAATGTTGAGCCCGCCTTTGTTTCTAACCACACACTAAACGCATAACTTTCATTGACTCCGCCGTTTTGATAGTCCGTGCAGGTCGGTCGTTGCTCGGCGACAGTCGACACGCTTCCATGCCATGTTTCACTTTGTTTGTATCATATATATATCCGATGTAGCGTGACTCTTCGTATGACCTTCTAGGTCGAGTAAACACAACAGTTTACATGTGAGACACGAGTGTTTTCGTGATATTTATCACTGTTTTCAACATACCGTTAAATCAATAGAAATTAGATATTTTGGCGATTACGCTCGCAGGTACTAACCGAAGATAACAAAGCCATCTGCTAGGAAATTTGGAATTTCCACAACATTTAGTAATGAAGCTATTGGGGTACAAGCTACTACAGATCGACAAACATAAATTTGCAGTCGTTCGCATCACCATATATATAATTAACCCCTTCAGGGCTTTTATATAAATAATACGTAATACATTTTCCTATTAAAAATATACAGTGTGTCCGGGGGTAAAGTGCACTAACTTCAGGAGGTAATTCTACTTGATAGTATAAGTAAAAAAGATAAATAAGTTTTTTAAATTAATTAATAATAAAAAAAAATTCCCATTCAAAAATATTTTTCCATTGAAGAATATTTATTTTCCAATACAAACAATTCAAGTTTTTTTAAACCTATTTATTTACTACCTTAAAACCTTGGAATTTCAAAAAAAGTTAATTACCTTTTCCACTTCTAAAATCGTGTCGTGCACTTTACCTCCGGACATCCTGTATATTATACGGGTAGTTGGTAAAATATGAACACATAACCGATAAATAAATGTGCATTTAAGGTAAAATAATGTAACACTATGTGCACTTTATGTTTATACAAGGGGGATGTGTTCCACAGAATACCGTGCTTAATTTTTTACTCACGGACTGCCGTGTTTACAAAACCTATATCGTTTCAGTCGCGGCGGCGCACTCGGGCATCAGAAACGTGTTGTTTTGCAAAATCGTCTTAAAACCCTATACCGTTTCACCTATAAAAACTATACGGTTTCAGTCACGGTAATGACTGTAGTTTCAGAAGAGCTATTATTTGTGCATTTACTTTGTCATTGATTTATTTTGTCAACTACAAAACCCATACCGTTTCAGCCACGGTAACGACCGTAGTTCTATACTAGCTATTGTTTGTGCATTTACTTTGTTATTGATTTATTTTGTCAACTACAAAACCCATACCGTTTCAGTCACGGTAACGACCGTTGTTCAAGAGTATCTATTGTTTGTGCATTTACTTTATTTTGGTTTATTTTGTCAACTACAAAACCTATACCATTTCAGTCACGGTAACGACCGTAGTTCTAGACTAGCTATTGTTTGTGCATTTACTTTGTTATTGATTTATTTTGTCAACTACAAAACCCATACCGTTTCAGTCACGGTAACGACCGTAGTTCGAGAGTATCTATTATTTGTGCATTTACTTTGTTATTGGTTTATTTTGTCAACTACAAAACCTATACCATTTCAGTCACGGTAACGACCGTAGTTCTAGACTAGCTATTGTTTGTGCATTTACTTTGTTATTGATTTATTTTGTCAACTACAAAACCCATACCGTTTCAGTCACGGTAACGACCGTAGTTCGAGAGTATCTATTATTTGTGCATTTACTTTGTTATTGGTTTATTTTGTCAACTACAAAACCCATACCGTTTCAGTCACGGTAACGACCGTAGTTCGAGAGTATCTATTATTTGTGCATTTACTTTGTTATTGGTTTATTTTGTCAAGTACAAAACCCATACCGTTTCAGTCACGGTAACGACCGTAGTTCGAGAGTATCTATTATTTGTGCATTTACTTTGTTATTGGTTTATTTTGTCAAGTACAAAACCCATACCGTTTCAGTCACGGTAACGACCGTAGTTCGAGAGTATCTATTATTTGTGCATTTACTTTGTTATTTACATATTGAATTATTTGGCGGGTTGGGAATTAGCCGAAGTAACTTAGTTATTCAGAGTACCTTACCGGCATTCAGAAGGCGCGGGTTCAATTACCGTCGGCGGCATTTATTTATACTCATTTATTTTCAATCTGTATGGATATTTCAGGCGAGTAATTATTGCTTATAATAATTTGTTAAACATGTTTAATGTTAGAGGATATTTTGCTAAGAATGATTTTTTTCAAAGAGCAACGAATACTTAATAAAATGTATATAATTCTGTAATTGCATACATTATTCTTTGAACCCTTTTTTAACACAGGAGTGCGCTAGCTAGATTTCCATCTATTGTAGAAATTTCCTGTTTTAAGATTTTTATTATGTACAGTGGATAGAAAAGACTATTTACACAATTTTTCAGAAATATAGGATGGATATTTTCATGACCAGAACTTATTTATGGCTCCATGAGTTTAATCGACGCTTTGATATAATTACGTTTAGTAACTATTTCAGATATTTGCAAGTTAATATCTGCACTTTTGAAAAAGTCAGCAAATAGACTGACAATATCGTCAGTTTTGGTGCAAGTAGTTATCACCATAGTTCATAAACTAGGAATAGAATAATATTTATTTGGTAATGATTTAGAATAATTAAAAAAGATTTAACATTATATTTTATAGAGTTTTCAACTTATTTTATATATTTTTGTAACATTTGAAGTCACAGCGCACTGTTTACGCAATTTGTGAAATTCAGTATAATCATGAAATGTTCTCGTTGTCTTGAATTTATGGTGAATAATTTTTTTTTTTATACCAAATTAACAAGATAATTATTGTACTTATTATTGAATAGTTTTAGTATTATGTGACGTATCAGGCACACGACTTTAATTGCATGTTTTAAGATGCAATGAACATGTTCAATATTGTCATTTAATTTGCCATCATTCAGAAATGACCAATCAACCTCGAGAAAAGAGATACAAAATTTCAGTGTAATTGGCTTTGTGAAAGTTATGAGACATTCGTTTAATTTTAGGATTTTCACGTGTAGTGTTGTTTATGGTTATATCTAAAGATGGATGGTACGTTTACAAAAAATAATTATGTAGTTTACAAAAAATCTATTCTAAAAATATTGTAGTTCATCACCAAAAAAATAAACCAGAGGCAAACCCCTCTCACGATCATAAAACCAGAGCCAAGCAAACAGACATACTTAATATTCCTAAATGTAATTCTACCTTTGGACAAAGAAGCTCTGAATTTTTAGCAATAAAATTATATAGTAAACTCCCTCTCAACATCAAACAAAGGAAAACGAAAAATAACTACATTAAGGGGGTATTTCACTATCTCTGATTATGTTCTGACCAAGCACTAATCGGCGGATTAGTCATTTTTTCGTTTTCACTATATCTGAATAACGCTAACGCTCGGGTTAAAGTTAGATTTGACTAATCAGTGCTCGAACTTAGGCGCTATTCCTCGAATCAAAGATAGCGTCAAAACATTCCGAGTTTAACAGCTGAGAAGTGAGTCGAATTTTGTAGAATGAATTTGAATGCTTGTATGATCCATCCTGAATTATTTGATTGTGTTCAAAATAAGAAACAATGTAATAATTCGACACGAATCTATTTAAAATGACCTGATAATCAACATAACATAACCAAAAAAATGCACACTTCGCGTTGTGCGGACTGTGACGCATGACAGCCGTGGCAGAAGATGGAGTAACTGCAAACATTTTGCGATGTTGCCAGACTATTTCGAGTGTTATCTATCCGGAAGCTCGAAACAATGGTGAAACGGTCGCCGTTGAATAACGGAGTTATTCTGATCTTTAAAGCCAGCCAACGGATAGCTAGTCAGATATTTAGCCCGACATAGTGAAATACCCCCTAAGGACATCAATCTTGGCTTAAGGAAATATCGGAAGAAGAACTAGCTAATATATTAAAAACATCATCTTAGTCGCTGAAAACGTATACTAACATATATAGTCCCCCTCAGCACAGGATCTCCTAGTGAGGAGGACTTTAATGATGTTTTAATTTTTTATATACTCGTATATTTTTTTTTCATGTGCCATACAAAAATGTACCTAATTATTTAAAAAGTAACAAAATAAATAAAAATAACGTTTCTAAGGGAAGAACAACTTCTACGAATTGAGTTACAGCAACAGATTTATTTGCTATTTTTGTTATCATTTAATTGATTAAAGTTTTAAAAAGATTGACTTTTCGAGTATTTCTCTTTCAATGGTAGATCGGCTATCGTTATTAGTTCCAGATAATTCTGAGGATAATGGATCCTAATTAATGTTAGGCAGATTAAAGTCACCAGTAATTACTATTTTTGTTTCGGGATATTTAGTTATTAATAGTTGAATCTCATCAATATGGTTTTTGTAGATAATTAAATCAGATGAAGGAAGAATATAGACAAAACCTATGATAATTTCTTTTTTGTTTGTGTTAACCATACGAAAAATGTGTTCCACATTTTTTTAAGTCGTATTGAGCTTCCTGTAGACTAATTTCTTAGAGATTGTTAAATAAAACACCACCACCTCTTGACTTAGAACTGGTATTCTTTCGTTATATATGGTTCGTGAGTTGGTAGTTCCGCTGTATTGATATTAGAATCAAGCCATGTTTCCGTAAGAATGAGGAAATCATTCAAGTAGAATTTCCTTTCAATAATATTATAATAAAGTTGATTTCAGATGTGATGCATTTTAAGCAAGTTCAGAAAAGTATTTGAAATAAAAATATACTGGTAAAGTTACGTAATGATAAGAGTAACTTAATATAAAAATTTGGAGACTACCAGAACAAAATAAATCCTAAATTTAAATAAATTGATTTAGAAACGAGTTGGAAACATTAAAATTAATTAATTAATTTCTCATTAGCGATAAACTCTATCGTCTCAAACAAAACAATATCGGATTAATAAATTGACTACAAACTGCTAGAACTTTCTAATTCGGAATGCTTCCGAGTTATTCTAATGTGCTATGTACGAGTATATTTAGTATTTGTGAAGTTTGTGAAGTTATCTTTGTACCCAACAATCGGAGTTTATATGTATATAATGTCGAACCTTGTCAAAAGCTTTACTAAAATCACTGTATATACTGTACACTTGTTGCTTGAGACCCAGAGATTCAGATATGTAGTTTTCATAAAACATTAAATTACTTATGGTAGAGCGACCTGTAATGAAACCATGTTGGTAAGGAACAATAATGTTGTTGATAGGTTTAACAATTACATATAGCAATTACATTTCTCAAAAAGTTTCGGTAAAGCAGACGTTATACAAATTGGTCTGTAGTTGGATGTATCGCTTTTATCGCCTTTTTTATGAATAAGTGTTTAATAACTCTTTTTCCACTGAGCTAGAAAAGAATAAGAACATAAAGACTCGTTAAAGGGTTTATATGCAGGATTCATCAGATTACTAACACGGGTTTTGAAAAATATTGGAGGAATACCATCCGGTACGGCAGATTTATTGCTATCTAATTCTTTTATGCCATTTTCTATGGCTTCTATTTTAATTAAACATTGGCTTAGATTTAATGACTCTTCCACTAAAATATAGGAAACAGTATTACAGAAATATCTGTGTCGTAAACTCTTTTAAATGAATCATCAAAGAAATTAACTGTACCGTCGATACTGTTGGCACATTTTTCTCATATGTAGATGTTATTGGAAAATCCACAATCATTTTTTTGTTGAGTTTTAGAAAAACTTCGTAATTTTTTGACATTTTGGTGCACCTCTTTTTCTATTAAGCTAACGTAATCACTATAGCAATTTATTGATAATTCTTTACAATGTTTTTGTAATTTAGTAAAAATTATGTAATCATTAGGATCTCTGGTATTTATTTTTTATTTATTTATTTATTTTTTTTTTTCTTAGGTTTGTCAACAGTGATTCATATCAAAGCTCTCGAAATACAATTACATTAATTAAACTTGGTTGATACTATCACTAATTACAGACAAACACAACATTGATGAACACAACACTGTAAGTAAAGAATAATGTACATGTATGCACCTACATGCATACATGTATACACACATACATACACTTACATATACATTTCATAACAGCAACAGTAATTATTTTTTTAGATCAACACTATAGGTAGCTTTAAGTCTTGTTTACGTTTGATTTGAAGGTGGCCAATGATGACATTGACAAATCAATGGAATGACTTTTATATGTCTCGTTAAAATAACGGCACATTCTCGGTAAAGGTGAGTCATACCCCAGCTTAGTTTTATATTTTTTAATATGTAACGGAATATAATGTATAAGTCGGGAACCAATTCTAGGAACGTTGAACATATATTAATTAACGTTGAACATATACGTTGAACGTATGTTAATATATTCTGTGGATATATTTTTAATGATTAATATATTTTTTAATTTGAAGTTGCCCCTGTGTACAAAGCGTTCTATCGAGGAATTGATTATTTAAATTTAAAAATGACCAATCTACCGAGGTAAGGTACTCAATAATACTATGGTATTCGGCTTTGGAGAAATTATACGATGTAGTAGTTAGGTTTGGATATTTTCCAGACATATTTGTTATGATAATGGCTAATGGTGGATGGTGTTTATCAAGAGGCAATAATAATTCGTCAGACTTCTCAACCACTATTTTTGAATCACTTGAAGGACAGGTTGTTTCGGAGAATTTGAACAATTCATCCAATTTAAACGTTCATTTTCGGGTTCTGTGAAAGTCTTATTTGAGTTGTGTAATTATATCATTACAGGCTAGTTGGTTACTTGACAGAACTGCAATAATAACAAAATCTTCAAATTCTCCGAAACAACCCGTCCTAAGTCTAGCATTTGATTGTTAGAATTAAACACATTGTTTGATTAAGTTAGTCCCATGTATATAGACATATCACAAATTTCACTGGATTTAGGGCACTGTAATTCAACTTCGTTTGCAAATAATAAGAAACAACTTTGAAATAGTCAATGAAATCGGTCCAGTAGTTTTTGAGTCTATAGGGGAAAAAAAGCAAACAGACATTTTAAATATGATTTGATATTTTCACGGCCAAAAGTATTATAGTGATTTGTTTTTGGGGTATTATGTCTTATTTAGCCAACGTTTCGGGCAGCATTACAATGTCCATCATCAGGGCAAATGTGTGATGATGGAAACTTCAATGCAAAGAAGGAGGTAGCGCAACACGAAAAAGTTGTAAAAGCCCGAAGGGCGTAAATAAACAAATGAATATTACGTCATATAAAATACCCGTCAATCGGTAGGCTTTATTATGAGTATCATTTCGCAATCTCAATTCGTAGCAAAATTAATTATTATAAAAACATAACAATTATTCAAAGCAGCCTACTAAATTGTAGGGATTTTACAAAAAATTTCGTTGTAATTTTTATTTTCAATTTATTCTTCTTTATTAAAACATCTTAAAATGTTTAAGTTAATTTAAAAAAATAAATAAAAATACAATTTTTCAAGGTTCCCATAGAAGTTAGGAGGCTGATTTGATTCAGTGTCCCGGCCTTGTGATCTAGGAGGTTTTGGTTTGGGTGTGTTTAATTCCTCGGTTGGCTAAGTCCTCCATCACAATTTTCCGCTTGCTTATTTATTTGTAAGAGATTTTCTAATATTGTCAGGATATTCGTAACCCGTGAATGTTTGTCTTACTTTAAAACAAACAAAAAAATAAGTTACCGGTTAATCTGTTGGGGCACTTGAGGTCTTTGGTAGGATGAGATGAGTCGTGGGGGCAAATGCAGATGTGTGTGGCAGCAGGCTGACTCTTGCAGGCCGCCTCGTCTCCGCAGATGCCGGGCCTGCATTCTCCACTCTGGGGGCCTCCTGCTGAACAAACAAAAGAACACTCATTATTTTATTATGTTAGTATTAAACACCGGTTAAAAAGCACTAAGAAAAACTCTTTTATTTTGTAGTCTGAATAAAATATTACTTTTTTTCTTGAGAAACTATAAAAATCGAAGCCGTTTAAAAAATACATAACTTTTTAACTAAGAAATCTGACTAGTATTTCTGTTTACTATCTAGTAGATACGCTTCGAAACTGCGTACTGGCGTGCAGTATTTTTCGGTTCTACCTTAATATTTTGTCTTAATTAATAGGAGAATACCAAGAAGAATTGTACATATATTATATTCATATGAAAAATTAAAAAATATTATTTTCACTGTCAACATCATAAAATCAATAATCTGCGGAATATAAAGAGTTTAAAAAAGTATATTTTTTATTTTCTGCCAAACACAGGGTTTATAATTTGTAAATATATTATATAGAACTGTATATCGAAAATCGAAACGAAACGGGATTCGAAAAAATCCTACGCGGGTCCAGCTGGAAACTGTGCGGGATTGCAATCCCTAGTTATGAAGGACTGATCTGAGCTGAGCATCCATACATTATTAAGAGGAAGCTACAAGCCAAAAATGTGTACATTCTTGCTATACCTTATATTGTAGGTAATAGGTATTAAAATCGCTTGACAAACGGAGTTTAGAAACGTTCGATTTCAAGCACATAACTGGTGTTTATTTATTTTGTAAATAATTTTATAAGAAAGCAAAAAAAGTTAATCAAGTGATACTGTCACAGATAATCTTAGCTATAATACTGTATTTTTTAAAAGTTGTTTCCTTTACGCGTTCATACATTTATATGAACATTGATGTAATTTTATTACGGAACATTCATAAATGTAGACAAAGCAAACTTACTAACATTCATCTTTAAATATAAGATTATATAATAATAATATTGTATTATATTATTGTGATAGAATGAAAATGAATATCAAGGGGCGTACAACTTGATTGAACAAAAAATGATTGTGAGTCCTGTTGTGAAAGTTAAAACCTTAAGAGGAACTTCTTCATACAAAACTTAAATTTGGATTTTAGACCATTCCTTCTTACTAAATGATATATAACTTTAAAAAATGTTACATTGTGACAAGGCGTTTCTTTGTGTCGGAATCAAAAAATTATATATGGACGAAAAATCTGCGTTCCAATGTAAATAGGTAGTTTGAAAATTAAATCAAAACCCATAAAAATTGTTTTATTTAATAATTCTATTTTTTTGTAATAATATTTGCATGGTTGGAAAGGAAAGATTACTTTTTTAATAATTACCGAACGTCACAAATATTTGCCAAACTCGCTTCTAAAATCATGAAAAATTGATTTCTTTATAGGCCTATATTTTATAATTTGAAACATAAATTAATGAAGTAGCATATCCGTACTAGATATTTGCCATACCTTTAGATTTGTTTGGGTATTATGGCCTCAAATTCAATTTAAGTTTTGTATGAAAAAGGCCGCGCAGCCGTTCCTCTTATGGTCCCGTAATCCGCTTTCAAAGATGTTTTGAAAGGGAGATATGTAAATACGAATGTCAGAGGGAGCGCGCTTATATTAAAAAAACTATATTAATTAAGCGAAAATGTTGAAAATGTATAATAAAACACGTAAACTTGTTTGGAATAGAGCAAAAATCTCTCGACAAATGCTTTAGTTGCATTTAACGATACACTGTGAATTTTTAATATATAATTTAATATGTTATAGGCACTTTCATGCCTATAACATATTTAATAACAAAACAAAACGTGTTTTTGATAATTTTCGGAGCTTTCTTTGCGATTTTTTTCCTATCTTCGGAATTTCTTATAATTAACGTTTCTGCATAACAAATGTATCGATATTATCTTAAAATATTAACGTTTTTTTGGAATTTCAAAACTTTAAGAGTTAACGAGAAACTTGATGTAAATAGCGTTGATAATATTATGTTAAATTTTATTTTTTATCTTCTAAAAGACTATTTATGAGAGATAAGGATCTAAAGTCACTTTTTATTTCAAGTTTAAAAATGGTTATTTTTGTTCCTTATAATTGATCTTCATTGTTGTTATTATTTAAATTTGAATTTACGAATCTTTTGCGCGGTTTTATTTCGATTACTGTATAATAATGACTTTGAAGCCATTTAATAAATAAAGATTCGAAATTTTAAAATTGGAAATTCATATGTCATACGGCGTATATTCTGGTCTAGTGATGTGTAATTTCTATCACCTAAGAAATTCTAAAAAAAGTACTACAGGATTTAAATGTCTTATACTGATTTATAAATGTGGAAGTTCTAAGTATACCTACAATTGTAAATGTTCTCCAAAATGCCCTGGAAAGAATATCAGACTTGTGATGTCCCGAAAGAAACCATTCATCTGTTCTGAATGCTATTACTAATGTTATCCAAATTGACCTGGTAATAAATTACATCTTTGCGATTCTTTCAAGGATAAAGAAACCATCCGGTTACTTCAATCAAATCGAATGCAATCAACAATGTTCTCAAAAAAAGAATATTATTTACTAAATACACAATTTGGCTGTCCTGAAACGGGATTACTTCCCAGTTGGACAGACAAAGGTTCATTTTATTTTGTATTGTTTGTAATTTATATATATATATATAAAATTAAAATAAATAAATAAAAAAAAAATCGGTAAAAATTGGGTATGCGGGGGCTAAAGCCGAGACCCGTATTAGGGCTGGTAAAGAAATAATAATAATGTTTTTTCCGAGAGTTTGGAATACTATTTAACTAGGCCGCTGCATGTGACACAGTCACGCATATTATTAATTTTTGTACTACTTGCGTTTAACAACTTGCATCCACCAAGAACTCCTCCTGTCAGAGAGCACAAAAAGCATCTAAAAAAAACAAAAGTTAAATGTAACCGTGTTTTTAAGAGACTCCGAAAATATTAATAATATTTCCACTAACTTCGTCCAGACACTCCACACAACGCACGTGAGCCCTAACCCAACTACCAAATAAGTTGATAAATATTTGATGGAAACATTGATAGGAAAACCCGATAACTTTTTTAAAATCATAAATGATTTCATAAACTTTATGTTGTCCTTTTGACTGTTCAATTAATTACTTTCTAAGTGGGAATGATCCTCGTGAGTTGTGTGGACAATCCGAACGATGTTATTTAAGCCCCCGCATTCCGAATTTATACCGACATATTTCTCAGGTTTTGGGTTCCTAAAATAAAATATGTCATTTTTGAACAACTTAATACTCTACGCATTTTTAAAGTCGAAACGGTAATTACATGAAATTCCCTCGTTAGAAAAAAATCGCAAAGTAAGCTCCGAAAATTATCAAGAACAAGTTTTGTTATCAAATTATTATAAGCATTAATTACTGGCTTGAAATATTCATACAAATTGAAAATATCTCCCGAGTAAAAATAAATGTAGCCGACGGGAATTGAACCCGCACCTTCTGATGTCCGGTCGGGTACTCTGGATCACTGAGCTACGTCGGCTTATTCCCAACCCGCCAAATAATTCAATATGTACAAGCACCTCAATCGACAATTACTGCTTATTATATTTTTTCACCTGTAAACAACCAAATTTATTTTTATAGGAAAGGCTTTTTTAGTGCTGAATTTTCCACTAGATGGCGTCAAAATATATTATATCTACATTTATTTGTTGCGGAAATATTTTGACTTTTCAAATATTATTATTTTTTTATGATAAACTAATGTTTATAAGACTAGGTTTTTATGCATAGCACAAATGATAGCAAATTTTATAAGCAATAATTACTCCGTAGTAATTAATGTAATGTAATTACTAAATTAATGCTTGTAATAGTTAATGTGATGTAATGTAAACGTAGTAATTAATCCTTATAATAATTTGTTATCCTTTGTGCTATGCATAAAAAACTTGTCTTTTAAACATTAGTTTATCATTAAAAAAATAAGTTTTGTTATGTTATTTAATAAGTCATAGGTATGAAAAAATTCACAGTGTATCTGTAAATGCAACTTAAGCATTTGTCAAGAGATATTTTCTCTATTTCAAACGAGTCGAGTTTTACTTAAGTATTTTCACCAGTTTCGTTTAATTATTTCATTTTTTTTTATATAGCGCTCCCCTTATAACATTCTTATTTCCATATCTCCCCTTCAAACCATCTTTAAATGCTGACAACGGAGCGTTAAGATAAAAAAAATACATTTTCGAATAGGCCTCCTTGGTGTCCGTGTTCGAAATGTTATTCTCTCTACTAGCTCCGTAGGACACGGGTTCAAATTCCCGGCGAGCACACGGAAATTTTAGTTGATTAATTTGTTACATTTCCTTAAATAAAAACATTAAAAATTACGTATGGTATATTTGCTTACGTTCCTAGTGGAAGATACTTTCAGTATCGCCCTGGCATGAAACCACCATTCAGAATTAAAATGTTGCTTGAAATGGCTTTAACCGTGTTTGGCGACCATATTCCCCACGATCTTCAACAATAGTTGCTTCCCAATATTCTTCTTCCTCGTCTTCTTGCCCTTCCCACTAACTTAAATCTTATAACATACCCCATGAAGGCATAGCCCACTGGCTCCAGACGGTTGGGAGCAGTTAGAACTCTTGTGCGATATTTCAGTAAAAAAGGGCGTTCCAAGTACAAAAAGAACTCTGTTTTATTAAAAATTAACTTAATTTACTGTAATACCCATAATAATAGATAGGTAGAATGATCACAAATTAAATGATTTATATTGTTATTCTAATAAGATAAAAAAGCCATGATATTTCAAGTAAATTTCACTTTAAATTTCCTTTCAAATCAATTTGAATAAATTACAAAGAAATTATTCTGACTGAAAGCAATCACATTTATTTCATAGACATTCATCAATGTTTCGGTCGGGGGATTTTTGTAATCGTGAAATTATATCATCGAGGATGATATAATTTATAAATAAATTTCATTTGTACTTTCTATTCAATGCCCAACAGACATAAAAGAAATGCCAATTTATCGAATAAAACATTTCTCCTAATTCTAACGAAACGGTTGATATCGTATTCATTTCTGTAGAAAGTGAATATTTATTAATATTAAAAGAACGCCTGTATGCAAGAAAAAGCGGTTGTAGAAGATGGTAAACTACGGTGACCCGACAGCTGATCCTCCCAATAGTTGACCCATCGGACAGTTTATCACTCTACCAGTTGATTCCTCTGATAATTGATCCCCCAAATAAAATTTCTACTGTAGGTACGCCCTCATTACGTATACGGACGAATAACGAAGTCGATATACTTATATTCGAATGCGTCGTGATCGAAAATGCACTACACAAATATTTTTGATGTGTCCCCGAAATGGTATGCAGTGGGAATATACCGACGATTTTTGAGGCCCCGTAGCGTACAAAGATGGTTTGAAAAGTAGATTTGTAAATACGAATGTCAGAGGGAGCGCGCTCATATTATAAAACGATATTAATTAAGCGAAAATGGTGAAAATATTTATAAAACATGACTCGTTTGAATTAGAGCATAAAAACTCTCGACAAATGCTTTAGTTGCATTTAAAGATACACTGAATTTGTCATGCCTTTAACATATTTAATAACAGAACATAACGTGTTTTTAATAATTTTCGGAGCTAACTTTGCGATTGTTTTCTATATAGGGAATTTCATATAATTAACGTTTCGGTATGAAAAATGTATATATATTATCTTAAAAAATTACATATATTTTTTTTGGAACTTAAAAACTTAAAGAGTTAACGAGAAACTTGTTATGAATCGGTAGAAATTGGGTATGCAGTGCAGGACGACATAATTATCAATGAAGTCGGCTTAGGGAAAATACGCTGTAGGTACCTACTCGCGTGAAGGGTGTTAAGAAGAAACTACAAGCCAAAATGTATATATTCTAGATATACCTTATATTGTAGGTAATAAGCATTAAAATCGCTTGACAAACGGTGTCTAGAAACGCTCAATTTCAAACACAAAACTTGTTTTTATTTATTTTGTAAATAATTTTACAAGAAAGCAAAAAATTCAATCAAGTGAAACTGTCACAGATAATCATAACTATTATACTGTATTTTTTAAAAGTTGTTTTCTTTACGCGTTCATACATTTCTATTGAAAAAATATTTAATTTAGTAGTTTCAATTTATATTTTTTATTGAGTAATTTATTTTTTTATTTGTATTCTACTCAAGCCAAACGTTTTGAAAACCTTCAATTTATCTAAAGCAAATTTTTTGGTATTCATAATGTAGACCAATTCGTTGTAAAGATTAATCAAAATAGTGATTTAGCATTGAGCTTCGCCTCAAGGGACGTACTCAACTTACATTAACCAGTGATTCCTGAAATTATTTGGAGCACAAAATGTTACTTTTGAACGATATTTTGGGCTCCGGTAACTATTAGATTTTTTTTATTTTTCCTTAAAACATTAAGAATCAGTGGTAATTAAACAGTTAGGGCGGTTACTCGGCTGAGTGACTAGTGTCGACATGTGGTGGAATTTATTTAAAAATTGTTTTCGAAAAAAATAGTATGCATAATTTATTATTGCTATGTATCAGCTTATATGCTATGGGCCTTACTAATAAATTTATTTTTAATTTTACTAACTTACGAACCATCGACTGATTTACCATCTGAATAAATCTGTGAAAAACGCGTACATTTTTATTACCTGAGAGACTAATTAGGTTGGTCGAAGTGTAAGACTCTCACCTATTAAAAAAGAACTTACTACCGAACTTATTGACGTATTGGCCTTGGTTACGAATATATAAAATTATGTTTTTCTGTTTATTTACCAATTTCTAACCTCAAATATTTAACCTAATACCCATGGTGATTTTTTTTATAGATAAGTATCTATGTCGTATTTGTTATTCGGCGATATATTCCCACTGCATACTCCTTCGAGGACACGGAATTAATGTTATTAAGATTATTTGTATAGCTGATATCCAATCAACTATATAGATGATGTTTATCAACTTTTGTAAAACGGTCGTATAACCACTCTAATGTGTCTTAGCTACAGCAGAGATAATTCTTTGGGATCAACTGGCAAAGGGATGAACTGCCCAGGGGATCAACTTCAGGTAGCTTGTCAGCAAGGTCATCTAAGATTCTCTTGGCAACAGTCGATATATGAGAACACGAAATGTGGTAGAGAAATAATACAAAATCAAGGAATAAAATAAAATTATAAGGAATTTACTAATCTGTAAGATTTACCAGAAACACGAAAATAACGAAATCATCAGTATTCCTCAGAAATAAATTGAAAATATATAGTGACGTCGAATAAATTAATTAGCAGAGGGATAGGAGAATGGGAAGGTTGGGATTCAATATTTGAATAATACTGTGGAGCCATTTCCAAAAGGTTTGCTACGAGTATTAACATCATTTTATTCATAAAAAATGAAATTTCTGTTCGTGAACGGAAAAAATTTAGTTATTATAATGAAATATTCACGAGTCACGTCAAATTTCCAACTGTAGTGAAATTTCATACAGGTTTTTAAATGTATTGATAAAATTGCCATAATTTGATGAAAGACGAAAATTTGTATGTTTAAATTTAAATAATCGGCACATCAAAGTTGGGGCGAACATTTACCTTCTTACAGCCTTGCTAAAAAAACGTGGTGTAAATATTATGTGGCGCGCAAGATTAGCAACAGAAAAAAACTTTACTTATTTCTATAGCGTTTGTTTTGTTAAAACGGTTTTAAACCATGCTCAAGGCGGGCTTTATCAAAGGGTTGAACGGGCGTGTAAGAATCTAATTAGTAAGATGGATAATGTGTAAGGTTTTAAATATTTGTAATAGAACTCGGTTGGATTACTGACTTTTTATGCTTTTCATTGGGTTTTTTTCGTATTTGTTCAGTTAATAGCAAAAACATTAAAAATATATACTTGGCATTTTAGTTGGTTATAAATTTCCTTGGGGAGGATTACGTGAAACGTCTATGTCTACTAGTCTATGTAATTAAGTTATGTTCAGTTACTAATAAAATAGGGATGGATTCAATCATTGCCGGAATTTTTTTCTCACCAAAAAATTGCACCGCGGACTAGTCTATGCAATTAATCAACTAAGCCTTGAAATAAGAATAGTTTTTGGAATGTTCGGTTAGTTGGAACAAGATGAGACGTCAGGTTTGAAACATGCACATATTATGTTAGGGTTAGCTTAATAAACATCTTGTTTTCTTAAAACGTTAGGAATTGAAGATTGTTCATATGATTGTACATAAACAATTTCAAATATGTATCAATCGTCATATTATTTAAGATAATAATATATTTGCATTGTAAAATGGAAATAAGTCACCCCGATAATCACACCTCCATACATTGAAAAATATTACTCAAAAAATGAATGATTGTGTTTTTCACCAGTTTATTTTGACAGTTTTCCGGAAAGTATTAATATATTATTGTAACATTATTCATTAAACGAACCATTTACAGTGATATTCTGGTAGACACTTTTTTACTCTCAAGACTAAAATTTAAAAAAGTAAATTATTGTTTGTTTGGCGATTCGGGTGAAAATTAAATCATGACAAATTTCAGAAAAGAAAAACAAAATTATAACTCTTTGGTAGTGTTAAGAAATTTTTTACGTAAATTACATTATTTGAACTTTAAAATTGAATATTTCGTTTGCCTCCTGCTAAATGTAATTAGTTTTTTTTTTTTTTTTTTATTAAACATATAAACAAGGTTACAATTTTTTAACAATATAAACACCAATATTTCAATCACTCTCCTTATAAAGCAGTTGTTAGGTACCTTCAAAACTTATTGTTTTACCATCACTAAAAATGTTTTAAATAGTTTTTTTTTTAATTCTTCTCTATGGTCTTGAACTGTCATCAACTAAATTATATCAACATATTAAAAATAACAATAAATACCCAATATCCAATAAAACGTGTAATCACTCGTCTATTAAAGTGAAAAACTGTGCTTCAGTGATATTCAATCATATAATCAATTTCTAAGGAATTTCTAAGGAGGAAAATCATATAATCACTTCTAAGGAGTCGTATTGTGCCTGGAACATAACGGAAGTGGATATTACAATTATTATAATTATCTTACTAGGAACTCAAACCTGTGTAATTGATTGTGAATGATTTGAAAGTGAAAAAAGTTAAATTAAAATATAATAAACATTACATCCTAAAGACTGTGAATATACCCACAAAAAATAAACATTATCCTCTGTTTAGTCGAACAACTAATTGGACTCATTAACCACAGAGGGCATTCAAGCGCTAGTTGTGATAAATCTACATACATTTAAAAAGTTTTATATTTAAATTCAGAGAGGGCGATAACACACACAACAAATAATTTTAACACGAATCCTAATGAATACATGGACTCTGCTAAAGGAGCTGTAGATGAATTGATTAATTATATTCACGATAAAGCCAATGAATTCGATAAAGAACAAATTCACGCAATTACTATAAAAAAAACGCTTTACTAAATTGGATGGGGTATCTATCGATACAGTTATCTGAAACGAAAGAAAAGATACAACCAATAGAATATATAAATACAAGTGAAAACCGAAGTTATACATTGAAAAATGAGTGCAAATTAATGATAACATCGAATAATACTGAGGACACATCGGAAAATATACAAAATAAAATTAAGCAGAAAATTAATTTGCGTAAGGAAGGTGTTAAAGTAATCGGTCTGACTAAAATATAAAAAAATAGATTATTAATAAGATGCTCGACAAAAGATGATGCAGAAAAAATGAGCAAAATTATTGGGAAAGAATTTATAGACATAAATACCACAAAAATTAAGAAAAAAAAACATTAATTCTTAAAGGCGTTGATAATGACTATAAGGATAACATAATAGAAGACATTATTGAAAAAAATGAGGACATTAAGGACATTAATTACCCTCTGGTACAAAGTTACCATTGCTTGGGATTCGGACATACGGCAGCTAGATGTCTACATCAAGAAAAGAAGAAACTAGTATGTATGCATTGTGCTTGTGAACATTTATATAAAGACTGTGATAAGAAGGAGAAAGATCCGAATTGTAAAAACTGTGACGACAAAAAAAAATGAAATGGAATACTGATACCAGGCATACAGCGAACGACAAATTTAATTGCAATATGTATAAAAAATGTATATCTTGGCAAAAGAAAGGATAGAATATTGACAACTATTTATATTAAAAATGTAAATTTTTTAAATGAATGCATTTAAAATACACATAACTAATTGTTGCCTTAACACTTGCTACAGTATGAAATATCATACTCTTAATGTTTCTATTTATTTTATTTACTTAGAAATTTACTTTAGTTTATTTTTAAATAATACAATCAAAATACATATAACATTTTCTTACTCAAGAACTCGCTACAATAAGATATATTATGCACTTAACATTTTTCTTTACTATATTTACTTTGATCTATTTTCAATCAATACAAGTAAAATACATACTTTTATTTTTTGCGACAAAACAAGATACAATATGAAATATTATAGACTTAGCATTTTTTACCTTACTCTATTTTCAATCAATATAATTAATATACATGCTTTTATTTCTTACTCCAAAACTAGACAAAATATGAAATATTATAGATTTAAGATTTTTCCTTGCTCTATTTACTTTATTCTATTTTTTATGAGCACAATAAAAATGATTACAATTAGTTATTTGTCTAAAACTCACTACAATTCGAAATATCATAAACTTGACATTGTTCTTAAGGATGCTTTAGGAAATGATCGATGTATAAAAATACCATATCTCCAATTATCATCAAGCTTATTGATTTTTGTTTACGCTTCATATATATAGAATGCATATTATATACATTATAAAATATGGCTGAAAGTAATTATTTAGAGGAAAACACTGAAGTTGAATTTATAAGGACAAACGATCTTGATCAGGGGCTAAAAATTAAAAAATCGAAACTGGGGATTTATTATGTATTCATGTAAATATTAGATCATTAAGTAAGAATTGGGATGTATTGAATGTGTACCTAAATACTTGTTGGGAGCGTATAGATATCTTAATGCTTAGCGAAACGAACATACAAGCGGACCTAATTAATATATATGAGATTCCAGGTTACTCAAGTTATAACTACTGTCACACTAATAAGTCAGGAGGGGGCATATTGCTATATATAGGAACAATCTGGTATTTAAACAAAAACTATTAGAATCGGACTATTTTGAAAATGTTTATGGTATAATTACTCTTCCAAATAAAGAAAGCCTGAGTATATTAGCAATATATCGAACGCCGAATCTTAGCAAACAATCGTTCATTAGGGAAATATAATTTATTCTGACGAATTTAATAGGCCCACGAGAAAATGTTTTGTATTTTGGGGACATCAATCTAAACTTGATGAATTCTCAAAATCCTGTAGTAACCTACTATGAGAATATTCTTGCAAGCAATTATTTGATGAAATGCAATTGTTAATGGGCGAGTAACACGTTCATGTATACATCATATATACGTTAGATACACTAACAGGCTTAAGCAAATGGAACCATTATCAGCGTGTGTATGCGAGATTTCCATAGCAGATCATTATGTGACAGCCGTTAGTATTAAATATGATACTACAAAAGAATTTTTAGATAACAAGAAGAAAATAACTGTACTGTCAGATAGAAGAAATAAATTGGAATTCTATACTTAATGAGGAAGACAGTACTATTGTGTATCAACAAATTAAAAATAATTTTTTTAATCTATATGCCAAATTTACGGTATCGTATTTTGAAAAACCAAACAAAAGACCTCATGCGCCAAAAAAATGGATGACTACTGATATTTTGGAGAAAATTAAAAAAAGAGATTTATTGTTTCGAAGATGGAAAAACTCATCTTCTAATGAAAAATTTGAAAATGATTACAAGATTTTGCGAAATAATGTCAACAAAATAATTACCAAACGAAAAACTTGTTTTTTTAAAGATAAATTCAAAAGTAATGTTAATGATTCTAAGCAAACGTGGGATGAAATAAATAAAATTTTGGGAAGAAAAACAAAAAGTAATTGCGATGAAGTTATCTCGCGATATGTTTTAAAGGACAGACAGTGGAAAGTGTAACAAACCAATATGTGAATTATTTCTCAGATAGTATAAACCAAATGTTGCACAGATGTGACTTTAAAGCATCCAATGCTGATCCAGTAGAATTACCTCAAAGCATGTATTTACCCGAGGCAACTATCACAGAGATTAAAAATATTGTTAAAAAAATGATAAACCGAAATCTATGGGAATGGACAACATAAGAATATACGATATAAAAGGACATATAGATATTTTAGGACCTGTTTTAACACACTTTGTAAATATATTTTTTATACAAGGGAAAATGCCTGATGACCTTAAATGTGCTATTGTTAGACCTATATACAAAGGAGGAAAATACTTGGAAATAAAAAAAAACTATCGACCTATTAGTATCTTGCCTGCACTTGATAAAATTTTAGAAAAATATGTTTCTTTAAAATTAAATAATTACTTTATAAAATTTGCATTATAGACAACAAACAATATGAATTTCAAAAGAAAAAAAGCAATTAGAGAAATCCTACTTAATTTGTTTAAATATTAATTATTTAATAGACATATCTGTGTAAAAATATTAGAAAAACTTAGTGGGAAGAAAAAAATGAGCGCTGGCGTACCTCAGGGTTCAATTTTGGTACCCACGCTTTATATAATATTTGTATCAATAATGAAAAAACTTTTTTATATGTAAAACATTTTGTATACGCAGACGACACTGCTCTTGTTATATCTGATGATCAATTATCTAATGCTATTAAATATATGCAGTATGACTTTATGTCCCTGATAAAATGGTCACACGACGCAGGCCTAATTATAAATACCAAAAAAACCAAATTGATGCACATACGATCTCCACATGCTTCAGTTCTGAATAAGCCTGAAATAATATCCCACAATTTTGCAGATATTCATCAAATCATTTTGCAGAACTGCATATGCGATAGTATTGAACTTGTTAATGAATATGTTTATTTGGGAGTGACTGTTGATTTGCAACTTTAAATGGGACATGCAAATAAACAAAATTTGTAAAAGGCTGAGGGCGATAGTGGGTAAACTGTACACATTGAAATGTTTCGTTCCTGTGAATATTTTAAAAACAATTTACTTATCACTTGCAGAATCTGCTTTACGATATGGAATAACCACGTGGGGACACTCTTGCAAAACTAATTTAAATTACCTACAATTAGTAAAAAATTCTATGATTAAATTACTAGTTCCAAAACAGATATTTTCACAGAGGCGAAACATATCATTATTGTATCGGAACTTGACTGTCTTGCCGGTACAGGCCTTATTATGGCACAAAATATTGATTCAGCATATATTTGACTCTGAATATAAGAGGAAAGTGGAACATGAACATAATACTAGGTTCACAAAAAATGAAGGAATGCTTGTACCAAAACATAACAATAAATACGGACAGCGAACCCTGGAATACAACGTGCCCAAAATATTCAACATGTTACCAAGCAATATAAAAAAATGCGAATTACCTCAGATATTCAGATATATGCTGAAAACATGGCTACTAAGCAGAGATACTCTGTATTAGTAATACTTTTGATTATGGCAGTGGTTGGTGATAAATATGATGTATAAGTTTTATTGTAATAAGTAATAATATTATGAAAATATGTTATATTGTAATTGAACATGAACATCCTGTTGACAAACTGCTTAATTGCGGTTTAATAGGGTTGTACTTTGAAGAACGATGAAAAAATAATAATAATAATGTACATGCGTTACTTATTGATACGTGAAATGTGATATATTTAAAACAAAGACAACCTCTAACCTAATTTAAAAACAGAAGATAAACATAACGTGACCGTAAGTTTTGAAGGGAAGGAAAAAGTTTTAAAATTAAATAATAACTAAAGAATTAGTTTGAATCAAATGTATGTCTAGGAATCAATGATTCCTTCACCAGGACATAAAGAATTAAATAATGGAATATAAGTATACCAAACAAAAATATATTGCAAACCCAGTTTGCCACCTCTTACCAGACCTGACGGCTCACTAGCAAACACCGCCACCGAAAAGGCTAACTTATTAGGGAAAATGTTTGCGGAAAACTCGACCCTCGATGACGGAGGTGCTGTTCCGCCGTCGGTTCCTCACTGCGGCTTCTATATGAAAAAGCTGAGGATCCGGCATCGGGATGTACTCCACGTTATACGGGGGCTCGATGTTAACAAAGCTAGTGGACCTGATGGAATACCTGCCCTGGTATTGCAGAGGTGTGCTGCGGATAGTGAATAGTTCCAGTTTTGACAAAGCTCTTCAAAATGTCCCTGAAGTGTGGCACTGTGCCCTCTGGTTGGAAAAAAGCGGTCATTCACCCTATTCCCAAGAAAGGTGACCGCTCCAACCCGGCCAACTACCGCCCCATAGCGATCACATCAGTTCTGTCCAAAGTGATGGAACGTGTGATCAACGACAAACTGCTCACATACCTCGAGAAGAACAAAATTATCAACGACCGTCAATACGGATTCCGGCGGAACTGCTCGTGCGGTGATCTTCTCGCGTATGTGTCGCATGTTTGGGGGCGGTGCCTGGAACGTCACGGTGAGACCCAAACGGTCGCACTAGACATATCCAAGGCCTTTGACCGGGTCTGGCACCGAGGACTTGTCAACAAATTGCCTTCTTACGGACTTCCCGCATCCCTGTGTACGTGGATTGCTGACTTTTTAAGGGATAGGTCGATTCAGGCAGTTGCTGACGGTTTCACCTCATCCTCACACTCTATAAATGCTGGCGTCCCACAGGGATCGGTTCTGTCTCCGACTTTGTTTTTGTTGCACATCAATGACCTTTTGACATGTGCACCGATTCATTGTTACGCGGATGACAGTACAGTTCATGATAGCTTTTTGTTTGACAAGCCCCCAAAGGGCACACAAACTCCAACGGCTCGGAGGGCTTTGAAGCAGAGAATGGACGGTTATCTCGAGAGTATTTCCTCCTGGGGTAAAAGTAATCTCGTCGAATTTAATGTTTCAAAGACCCAATCCTGTCTGATTACGTCTAAAAGGGATCTAAATGATAATCTAGTCTCCTTCAACGGAAGCAATCTTCCGAACAGGCCTTCCATTGATATGCTTGGTGTAACTATAAGTGACCAGCTCAGGTATGGGGGCTCCATCGAAGCCAGAGTAAAGCTGGCCTCTCAGAAGCTGGGCGTACTGTACAGGGCCCGCAGATACTTTAATAGTACACAACTGCTGACCCTATACAAATCGCAAGTGCGCCCTACTGTCGAATTTGGCAGCCATCTCTGGTCCGGAGCCCCTAAATACCTGAAAAAAACCCTTGACTCTGTGCAAAAACGGGCGGTCCGTTTGATAGATTCCCCAATCTTAACAAACGGACTGCAATCTTTAGAGCACAGGCGTCAGGTAGGTATGCTGTCCTTGTTCTATCGGTATTACAATGGAAGATGCTCTGAGGAACTAGCGTCATTGATCCCTTCGGCACCGGTGCGTAGTCGGGATACACGCCAAACGCGTGCCCAACATTTGTACACGGTTGACACTTGTCACATGAGAACGGGTCGCTTCTACGATTCGTTCTTAAGTTCAACAGCTCGGCTGTGGAACGAACTGCCGGCCTCTGTGTTTCCTCCCTCCTATAACATGGGACTCTTCAAGACCCATGTTCACTCCTTCCTCTCCACAAAAAGACCCTCCACACAGCATCCCCAAAGATGACATAGGCCCTGAGGGAAATTATTTTCTTCAGGGCCTCCTGTGTGGAGTTAATATAAAAAAAAAAAAAAAAATACCACACAAACAAATAAAGAAAAGCATTTTCTTGATTCTAAAATTTATAAATTTTCTTATTAATTTCATTATCTCATAAAGCGTTTAAACAATCTACGTTTTTCGTTATTATTTAATTAAAAATAGTGCCACAAAGTAATTTTACAATTATTAAAAAAGTTTGGGGATGGTAATGAGACGAATGAAAGCTGAGTGTAGTGAATTTATTGAAGTAGTCAGAGTATACAGAGTCCAAATTAGGGTAGCCAGTGTAGTAGTGGTCTGTTGCTAACGATGAATTAGCCCGGACCGATGCTCGTCGCAGGAGAGGAGAAGAATGGTAGTGGAGTGTGGTCGATGGCATAGATGCGGAAACCAGATTAAATAGCAATGTTCGTCACTGGTGGTGAAGACCATGGGTCTTCCTGATGCTCCAGCGAACAAAGAGCTGAAGATGCGGTGGATGTGGATCGCAGCGCGCGAGGCGAGGCCGGCGAAGATGTAACGAGGTCTAAGCGCAGGCCTGCGAAGACGTCGCCAAGTCTAGGCGCAACTCCTGGTGCTAAGGACTAACTGATTGAGTGACTAGATGAACGCTGCATGGAAGCACTGCGCTCTGCTTGTATAGAACCGCACGCACATCGTAAAGGCCGGAATGTTGTAGAGGCGTAACTAAGAGATACTGATTAAACTCGAACTTTCTGGAAGACGTCGCCAAGTCTAGGCGCAACTCCTGGTGCTAAGGACTAACAGATTGAGTGACTAGATGAACGCTGCATGGAAGCACTGCGCTCTGCTTGTATAGAACCGCACGCACATCGTAAAGGCCGGAATGTTGTAGAGGCGTAACTAAGAGATACTGATTAAACTCGAACTTTCTGGAAGACGTCGCCAAGTCTAGGCGCAACTCCTGGTGCTAAGGACTAACTGATTGAGTGACTAGATGAACGCTGCATGGAAGCACTGCGCTCTGCTTGTATAGAACCGCACGCACATCGTAAAGGCCGGAATGTTGTAGAGGCGTCACTCAGAGATACTGATTAAACTCGAACTTTCTGGAAGACGTCGCCAGGCTGTCTGGAAATGATAATGCTGCGTTAGGTGTTTCCTTATCGACTGCTGG
Source organism: Hesperophylax magnus (assembly GCA_026573805.1). Lineage (NCBI taxonomy): Eukaryota > Metazoa > Arthropoda > Insecta > Trichoptera > Limnephilidae > Hesperophylax > Hesperophylax magnus. Next base: position 20,520,164 of record JAIUSX010000009.1, on the reverse strand, counting down.
AATGGTCAGAAGAAGTATAGTATTTTCATTTTTCCATTTTTTGGTTAAAGTCATTTTTTGTTACTTAAAAATAATAGAAGTAAACGGGCGTGAAGTGGTAATCAAAATACAGAAATAGCTTTATTGTGAAAAAGAATTAAAGGGAAATTGTTTAATAGCGCTGTTAGCCAAATGAAAATTTGATTTATTCTTTTCAAACAGTGCAACCTTGTTTTCATATTTTTACTTTTGAAAGGGAGGAAATCCTTTATTATTGATTTCAACAAAACAAATTATAAACTATTTAGCAACTTTAATTTAATGCTGAAAAAGGTTTAAATTTGTTGATTTGTTGATGTTTGCTTTTCCATCCCAGGGAAAACTAAATATGGCTGTGAATGTTTGTGGGATATATGAATATATAGGAATGGTAATATCAGTTTACGTAGGTTTCCGATGAATGTTAAAATCAAATTTATTGTTAATGATCCTTTAAGTTAGGTCTAGAAATTTCAGTGTTAAGTTTGGGCCTATTTCTAAAGTGAATTGAATTTGTTTGTTAAAAGAATTTATTATTTTAAGAGAAGAGTTTAACTGTCTCTCAGTATATGTTTCATTCATTTTTACAATGAATTATCTATTATTATACAAATCGCTTTAATTTACGGATATGATATAAAACTAGCAAACAATATTCTTAGTACAAAATTGAAACAAATGGCTTCAAATGAATTTCTATTTAACAAGTCCGTTATCCCTGATAATATAAACATTCCAATGGCGTAGAGTAGAGTTCAGTGTACAAATAACTTTTCTTCTTTGAGCGTTAAAAAATTACCATCTGAAATAAAACCCGTCTTTTGCACTAATAACAATTTAGATAAATACTTAATCAATATATAAACTTAATTGCAAAGATTTTTCTGCTTTTTGTATCAGAAAAACGGCCTGGAACGTCAAAGTTAGAGAAAAAGAACATCTGCGATGCTTAAATAATAATAGTTTTTCACAATTCGTCACTCATTCGATAAAACAACAAAATATTTCATAAAAATGGAATTGGAATTGGATTTAACAATTTGGTAGCCCTCGAAATTAAAAAAAATGGCTATCAATAATAATAATTTAAACATGTTTAATAATCAAATAAATTTAACTGATAGTCCCATATTTAATTTATTCCGTTAATCTCCGCTGAAACTGTCCCCTCCCACCTACCCGACCTAAATAAGTAATAATTTTTATTTACTTATATATATGTGCCTGTATCTAATTATATATCTTTCATAACAAGCCCTGACGAAGCTTGGGATAAGCGAAACCCGGTTGGCAAAATTGTTAATTCAAAAATTAAGGTGATGTATTACAAAGTGAGTTTTTTCATTTTACTTCATATTTATTGCATTCGATATCGGTCTGGTTAATCGGTATAAAACCATCGGTAGTTAAGCTAATCGATCCGATATTGCAATGTTATCGATTTTAGTGTGCTAGACCCCCAGGTGCACATTTGTCATATCCATTTAGATCGAGCAGTTATTAATTTAATCAACTGGTTTGTAGAAAACTAGAACTCAAAGGAGCTTTTATTTTCGTAATGTATTCTTTTGTAATTAATTTCGTAATTTATAATCGTAATATTATATTTCGCATTAGTCAGAAGTACACTGGAATATGCATCGCCAATTTGGAATCCAAAATATAAACATTACATAGATAGTATAGAATGTATCCAAAATAAATTTATAAAATATATTACCTACAAATGAAACAATAACTTTTAATGTACATTTAAAACTTTGCAGCAAAGTCGAGTAATAGCTGACTCAATATTTATACATAGAATTTTAACAATAATATCGACTGCACCGAGCTTCTGTCCATTATTAATTTTAACATACCTTTGAGACGTACGCGACATACAGTGCTATTAGTTTAATTATAAAGCAAATGCAGCACCTAATTCGCCAAGCCTTCAGAGCTCGGTTACTCTTTATACTTTAAATAATGTTTGTCTAAACTCTAACATTGACATTTTTTCGGATTCACTGCCCAAATTCAAACGTGGTATCAAATCAATAATATAAACTGTTCAATGCGCATACATACAGACACACACACACAAACACTCGCACTTACATTTCACAAACACCTACATACTACACACGTCACAAGCTAATTAAGGAATAAACATACCACTTAACAGACATTACAAGGAAACATATCATAGGTACCCAACATGAAGTATCTAATTCCTGTATATTGTTTGATCACTGTAAATCATGAATTGTTTGTTTATCTAATGTAAAATAAAATAAAATTTGTAATAATGTACACAATGGGAGGAGGTGATCATCTTTCTCTATAAATGTAAAAGAAATTTGTGATTTCCTGACCTGGTAAAAAACTCATAAATCATAAAATTTTCATATATTTTTAAAGACTTAAAATCTTGAAGCCTTCATATAAAAAATGTGTATCTTTTGATTGTTAAAATACAAGCTAGTTTTAAAAATAATATCAATTAGAGAGATAACACATTTTTAAGAAAATTTTTTTACGTTGGTAAGAAACATCTCCGAAGTAAAAAAATACATTGAAAAAGTCGCCTTTAGTAGTACCTCATTAACTACGTTATAATGAAAACAACGAATTCAAGAGAAAATGTTTACAAAGTTCATGGCCTTCGGAGCAAGTCTTTTGATATATCTCACCTTGAATACCTACACTAAACTAAATAAAATAATTTTTAATAAGTGATTTTTAAAAAACAGTCGAACTTTGTGAAGGCCTGAACTTTGATTTTTCTTCCTAGAACCACTAAGACGTAAACGTTGGAAAAGTCTAGAATAAAAATAAAATTACCGTACAGTTCTCGATAAATTAACAATATTGTCTAGTAAAAATATACAGGATTTTCCAATAAGAGGTGTTATTTTGATATTCAATCGTAAAAGATCAATGGTTTCGTTGCTTGTGTAGCACGTAGCGCCGTCTTGTTAAAAGTAAACGTTGTCCATATCAATACCATCCAATTCCGGCCATAAAAAATCATTAATCATCTCTCGATAGCGCAATCCATTCACCGTAACTGTTGCTCCAGCCTCATTTTCGAAAAAGTAAAGTCCAATGACTCCGCCGGACCACACGTTGAGGATAGAGAGGCTTTTCAACAATAACTCTTGGGTTTTCCGAGCTCCAAATGTGACAATTTTGCTTGTTGACGAAGCCACCGAGGTGGAAATGGGCTTCATCACTCAAGATCATTTGAATTTGATTCACTCAAGTGAATTTTAATAATTTCAATGCGTTGTAGCAGCGTGAATCGTTCCATTTTTATTAATGGCGTAGTTGTCAAATTTCAAAAACTTGTCAAATGTCAAAAAATGACAGCTTCAAAAGTAACATCTACCGAAATAGCGGGCTATTCAAAATAACACCTCTTATTGGAAAACCCTGTAGTTTAAGATATACATAATATATTACTTAAATGACATACTTTAAGACTTTAACGATATCATTAATGAACATAATAAAAAAATTGGAAGGCGGGTTTGGGTACCGCCGTCCCGGGAACCATTTATTGGATAACCCTCTGCCATGTCACCCCAAGTGGTTCGCTACGGCCGGTGATTTATCATGGGTGCCCGAGTTCATCGGGTGAGGTGTGTTCAGGATGCGCCTGCCCACCAGCTGCGTGTCGTGCCAGATCGGGGGAGGCTGGTTTGGAGAGACACTTTGACCTCTCCAACTTGTCTCTCGACCCATCACCTTGCGCCACAGTGGGAGAGATATATTCATATGACCGTCCCTCCTGGACCTACTGATCCCTAGATTCCTACCCAACCCTCATATCCTTTATCTTCCCAGAACTTTTTCTCCTTCCTTTACTTAAAAAGACCCTCCATACAGCATCCCAAAAGATGAAATAGGCCCTGAGGGATTATTTTCCTCAGGGCGTCCTATGTGGAGCTAATGTAAAAAAAATATCCCTACCGAATGACTAACTTCGCGACGCTCATTAGCAATAAAACGCTTTCTCGGAAATAATGACAAAAATGATTAGACATGATACATTCTTTAAGGCGACGCTTAATGCCAAATCACTATTTTGATTAATATTTATAACGAATTGGTGTACATTATGAATACCAAAAATATGCTTAATAAATTGAAGGTTTTCCTATCGCTTCGCTTGAGTAGAATACGAATAAAAAAATAAATTACTCAATAAAAAATATAAATGCAAACTACTAAAAAAATATTTTTTCAATGGAAATGTATGAACGCATAAAGGAAACAACTTAAAATAAATACAATATTATAGCTAAGATTATCTATGACAGTTTCACTTGATTAACTTTTTTTCTTTCTTATAAAATTATTTACAAAATAAATAAAAAAACAGATTTTTGCTTGAAATCTGTTTGATTGTAAAAAAAATATAATTCAGGTCAGAGTCCTGGTGGATATGTCAAAAGGTCTCACTCAACCAGTCTCTTCCGATCCGGCCTGCCAGCAGTAGGTGGGCAAGCGAAACCGATGCCAGGACTCGGACAAACCTCAACCCATGAACTCGGCCATCCCTGCTAAGTCACCAAACGTATCGAACCGCTTGGGCTGACCTATGGCAGATGTATTGGTTATTCAATGGTTCCCGGGGCGGCGGTACCATTCAAATTATAATTTAATATTTTTACCAGCTTAATCTAAATGTAGACAGTGACCTTCCTTTTGTTTTATAGGTCAAGTGTGCAAAATTTCATCAGACTCTGTTTTTTTCAGTAATAAAATAAACACGCCGTCCGCCCTGTGCCGTCGCACAACTCTTCTTTATATAAGTAGACAGATTTTTCATTTATATTTTTTCCTAGCGTTGTATGGGACCGTAGCAGTGCGAAAAATAGTATATTATATAATTATATACTAAAAAAAAAAAACTAATGATTTATGTCTGAAAGAAAATATCGTATCAAAGTTTTAAGCCTAACATTTTAATTAGGTAGTTTCCGCGAATGTCAAAATGAACCCTTGTGTTGTTGGGAGAAACTTTTCAAGGAGAATACGGAGCGAACCTTGTTCCTGATACATTGTTTAAAATCTTTAACATCTTTTTTATTATTATACGTAGTTGACATGATGCACAAGTTGTGGTTGAGATACCATATTTGTATGAGAATAACACAAATTGCCCTGTCTAAAACGAAAATAATAAAACAAATTTCCGACGCATGGAAAATACTCCCAATATTACTTTTAAAAATTTATTATTATTTTTTTAACATTAGCTCCACACAGGAGGCCCTGAGGAAAAAACTTTGATCTTTGGGGATGTGTTGTGGAGGGTCTTTTTTATGAAAATAAGGAATTTCTGGGAAGGAAAAGGGAAGGAATCTGGGGTCAATGTGTCCTGGTCTGACGGACTTGGGGTGAACTATGGCAGACGTTGGTTATCCAGTAAATGGTTCCCGGGGCGGCGGTACCCATACCCGCCTCCCAAATTGAATATATATATTTATGAATAAATTATGATGACTGTTATGCCTGAAGACTGATCACGCTTCCGTGCTTTTCGGTACTTACCATACTTCTCGCAATCATTCTCGTAGCTTCCTTTATCTGACAAGTTCTAGGAAACTGTTCACTAAAGAAAACCTAATATATTTCCGCCTCAGTGATATTATTCCAAATGCTTTTTAGATTCAAGGACAAAAATATTTTTTTTTTTATACTGCTAGAGGAAATGTAATGAATACACTTCACAAAAGATCACAATATGAAGTTGCAGTCCCGTTTTTAACAGGAAAACGAATAATTTGAACGGATTTACGATAAATTAACAGTATTTTATATCAGTAAGTTTTCTCTTTATTGGTTTGTTTATAGCCGCAAAGTTTTTCAGATTATTTTCCTATGAATGCATGTATGTACTCACACTTTTGACAGAATAAGATGAGAAATAAGTTTTGCTGTTTAATTTTAGATTGGCGGCTTACGGCAGAAATAACAATTTTCTTATTTATATTTATACTGTTAACAAAACATAGTTTTGCTCAAAGTCAACCGTTCTTATAAAATACGATTGTAAAAGGTTCCAGAGGCATCATAGTCTGATGGAAAAAAAAGTTGTAAAGTTGTCGAATTCCGCTATTATATAAGGCTATTTAAAAAAAACAACACTTGGTTTCAACATAAATAAATAGGTTTTTAGGTTGTTAGTTTGGTTTATTTAATTTATTTATGCGTATTTTCTACCCTTCAAACTTAAACGTGATTGAAAAAAATGTACCTTTAATGCATGTTTTACCATCTCCCCCGACATAAATAATTGTGTCTTTAGTATTGCATTGCATTTTTTTCGTGAAGCGGAATTCAATAAGTTTATCCAAAATGTTTATTGCAAATTTGAAATTTTTATAAGCACTTGAAAACCTATGTTCAGACGTTTTCTAGGATCATAAAGGCACTATACAACATTGCGGTATTTTAATCCTCCTAGTTGGGCAGTCAAAACATTTCTTAAACAATGTATAATCTTTTACTAAATAAAAAAAAATATATATATTACAATTAATAACGCTTGTACCAACTCTGGTCACGGCGTGTAAATAAACATTGATTGACACCGACATGATCTCCGACTACACCAGCATTGATTGACACCGACATGATCTCCGACTACACCAGCGCCAACGGCTGATCCGTGCTTTTATACTAGATTACGTGCCAAAATAAAATGATCAGACATCTTTTTTACCAGCAGCAATGTCTTAAAAAGCTAAAATATGCCAAAAAGTATATTTTTTCACGTCAATTCAAATTAATGCTTTGCTTAACAAGCAGAAGAGATGGGCTGTGATTGCTTGATAAAGTTGTCGAAGTTTGTCGAGAAATGGAAACGAAAAAGATTCGACGGAAATAAATTCAACGTTTCAATTTTTTTGTTGGAAAATAAAAATAATCCGTTTTGTACCTTACTTAGATGATAATCTAATTTCAAGCGGAATGGGTATTTGAAATTGAATGTAATCATTAACCATGGTAATTGACAGAGCGTTGCAAAGTCCTGTTTTAACTTGAACGTTTGGCACTTCATCTGTCCGTAAATTTGTTTGTTCGTCCCGTTCCCGGTTATGAAAGTCAATTGGATCTATTTTATTGTTCAAGCAAGCCTTACTTTGACTAGATGGCTAACTTTGATTAGATAGATGACTTTTGTATTTAAGAGTGTCAACTGCTCCCAATCTTCTGGAGCCAGTGAGCGTATGGCATCCCCAATTGGTGTGTGTTGTGAGGCTGAAGGCAGTGGGGAAGGGTAGGAGATGGGGAGGAGGAAGGTAAGGGAGTGAGGAGTATCCGGCTTTTCAGATATGGACAACAAACTCAGCCAAAGCCATTTCAAGCAACGTTTTAATTCTGAATAGAGGTCTTACACCATGGCGTTTTCTCAAATCTGCTGCATCCATTTTATTATTCAAGCAAGCCTTACTGGACTAAATGGCTAACTTTGTCCATTTTATTTTTCAAGCAAGCCTTACTGGACTAAATGGCTAACTGTGTCCGAGATCTTCAATATTATGGTGCCTACTTGCCTGGAGAATGTTTGAAAAAAGATTTTTCATTGATATTGTGATGTTTCTTTGGAGGAATTGAATAATTCCTTATTTGAAAAAAATCTCACGTAAAATATTACGTATGTAGGTAGGTTTTAAGTATATACTTACAAATTTTGTGCTTTCAGAGGAAATATTGGTTTTGATTTAGGAGAATATTAGAAATAGGACGCCAGGTATACTGTTACAAACCAATAACTTAAACTACTAGTTTAATAATATTATATTTAATGGCAGCGTTCTTTTTTTCGGAAATAGTATCTCCTTAGATAGTAAAAAGGTATTTATTTGATTAAATCGGTGAAATAAATAGATACCCTTGAAGGAAATATGAATTAATATTTTACGGTTTTAGAAAGGAAGACCGAATATTTTTCTAGTGTTTCGGGGTTAAAGTTTTGCAAAATTAATTAATATGATTGAGATTCATTATAAAAAAAAAAATTTGCAAGTCACTCAAAATTGACAGTTCATTTCGGTCCCCCGCAATTGATATTTAAATATTTTGCAGGAAATATATATTACCTTTTTTATTTTTAAGTTTTTCCACTTTACGTTCAATAATATTATTATTGTATTTATAAAAAAAACTGTTCTTTTTATAAACAAGTTCTGCTGAGTTATTACTTTTACGCATGACAGCCGTTTCGCCTTTCCAAGGTATTTTTAAACAAATGCCTTCAGAAGGCGAAACGGCAGTCACGCGCATTAATAAATTAGAAAACGGAACTTGTTTGTAAATAAACTTTTTTTTTAATAAATTAAATAAAAATATCTTTGAATATACGAAAGCAAAATTACAATGGTGTTCTAAAAATTACAAAAAGAAATAAATTAAATTGTCTCTTCCAAAAAACAAAGAATATCCAAATCTATGCATAAGAAAAAGGGGGATTCCATAAAAGATTACAGATTCCAGACACTTGGAACCGGCAGCAAGAAAACCTTGTAAAATGGAATGAACCATTTTACTTGAAAAGTAAAATGGTTCATTCCATTCAAAAAGTGGTGTCAGACAGGGAGGATGTATGTCTTCAATACTATCCTCCCGTGGTCTAGGGGAAAAGCTCTCGACTAGCAAGCCAAATGTAGCGGGTTCAAATCCCAGCGTGCGCAAGTAAATTTCATTTGATTGATTTGTGTTATTTCACGATTTACTTATATAAGATAATTATTATAAAATTATATTTGCGGCACGTTCCAGAGTGTAAGATGCTCTCAGTATCGCCCTGGTGTAAGACCACCTTTCAGAATTGAAACGTTGCTTGAAATGGCCTGCACCATCTCCTTCCCCTCCTTACAATATTCAGTCTCACAACATACCCCAATTGGGTATGCCGTAGTCTCAACGCTTAAAAAAACATATTTATTATGACATTCATAAATTATATCTAATATTTGTTTCTAATTTTAGTGTAGATTCTCCTATAAGTGTACTATGTATTATAAGTTCACTACTTGTAAAAACATAACCTAACATACCTTCATCTCTTTATGTTGTAAATCTTAATGTCATTTCTCCAACATGTTATCTGGTTTACATTGTTCAATACTACTCACTTACCTAACTTATCTGTAATACTGTAAATCCTTATATATTATATGTTACCAGGTTAATTCGGTAAATTCCGAATATAATATATGCTACCAGGTTCCTTTTTCTACATTTTCACAACGATAAACAACAACAAAAAATCTCCATTTCTACTTTTCATTACTACTAAATACCTAACTTATCTCTTATACTGTAAATTCGAATGCAATATATGTACATTTCTTAAGGAATAATATGAACTACACCTGTCAATTTGTCTATCCTGGGACGGGAAACTTTCACAGTTGGACAGGCAAAGCTTCCTTGTATGTAATTTGTACTTTCTTTTGTATCTATAAATAAATAAATAAATCTCCGCAGTGAATAGTGTGCGTTGAACTTTCCGCGGTGATTTGTGGGCAGAGAGTTTTCTTCGTCGTTAATTTTTCAAGTTGAACTTTCAAGATCCCAATATGGATGTAGGTTAGCCTCTTTTTATCATAATTTTGTTACATATCCTTCAAAAATATATTTAGGTAGGTACATATAACGTATTTTGTTTTCAGCTACTTGCTGCAGCTATCTACAAATTCCGATTTCAAAGGCTCCAGACGGTTGGGAGAAGTTGGGCGTTGTGACTCTTTTGCGGTATTCATATTTTGAAAAGTTACTCAGATGACATGGTTTTGAAATACGAATCCTCTTAAATACAAAATAAAATATGTCAAGAATTTGCACAAGACATGAACCGGATATTTATACGTACCAGGTCCGAAACGCTTTGCACCAGCTTTCCTGAACGGCAATCTTCTGAAAGTAGCCGAAGAAACAAAGTATCTAGGGCACATCATCAACCGCAAGCTGACGGACGACGATGACATCGATGGGTAAAGACGAGCGCTCAACATTAAGTCGATTATGCTCAGTAGAAGGTTCCGGCTTTGCAGCCTATATGGAACAAGAATGCGATTTTTTTTTTTACATTTTGAATCCTATACGTGCTTTGGGCCAACTTTAAGAAGAGCAGCATGGAAAGGCTACGGGTGCAGTATAACAACCCCTTGATGCATGATGTTTTGCCTACCCAGATACTGCAGTGCTTCCAACATGCTCATGGAAAGGCGAGTACCCTCATAAAAATCCGGGTAGCAGGCGTAAGGCAATACAACACGGGGGTTTGCTCAAGGCTCATATTTTAATTAATTCTGACGAATTCGTACCGATAATATATATATATATTTTTAGATCGATACAAGTTAGAAATATGAACTAAACGGTGCTAAAAAGAGAAAACACAAAGCTCCATATTCAAATATGGAAATTAACAACGGAATAATTAAAATGTACATCTCTGCTACGAAATCAATCCTACCACAATTTGAGAAAAAATATGAAAATTTGTGATGTTTTATAATTTTTTTTATACGTGTTTATAATACATTTGTCTAGTTCAGTGTTTAGACGAAAACATAAGGTAAGTCATTCTTAAAACTTTTTATGATTGATTTCAAATTTTTATATTTAAAAAATTATATGCTCATTTTTAATATTACAATTTCAAACCATATTTCTACATTTTTTTTTAAACATTTTGGTTTTTGGATACGTTGAGAAATATCGTATTTATTTGGAATTCATTGAGAAGCGGAAATACATACAAATTCTCCGACTTTCTGACAGCATCTTTAAGAAATATAACGGTCAAAATGCCAGAGGCCTAAAGGGTTCAAATGAATAAAAAAAGGTCTAGTCCACAGATGTTCCAATTTATCAAATAGAGATGGCGCTCGCTTAGCCCGTATTCCGTAATGTACATATTTATTAATTTCAACAGTAAGTAACCATTTTATTTTTAAACTAAACTGCTAAAAATAAACTGTTTTTATAAACCCAATAATAATATTATTGAATATATAAAAAAAAAAAAATAAAAAAAAAATAATAATAATAATAATAATAATTAAAAAAAAAAATAGTAAGTAACCACCTGTAAGTATTTCTTAAAACCTTTAACTCTGCAAGATGTAATAATACCTCGTAATTTGACAGATTTATCGCGAAAAGAAAAAGACACAAATTTCACGTGGAATACCGGTGAGATAATCGGGAAAGCACTGAAAAATATCGCAAGCATTTGGCCGCCATCAATTCTCGGATCCAGGCGGGAGAGACTGTCTAGATTAAATTGAATTTATCCCCGCTTTTTGTTTCCGTTAAATTAGCTAAAGTTGGTTGTTTTATAACAATACTATTCACTATAAAAAAAAAAAAAAAAAAAAAAAAAAAAAAAAATACTCCTCCCCAAACAACACCACCCGCTACACTTTGCTGTCACTCCATCCGCCCGCTTCCACCGATCTGGAATGGATTTGTTTATCATCTCCGCCGGTAAAGATTCGAGTGACAACGTGACTGATATTCTAGTACAAAATAAATTTTATACTTCTGGATTTCCGCTCGACAGCGTCGAAGTTGAGTTTACCGTCTAAGGTTGAGATTGAGTTAAACAACTATGTTGTACCTGTACCATCTAAAATAAAGATTTTTTAAATATATTTAGGATGATATTATTTAAGGAAAGTCTTTGATATTTTAGCGAATGTTTATTGCATTCGATGGATCGATATATTAACTATGCATCAATAAGATATGAATAAACATAAATAGTTTTTGTTCGTATACAATCTCAACTCTTCCAAGAAAGGCATACAAATACAATAATGCATCGGTGATTAAACTCAATATTATATTTGTGTGCCTTTCTTGAAAGAATTGAGTTTTTTACGGAGAAAACAACATATTCATATTGCATATGTACGAGGGCAACCAAATATTTTAAAACATAACTCACAAAAAAGTTTTTTTCATAAAATAATTAAATTAACCCCATTTATGAACGCGTAGATTATAAAGTTTACCTGTAATGCCTATTATTGATAGCCTATATCTCTTTTTGAGGACGGCGGAATACGGAACACAAATACTGATGTTGATATTCACAAACTGATGTTGTCACATTACGTCGTGATATTAGGAAAAGAACACGTGTTTTCAATATATTCTGAATGACTAATATTTTATAAGGAAATTAGCATGCTATCACTTTTTTAACAGGATCATTTTTCTCCGTGTGAAAGATATAAGGCATCCACAATTATAGGCTTTCAACTATCTGTCTGCAACGTATTTTAAGATATTTGAACACGTTGCTCGTCAAATTGAGGATTTAACCTGGAGAAACTCGTAGTCACTGGAAGGCAGGATAAACAGAGGAAGGTCACCAATGCGCTGGAGTGATCAAGTATCACCATAGTATCACTAACCGCGAGGAGTGGAGGAACCTTGTCCAACAAAAAATTGGAGTGGGGATCAGGATCGTCAGCAAAGAGGAATCTACTCAAGAAGAATCGAATCGAAGAGGATCGTGGTTGCCGACCATTTTAGTGGAAGGCAACAACTGAAATATTGATAATTTGGTACGCTCGTATGATGTGCTACCAGTTACTTCAATGTGCGCAGGCGTCCGCTAGGACTGTTCCGCAAATATTAACGATACGTACTCCTAAATTTGCTCTACTCATAACACGTGTAAGTCACATTATTATTTTGTCGTACAGAGTACCTACATCTGCCTAGATTTACAAGCATAATATATCTATGAATTTCAAGGAAATCCACGGTCGTCATGCGACAAGTCGCGGTCGCAAGGAAACATACATTATCGTAAATATTACCCATGTCAATCAGAGTATAGGGTCAAAAGCACGATCTATTCAGAAATGTGAATAAAATCGCACGTCGCAGCAACAGAATTCCTTCGTAAATAACATTCCATAAATGATTACGAGCGCAATATATTCCCGACGATAATTTAACCCAAGTAAATTTTACTTTGTTCGTTATTTATGTCAACACTTACGAAACCTTAACTGTCTGAACGATCTTTATTTGACACTGTCCCCAAAGGTCGAGAGGTGTTCATAAATTCAATTCTCAATTATAATTGCGTTTGCAATCATTTTGTGCGCCTTAAAGTCTTATGTAAGTACGCCTTAAAGTCTCGTATAGTACGCCTTAAAGTCTCGTATAAGTACGCCTTAAAGTCTCATATAAGTACGCCTTATAGTCTCGTATAGGTACGCCTAAAAGTCTTGTATAAGTACGCCTTAAAATCTCGTATAAGTACGCCTTAAAGTATAGTATAAGCACGCCTTAAATACGCCTTAATGTCTCGTATAAGTACGCCTTAAAGTATAGTATAAGCACGCCTTAAATACGCCTTAAAGTCTCGTATAAGTACGCCTTAAAGTATAGTATAAGCACGCCTTAAATACGCCTTAAAGTCTCGTATAAGTATTCCTTATAGTTGAACCCAAACAATATAATTCCGATATGATTTGAGATTTTCACGGCCAAAAGAATTAGAGTGGTTTATTTTTGGGGTATTATTACACTGTATTTCGCTACCTCCTTCGTTGGCCAAAGTTTCGGACAGTATTAGAGTGTCCATCACTAGGGCAAATGTGTTGATCATGGACACTGTAATGCTATCCGAAACTTTGGCTAATGAAGGAGGTAGCGCAACACGGCATATGACCCCTTTAAAAATCCCAAATTATAATTCTCCTACACTGTGTTTAATGTCGCTCATAAATAATGCAAAAATCTCAATCATTAATTAATTGTTGCAAAATTAAATCAATCAGTTTATTGATGATAACCTCAACATTTTATGTTACATTTTTACAAATTCAATTAATTTAAAGTTATAAACATGTAATGTATAAGTAACGACGAACATTCAAATAAGCTTGATTGTGATGTATTTAATTATCAATAAGAAAAATACTATTTATATTTTGTTGATAATGAATTCACGCTGCGCGGATTTTTGCAAAGACCGACTCATTATTTTGAATATTGTCAGCTATAAATTAAAGCCTATTGACAAGGCGACGTGATCACAATGATGGTTGACAAGGGTTCGGCGTGGTTCAGTTGAATTCCAGCGTAAAAAGGGCACTGGTCATTCGAGGATGGTATTTCAAATGGCTGTCCCCTTACGAACTTTACGTTTTTTTCTTACTTCATAAATAATATTGTTGGCTGGTAGTGTTGACAGCAGTAGACAGTGTATTTATTAGTACTTAGTGGACAGAAAGTGAATGAAGAGTACCTACACGGAGAAAAATTAGTATTGCTAATTTATTAAGAATCTCTTCAAATTATTGGTAATCCGGCTAAAACTTTTAGTAAAATACGATCGATGTCGAAACACGTGTTCGTAAAAATTATAATATTTTCGCATTTCGTAATTATATATTATCGAGGCAAATGCAGGAGCATGAACACGTGTTTCAATATATTGGGGATTTGCTAAAACATCATTTTTATCAGGAAACCGCCTGCAATCCCGTTTTTAACCGATTCCTAATAAATTAGCAAAACTCATTTTTCTCCATGTACCTACTTTTTCTTAAATGAACAGCTTTAGAATTAGATTAAGTTTCACAGAAATTCAAGTGTAACATTGTCCTAAAATAGCCAATCGGCGACATCTTTTTTCGTCATTTTAAATATCCTGAGAGTGGATTCTTTCTGCAGAGTTTCCATCTTCTATCTTCGTCGAACTTTCACAGCGGTGCTGCTATCTGCAGGTCTGTTATCTATGTGAGGATATTGTGTCAGCGCTTTATTTGCAGCAGACACATACCTGGATGAATGACGAACCTCGTGCTGGTACTGTTGGTGGGCACGGTAGTCTCTCTCGCTGCAGCAGCTGGTCCAGTTTCTTCACCACCTAGGATTCTTGTTGCAGAGTCTCCATCTTCTATCTTCGTGTCACCTGTTCCTGTTCTTCATTTTACTTAACTTAACTTTATTTTTGTAATATTTATATTTTTTGTAATACCTGCATCAACTGTAAAGCGCCCCTGAGGTGATATCTCACATAAGCGGCGCTTTACAAATTGTCCAATATTATTATTATTATTATTATCCCCCTTAAACGCTTATTAGTTTATACGTTTCGCTTCTGAAAAAATTGTGATTAGAAGAAAATTGCAACTGTCATGTCGTTATGCTTGTCAGCTGATCACAAAATGGTAGAAAGCTGAGGTGGACATGGTTTAATGGGACTTTTCATATCCAAAAAATCATTATGGCTCTGACTGGCCATTTTATGACAATGTTACATTTAATTTTCTGCCAAAAACGCCCACCAAGTTCTATAAATAAATAATAATAGACGGTTCAAGAAATCAAGAGTCAATTCCGTGGAACAAATATTAGGTAGTCATTACCTTTTACGTTTATGCCATTTAATTAAAACTTCAATTTAATTAAAGATTTATAATATTATCACTTCAAAGTAGCAATGAAGCATTACAAAATCTTGTTCGATTTCGTTTAACCCTTTTAAGATAAATATTTGAAATTAGCGCAGACTCATGAAAACTCACGGATAGTCCGAATTCTTGACAAATGAATTTCAATTTTCAAATCACGATCAGAAAGAACCTGGATCTCAAGAAAACGCCCCTTGTTTACCATTATATTGTAACTCCGCATTTAATTTATTGTTCCAGTCCAAAATAATCAACTACAGGTTATACAAAATAATCAATTACAGGTCATACAAAATAATCAACTACAGGTTATACAAAATAATCAACTACAGGTTATAAAAAATAATCAACTAGAGGTTATACAAAATAATCAATTACAGGTTATACAAAATAATCAACTACAGGTTATACAAAAAAATCAACTACAGGTTTTACAAAATAATCAACTACGTCAAAATAAAGTGTTTTTGGATTGAAAATTAGATCGCTTATTAAATAATGCCAACCTACATAATCTCCTACTTTCGAATCTTTTTTTTGTTGTTTAGGAGAAATTACGTGGTTAAATAGGAAAATAACTTTTTTAAGAGGAATTTTTTCAAAAACTTTAGGAATTGTTGATAAAAGGCACACTGGTCTGTAATTAATCACCTCGTGTTTATCGCCTTTTTTTAAAATAGGCGTAAGGAAGCTGAATTTCCATTTAGTAGGAAAACATCCTGTTCGTAAAGACTGATTAAACAGCAAATATAAAGGATACGCCAGATTGGTAGCACAATTACTTAAAAATAAAGGAGGTATTTTATCTGGTCCACCACTTTTGCTTTGATCTAGTAATTTTAATTCAGTCAATATATCATTATATTCTATGTGGATAAAAGATAAATTAAGATTATGATCAGTAGTAAAATTTGATACTGTACTAGCAGAAACTGGTGTCTCACATTCATAAACGCTTTTAAACAAATCAGCAAAAAGGTCAGCGATACTTTGAGTGTCTTTGGCCTTTTTACCTGCATATTCCAAGTTGGCGGGTATACCAAAGTTGTTATTTTTCATTGATTTTGCATAGTTCCAAAAATACTTAACATTATGATTTATTGAAGTTTCAACATTATTAATAAAAGAATTGTAGCACGTTTTTGATAAGATTTTACAATCTTTTCTAACGTTTTTAAATTCAATATAATTTGATAAAGAGCTGTCTTCTTTATGTTTCTTATGTAAAACTTTTTTAAGGGCAGTTAATTGAACAAGTTCTTTATTGAACCATCTCGGATATTTTGATTCTGAATGAGTGGGATGAGATCTGAAATAATTTTATCCAGCAAATAATAAAATGATTCAATATTTTGATTAATATCACCTTCTTTAAGAAATGACAAATCTTCCTTGTGGAGACGATCATTTGTGTCCCGATAGTTCGCATTTTTAAAGTTATCCATAGGAGTTGAATTATTTTGATTGCCTTCTTTAGTACAAGGGATAAGTATTGCTAGTGGGGGATGGTGGTTGTCTATCATAAGAATAGATTCTAATGATTGACGAATAATAGACTCTATTGTTGATGTTTTTTACATTGGCGTCCAACGTGGGGCTGTGATAAAAACTGTTATAAGATCTTGTTATACGGTCCAAAAAAATCCTTTCATTTAATTTCAAGGGGTATTGCTTATTCAGTATTTTAAAATGTTCCTTGAGAAAACAGATTTATATAAAAGCTTCTTGAAATTCTAAGTAAGTATTTAATTTTTTCAGTGATTTTAAATAAATGTTTGGATTGCTTTCAAAAATATTAAAAATTCTAGATTCATTTTGATTTCAAAATAATAAACGTTTTCGAGAAATATGCCGGTTAAGTGGCTGAAATGTGTTGGCAAAGTGAATAAACAGTCAATGCTTTCAGAGTTAAGTACGAGTACTTCAAAAATTGTTTTTCAACCCAGATTGAGAATAAACTTCATTGTTTTAATTTTATAGTAAACTGTACCAGTCTGAAGATGGACGTAATTGTCCAAAACCGAAAAATGAAATAAACTTTAAATAAATAGTTTTATTACAGTTTACAAATACTATGGATTTCCACACTCGAAAAAAAAAACATTAAGATGAGTGGAATTATTGCGGGAAAAATTATTTATGTCAACCCCTCCATCGTTTTTGGGTCAGATATGACCGGGCGTCTTGAATTATTTTGACGTTATGAAGAGAAATAACAATTCTTTATAAATGGATACCATTAATAAAATCCAAACATAGCCAAAATGAATAATTCCTATTTCGCGCCGCTATCGTAAACATCTGTTTAACTTTAAAATGTTTTCTTATTTTTACAGTTAGTTTTTGAAGTTACAGTTTTCCTACAAATTCCCCAAACAAATCGAATGTGTTCGCAATATCGAGTTCTCTCAATTTTTCTAAGATTGGAGTAAAAACTTAGCGTTTTTGACAATATTTTTCACGTTTATGTTATTATGTTAAATATGACCGAAGGACATATATGGTCCCATTAGCTCAGTTGGTAGAGCGGCGCCCCGTCCTGGGTTAAATGCTAGTTTAATCCTAGATGTGACCATATCTTGTTCTGATTTTTCTTTTTCAAAATTTCGTTTAAAAATTGCTAATGATTAAATTTAATTTTTTGTTGTCCAGAATTTAATTTTTACACAAGGAAACCTATCTATCATTATTTTTATATTATTTTAATGCTTCCGATTTTATGTCCGGGTTAAATCTTCCCCATATGAAAAACTAAACCCTTCCACATACTTTTCCACAAATGATCATCTAGTCAATGAACATTATGTAAGTAAGTGCATTATATAAGTAAAATAAATACAAAACAATACAAGAACAACACGTCAACTCACCAGAGATCAAATGGGAAAATAATTCACCGACTCCAGATATTTTCATATCAGAGGGTTCGGCTCTGTAGAACTCCTAACATGGCCTATAAATCATACTGATCCCTCAACATAAATATTTAAAAAATCTTTCGTTATCCTACATGTATTTAAAATGACTGATTTTTGCATTTTTGCATCTAATACGCCTAAATTTGTAATGAGAGAGCTAGGTATAAAGCCAGTAGCCGAAATAACAAATGGTAATATTTTTATAGTCTGAGAATGCCAAATTCTTTTTATCTCATTTCCTAAATCTGTGTATTTTCTTATTTTTCATTAACAGATTTTTGAACATTACAGGAATTTGGAATAGCGACATCAATGATATAAGTTATTTTTTTTAATTTTGTCATGTTAAACTATATCGGGTCTATTATGACTAATCGTTCGGTCTGTTAGTATAGTTTTATCATAATATATTTTATAAAATTCGTTTTCTAAAAATGAATTTTGTTGGTATTCATAATATGGTATTATATTACGGTAGTCAATCAAGTTATGTTTAATTACCAAACTTTGGTGAGTTATTTTTAAAACTTGATTGTGCCTAAATGTATACTCAGACGGTGCTAATATAGAACATCCCGATATAATATGATCTATAGTTTCCGGAAAAGACAAAAATTTTCTACATAAATCATCAATTTGATTTTTATCTTTGATTATATGCTTCCTATAATTTTTAGTATTAATGACTCTATCCTGAATGGCAAGCATGAATCCTTCTATTTCTGCGCTCAACTGTCCAATACTCAACCATTGGTTTGACGAAAATTTGTCAACATACGTTTGGTTGAGATAATTGAAGTGTTTTGCGTGTAAAATTTTATTTGACCAGGAATCTAATAATTCCTGATTGGGATTTATAAAAATGTATTGTATCTATCATTATTCTATTATTATTATTAATTGTATCTATCATTTTTTTAAAACTTCTTTACACGGTATTGCGTAGAACGGAAAATGGAGTCCAGTGTACTAACATAAGGTACGGAGCAGATAATTTGAAAATGTTTTAAAAATTGTAGTTCGCGCTCAAATCTCAAAGTTTTAGATGATTATTTAAAAAAAAATGTTAATAAAAAACCATTTATCTACAACAAAATTCACATGTTACCCTGAAACTGAATTTCAGTAGATGTAATATAGCTGAAGTGGAAAATTCCCTAGCGCAGACATCGAGGAACAGATGTTTAAAATAAATAAAGTTAGAATATTATTATTTTTGTTTTTGCTAAAGTTTCGAGTTAGTTGAAATTGTTGATTTCATGAAGGCCAGCGAATCGCGAAAATTTGATTATGTGTCTTGAAATTGTTCATTTCGTGGAGGCGGGATGCCAGCGAATCTCGAAAATTTGATTATGCGGCTTGAAATTGTTGATTTCATGGAGGCGGGATGCCAGCGAATCTCGAAAATTTGATTATGTGTCTTGAAATTATTGATTTCGTGGAGGCGGGATGCCAGCGAATCTCGAAAATTTGATTATGTGTCTTGAAATTGTTGATTTGATGGAGGCGGTCGGCCAGCTATTCTCGGGAATTTGATTGTGTCTTTAAATTTATAATTTTTGGGGAAATTATTAATTTCATGGGGGGAGGTGCGGGGTAAAATTTTCATGAATATTATTTCCCCCCAGAAGTGTCGCAGTATGCGCGTAATTTTGGCATCAGGAAAAACTGTTAAAATGGAATGCAATACTCTGTAGTATGCAGGTAGTGCCAAATTTACCATTTTAGCCAGCTATATATAATATATTTATTGTTTTTGTGTTTAATTCGTAGAACTCCTTGAAAAAAAAAAGCCATATATAATCTTATGGCCAGGGAGCGAAGATATTTTATTTCTTGGCAATAGCAAACAATCATCGTGTTATCTGTATGCACTACGGTTGACACACAACGTTTGAACCAACCAAATTGAGTAGTCTGTAAGGGGTTTAAGGCTCTCATACTTATTTGCAATTAGCCATAAAATATTTGGAGTTGATAATATTAGTATATATTCGATGTTTCTTTACCAACCGAAAAGAAGGGCTTGGGATCCAATTAAAATAGAGTGCCAGCAAACGACTTTAAATTGAATTCCTAAAATGAAGTAATGTATTTTTTGAACCTTCTATATTGAGAGCAACCCCATTTACATTGAAAAAAGGTGTCTATTCCTTTCTAATCCTGGAAGTATATTTTATTTTTTTATGTAACTAAGTAGATGTGGAACGATTTTAGAAACCCTTGTCAATTCATCGTATTCTACTGTTTTACTGGATATTACAACTTTACCATAATAGCGGTTGCTGAAAAACAAAATTTACCTAAAAATACAAAAGTTCGATTTCAAATACGTTTAATGAAAAAAACTTTTTGCTATCATGTATGTAGTTTTGAGGCTACAACGTCTATATGACGTAGAAAACGCCACTTGCTGGTTAGGTCGCCAAAGTTGACCGGCGTACGTTAACGCCGCCATATTCACGAATAAATCGTTTTGGCGTAAATCAAAAATAAACATTTTAAGTCGTTATAGAAAATAAATTCGTCAATTTAAAAATAAAATAAAAATACTACTTACGTATACACCGTCGATTTTTTTACGAGAGTAAAATAATACAAAAAAACAGTGAACATACCCTATAGTGGAGGTAACCGTAAAATTATTTATTACTTTATTAAAACCTTTTTAAGGGGCGTTTAAACATAAGGGTAAAAAAATATATATATTAATACAGTACATATTTATTATACATAACTAAACTGCCTCAGTAAAAAACTTTTGTATTTGTGATGTGATAAATTAAAGATGTCTCGGTAAAGTTATTTCCTTCCATAAGTATTGTGAGTAAGGAGGAATACATATGGTAGTTAGTACCAGAATTTTTGCACTGAAATAAATCCCGACTTTGACGATTAGTATTACGTAGTCGAATCCGAAAGCTTATCAATGCAAGCAATTCTGGACTATCAAATGCATTAGAATTTTACATAGAAATTCTTAGTCAGTGAGACAATTTAAGAATATTCATTTCATTTAACCGGTTGTGTGCCTAAAGCACGTTTACGCGCTCTAGGTAGCCGTGCTCACAAGGCCGGCCATACAAAATGAGCGCGTTAACGCGCTGTTCTATATGACGATTTTGCTTGTCAAACTCAAGTAATTTAAAAAATCTAAAATATGGAACCCACGGTGACATTTATTGGGATGATGAAGAAATAATTATAATATAACAGTTCACAGATTATATCGACTTTAGACTGATCTAAATGAAGCTTCTTTTAAAGCTAAAAATTTCGCGGCCTGTCGGTACATCCAAGCAAAATACCTTCCGACATTTAAAGGGTTAAAAGAATGTTTTAGTTCAACAAAATTGCTGGAATACACATTTTAAAACTTAGAAAACGTAAGAATTTATTTTGTATTCTTTTATTGTATTTATTGTAATGTGGGTTCCAGACAGGTGAATTGTATTAGAGTTCACTTCTAACAAAGGCAAGATAAATACATCATGAAATATTTTTGTAATTTCTTATATAAATAAATTAATAATTTCGCCGAGAGGATTTTAAGTAAACTTTTATTTTATTAAGTTTTTTCTACTAGCAGCATTTAATCAGTACTTTTTTTTCATTTCCAAGCTTTTTCGTTTTTACGCAGACAATAACCCAACTGTTTGTTTTAGTTGTCGAGAAGATAAATATATGATTTACAACCTAACCCTACTTAACATTGAGGTATCTTTTTTAATTAAAAACTTGTCCAAAGTTTACTCGTTTAATACTAATATAAAATCTAAAGTGCAAGTATGTAATATTTCTACATAAAAGCATCCCCAAGCACACAAGTAATAATAATATGACGTGTGAGGAAGTAATTTGACAAAGAGAGATATGTCAAACCCATTTTTATTCTATTTTAAATTGTAGCGGTAGGAACCGTCCGCTCACATAGCTTGACTTCTAGACACGCGTTGGCATTGAAATACTGATGTCACTCGCAGTGTTGCCAACTCAACTACTTCAAAATATGCCAGAGTGATGGGAAAAATATGCCAGAAATATGCTAAATTCTTTTAAAAAATGCCAAAAAAAAGCCAACATAAATTTAACTTAGTATTTGTTGAGAAATAGAGCGATGAAAAAAAATATGCCAGAAAAATGCTTAATTACTTTAAAAAATGCCAAAAAAAGCTAACATAAATTTAACTTGGAAATAAAATCAGTGAAATAAAATATCAATATGTTCATCTTCATCTCCTTCTTCTTCATTAACAGCAGCTGTTGTGGAAAGCTGAGAGACGGAGTCGTAACTTTCTTTGGTCCCAATGCAGCGTAGTACTTCGTCAGGAACAGTGTAAGAATAACAGCACTTTCCTGCTCTCTTTAGGCCAAATCTCACGTACAAAATGGCATTCGGGGTTCTCACCGCCAAACGATTTCGGAGTTTTGTTTTGACCAGACTCATTTGGCTAAATACACGTTCAATGTCCGCATTTGAATGCGGCAATGTTAAAATAGACATTGCAAACTGACATAAATCAACGAAGTGGTCATTATTAGCTGCATCTTTATATTGCATGACTTCATTCCAAAACTCTACAAAAGTATTCCCATTTAATGTGAACTATGTTTCTCCATTGAGACACCAGTTTTTCAATCGATATCATTTTTGTTAGTTAAAAAATTGGTTTTTATTATTTTCATGTTTCTGTAAAAATAAGCCAAATAAATATGCTATATGCTAAAAGCATAATAGTTATGCTAAACATGGAGTAATTATGCCAAATTTAGCATATAATATGCTAACTTGGCAACACTGGTCACTCGGAGGATTCAAATTTGTTCTGCGCGTTGAATTCCAGAGAAGTCGTCAGTTGGTTTTCGAGGCTGGTGGGGAACACACCTGAGGGCGAGCTGCTTGATTGTCGGGAGATTATTCACGCACGTGAGACATTTTAATAATCCTTAAGAAATAGACACATAATTTTTTAGATATCACCATGTTTATAAATTTGTTTAGACTAGTTTCTAGACTGGCGCTCATTGGTGATGTCTTATTTTAAGATGTTTAGTTAATATCATTTTACAAGTCAATGTCATGGCCAAGTTCATATTACGTTTGTGCTTTCTAATAGCCAACCACCCCTGTTTTCTAAATGTGAGTCCTTGCTCTTGTATTTAATGTCTTAAATTAAATATACAACATATTATTATATCTCAATTGATATTCCGAGTGTTCATTTCAATACCCATGATTGCTACAAGCTGTGGTCTCTTCACCGGAATATGGTAAGATTAATATATGCGGTGACAATCTACGTTACAATATGTCCATTAAGACTCGCTTGTAGAAACGCCTCAGAATAGAAGTCAAATAAAATTACGATATGCGACTTATCAAAATCCAGTCTTTCAAAAACACTATTTTAAGAATAGATTATTCTTTGCTATTTAAAACTTATACAGCCATTTAAAGAGTAATAATAGTATTTTATTTTTAAAGCAAAAAAGATTTTGAGGCACCTTCTAGAATTCTAGACTATCGACATGCCAATATTTTTATTTTTAGAACATGCCTCAAAACAAAGAAGTTACGTTTCTAGAAATATAATTACATAGATACGAACAATACCAATAAAATATTTGTATAATAACATAATAACAATACCAATAACATATTTGTATAATAACATATTTTTATTTACCTTTTACCCATTCTTATTTGTTATTTACTTCTGCATATTTAGCTTATTCATTTTGTTACTATTTTTGTTATTATTATGTATTTAAACATCCATGTATGTAAATTTTTGGGCACTATGCCTGTTTTATGTACTAATAAAAATAAAAATAAATAAAATAAATAATACCGAAAAAAACCCGGACAGAACATTAGCGCTATTTTGTATGAGCGGTATTGTAGCTAAATCTAGGGTGAGGGTAAATTGTCTGGTTGCTTATCTTGTATGACAACCTTTTGAAAGGATTTGTATGCTAAGTGGTATATGATGGACTATTTTAATTTAATTTGTGTAATTTTATTTTTATTTTTGGGTATTTGATGAGACATGGAATGAGACATGTCATTAAAAAAATTATTAAGTTTTGAAAATTTTCATACTTCTTCTCCCTCACCCTTCGGCTTCAAAATTTTCTAGAGGTAGTGCGAAGTCATCCCTGGGCGCCCCCGACTTCTGATACCATTCAAACGAAACATTCTATAAACACTCCTGACACTAATAAGAACAAACTTTGAAATTTTCAGCGAAATCGGTCCAGTAGTTTTGAGCCTATATGGGACAAACAAACAAACAAACATTTTTACAAACTTAATCTTACCCGGTAAGGAAGAGGTCCTGTATTCAATTCCTATACGCGACTGAATCATTTTCTCTCTTCTCTGTTTCGCATCATTCGTATGAGGGTCGTTAATATTGAATGATATTACAATATTAAAATTTGATGTTTTATTCATTAAGTTATTCCGCTATAAAAATATTCATTCTAGACTCATAGAAAAGAAAATTGACGTGGCACATTAGAATAAAAATCTATATATTTATCCAACACACTGCCTAGATGGCATTTAGTTCGGGTAGAACACATGAAGATAGCAGCCAAAAAAACGCGTTAAGAAAATTAAGATAAAATTTTTCTCCATACACTTACCTTTACTAACCTAACATTTATAATTGAAAATAGGTTAAACAATAAATGCAGTTGAAAATAATGGTTTTAAATGTGAGCGGTGTTCAAAAGTTATGGCTAAAATTGGCGTAATTTATACTAAAGGATGAAACAGTTCACGACTTTATCACATCGGCTTTGCATTATTTTCTGAAGTTTGCATTTGTGGTTCTGTTGTACACGGATTTACTAGGCACAGACCTTAGAAATCTCAATCTTACTGTCTCACTTTATGTAATCACTTTTGTTTGAATAAAATACATTATATAATAGAAACAATCAGTCGTGGAGACCACCATATCAAATGACGGCGGGCGAAGAAATGTACATCCAAAAGGTTGTCTCTCAGTTATGCCGCCCTTGTGCACCGCACACATAGTACACAAGGATGCGCCGCCCCTAGTATCACGTACAAAAACATTATGTATGAGTACGAAATAAAGCTTCTGTTATGTACTAACATTCACAATATTACCTCAATTAACTCACCCATGGTGTTGTTATCGTTCGTGCTGGAGGTGTCGGGGAGGTTCACCCCGCTTTCCCTGCGCCGGGGGCGCCTCCGGGTCCTCATTTTATCCCCTAACTGCTACTCCGCTTGTTGTGACCTTCCCCTTCACCTCTGTGCCACCTAACGAACGCTCTGAGGGTTGCGACTGAAAAAGAATTAAACCAAAAATAATTTGAGAAAAAAAATAAGCAGAAAATAAATTGTGAGATCACGTTCGTAATAACATATAATATTGTTATTGATACTAAGCAAATTTATAAAGGGTTTTATCATAGAGTCCGTATAACCCCTACCATCCAATAGACTACCCTCTGTTTTGACGACTGTAATAAATTGCAGTACCGGGTTCATTTCTAACTTTATTTTGGCAAACGTATGATGCACTCGCAACCTATACCCGTTTTACATGACCCCTTTTTTTCATCTAGTTTGTCTAATCGGATGAAGAAAGGGACGGTTCTATTTTGGTTCCGTGAGTGAAGCGTGTTGGTGTTAACTTTATTACTTGAAAATGTTGCATTTTATTCAATTTTATTTTTAATATATTAATAAAATTATTGACTATAATATGTATTTATTACTGATTGTGAATGTGTATTACTGTTATGTATTGTAAATTTCGCGTGTATGTTTGATGATTTGACATTTTGTTTTGAGGAAATAATACATGTGAACTTTACTTACATACTGTTTACTCATAGAATAAAGAATATCTGTGTGTGTTTACTTCATTATGTAACATACTTTTTAAATAATGTGTAGATTCAGGGTTGTGAGAGCTATTGCTTTAGCATCTGCGCTGCGGTGTTTTGGTGGTTCCACCTCATGTATTATACGAATATCGTACCGATCAAGATACGATGATCAGGTTGGCAATGCCAAGGCATAACAATCATTATGATAAAGGTTCAAAGTCGAACGGGTAAACAAAAACATCGATTGGATAATGACCAAGTACGTGACAAAGCTCGCAAATGAGAGTGACAGATGCTTTCATAATTGTGATCTATGGTTATGTTCAAGGTGTTGCAATTTTTTGTCGATTTAGTACCCTCTCAAAATATCAAGTATGAAAGTAATGATCGTGTAAAACGAAATTTTTCCTTATGCCTATCCGGGGATCGGTATGAAAAAAAGTATCGTGTAAATCAGGTTTTACTTCAAACCAAACAAGTTGGTCTACATCGGTGTATTTTAGATTTAAGATATACAATCTTCAGACTAACTAACCATCACGCCGTTTCCTCGCAGGGGTAGGCAGAGAGGACGGACCGCCAAACAACTCGGTCATGGCACACACTCCTTGCCTCATTCACATTCATACATCATCTCATAACATTCTTCTATTATTCTGACTCTTGATATGGTCTGACTCGAGTATCTGATTCACTTGATCGTGCCTTGGCTTCCCCGGGCGTCCCCGTCTTCTGCTACTATTCGCATTTTCATTACAATCTTCAGCAATGGTAAATTTATTTCTAATATTGATGGTACTTTATTACCGTTTGTGATTGCACTTCTCAATATTAAATATTTCACTTAATTAATTATTCCTTATAACGCCGACCACTCTTACACAGATTTACCAGCTAATTTTAGAAGTGCAATCATAAACGGTAATAAAATACCATCAATATTAGAAATACGTATATTTATTTCTAATATTGATGGTACTTTATTACCGTTTGTGATTGCACTTCTCAATATTAAATATTTCACTTAATTAATTATTCCTTATAACGCCGACCACTCTTACACAGATTTCCCAACAAATTTTAGAAGAGCAATCATAAACGGTAATAAAATACCATCAAGATTAGAAATACGTATATTTATTTCTAATATTGATGGTACTTTATTACCGTTTGTGATTGCACTTCTCAATATTAAATATTTCACTTAATTAATTATTCCTTATAACGCCGACCACTCTTACACAGATTTCCCAACAAATTTTAAAAATAAAAAATATCGTGTTGTCTGTGAAAATCCATGGTGAATTCACACTCGGTTTAATATGTTTGGTGAGGTATTATAGGCTAATAGACATCATGCGACCAATTTTCTAATAACTGTTATACTAAGTGCATATTTTGCCGTGATACATTTGATTCAGTCCATAAATTATATTTAATGGGTATATATTGTATTGATATTCTGAAGTGTTGGAAGAAATAATCATGTGATCAGTGTAGATTGATTTGACAAAACAGTTGTGGTCGGCGTTATAAGCCGGTTTTTGGTTTCCGCCACTTTTGAAGATGTTTGGTTTTCATTATATTATTTATTTAACGATCAGTTTTAAATTAACTCACACATAATAAAAACAACTATTTCCATAAAGACATA
The DNA here is from genome assembly GCA_026573805.1 of Hesperophylax magnus. Classification (NCBI taxonomy): domain Eukaryota; kingdom Metazoa; phylum Arthropoda; class Insecta; order Trichoptera; family Limnephilidae; genus Hesperophylax; species Hesperophylax magnus. Next base: position 20,492,244 of record JAIUSX010000009.1, on the reverse strand, counting down.
TTTTTTATTACATAAAAGCCTGAGGGGGTCGGGGCTACACGAACTCCTCCTATTATCCATATCCATTTTTCAAATTATCGACCCAAATAAAGTAGATTATTAAATATGTGTTTAATTTTAATGCTACGTATACATACGCGAGCCGAACTGCCGAACTGAATCTGAACTTATGGGAAAGGAACAAAGCAACCGCAAAGGGCGCGAAATGCCGCTTGCAGTTGCTACATTCCTTTCCCGTAATTCGTGGCTAGGTTCGCGTTCAGGTTCGCAAATGTATACGTACCATTAAATGTGTTTTTTAAAGATTTTTTTCTAGGAACTCCACTTTATGTTTTTCTTTAATAATGGATGTTTTTCCGTATACACATTTTACATGATTTTGCAGTGTAAACTTTTTGAATAATTGTAGTTTTTCCTACTTAAAAAAATTGCTCAAAGTGCATGAGATATAATCAATCGTAGTTTAAAAGAATATAAAATCTTATATCATAAAAATAGTATATCACACATTTCAACAAAGTATAGTGTACATTTGACATATAATTCAAACATAAGATTATGAAAAATGTTTGCCCACCGAACACGCCATTGCCATTGAAGATATTGAAGTGTAATAATTCTAAATTACCAGTCTTTCACTTAATATTATATTCCTAAAGTCTGTGACAGACCATGCTATCTTCTCGTGGCTTGGCCTATTTCAGCACATCGCGCGCCATACATTCCCAATGGGATTGTATGACGAGACATACTGAAATAGGCCCAGCCATGATGCGTATGTCGTAATCAGCCAACCCCATAGTGAGTATTTGTCTTCGTATTTATGATTGCCGTAGGTAGGTACGTATTAAATTCATATTATTAAAATTTCAGTAAGGAGCAAAATAATCTCAAATTTTTGTATTATTATAGTTTATATTTTCTTTATTATCCCAATAAAATGTCAATTTCTTTCATTTTCCATTAAAGAAATTGTACACATAAAATATTTGCAATATATATGTATTTCAAGGAAGCTCTGAAGTAGAGCTTACAATCCTGTGATCTCGAGAACCGGGATCCCGAGAATCACGGACCTTTGTCGGCGCCGTAATCCCGGTTTTGCTCTTGTCACGATGCCGGTAATATGGGATTTTTGGTGGTTTTACGATATTAAAAATAAACATAAAACTTTTATGTTTAAACTCAATTTAAAAAAATTATTTTAATATATAAATTAACGATGTACCGGTTCTGAAAAAATATCTCGGATTGAAAGCCCTGCTCTAAAGCCCAAAGCCTTTGTGTGAAATCAAAACATGTTAAGCTAATCCTTTGGCAAAATTGTCTGAATGTTATATTTGAAATTCAAATAAAATGATCGTAAGATATTCAGAATCGTGTATTTTCAGCAAATGGCTTTCCGGTTCTAAACAATGAAACATACGCTTCATTTCAGATCAAATGGTAAATCGAAGAATACTATTAATTTTGCGCTTCTGCGTAAAACGTCAGAAACACCCGTTTCCGGCAAGATTTCAACGAAGTCTGTGAGATTCAATTATTGGATGAATGTGCGAACTTGGCGAATATGGAGAAATATAACTCATTTGGAGATGAAATTTTTCAATTGATGTGCGAACTTATAATACGGAGGACTCATATTATAACTCATTTGGTGATTAAATTATTGGATAAATGTGCGAACTTATAATACTTATAATATAATTCTTTTGGTGATTAAATTATTTGATGAATGTGCGAACTTATAATATGGAGGAATATAACTCATTTGGAGATGAAGTTATTGGATAAATGTGTGAACTTATAATATGGATGATAATTCTCATTTGGAGATTCAATTTTATCGATAAATGTGTGAACTTATAATATGGTGGAATAAAACTCATTTGGAGATTAAATTATTGGATAAATGTATGAACTTATAATGTCGAGGAATGTATCTCATTTGGAGATTAAATTATTGGATAAATGTATGAACTTATAATATGGAGGAATATATCTCAATTGGTGATTAAATTATTGGATAAATATGCAAACCTCATATGGAGGAATATCTCATTTGTAATCATGAAAGATGATGAAAAATAGTTTTAGCTAGAATTGCATTTAAAAACCCTTCCAAATAACCGCAACTGTTCAAATTACGTTTAAGTTAGTAATTATTAAGTTAAGTTAGTAATTATAATTAATTAAGTGCCAAAAATATGGTGATATTCAGTTTTAAAATATAAATAAATTATGTAAGAGCAGTAGTACAATACACAGAATTAAATTCTTAGCAGTGGGTGGTTTCTAAAATATTTCCTTGGAAATGTTATGTACATGTTTTTCACTTATTTTCTAGTTGATCACGTCGTTGAATCTAATTTCTGTAAAATAATTAGTACATTTTGCACGTGCAGATTCCATCCTATTCGAGGTAGTTGAAAACGTGCTCTCAGATTTCGTGAAACAATTTTTTAATAAATCTGTTCCGTTCCAATAATGTGTTATAACAAGTGCGCCGTCTGTATTCACTTGAATCGATTCGATTCACTTAATACTTTCAGAAGCAATAAATGTTTCTCATGAATCGGAAACAATTTCAACTGTTTAGAATAGTACTTACCCTTTGAGTATTCTGACATATTTTTAGTGAATGTTAGAAACAAAACAATTTAGAAAATGCAATACTCCAATATGACTGGTATAATTAGCGAAATAGTCAAGTAACATTTGAAAATATATACGAATATATTATAAGAAAATGATTTTGAGAAATGTTATACAAACAAATTAATTTATAATCTTCTAATTGTAGGGTGTTCCAACAATAAAGTTTTGCTTGGGTTCTGTGCACCCCAACTTCGACGATATTGCTTATTTACATAGCCATTTAGTTGAAAGTTGACTAATTGATGTCCTGGGGTTTCAGTAACACTTTCACTGCGGTTATGTTTTCGAGTGAAAGCTTGCTACGAGGAATAGGTGACTTGTTGTCTACGATCCAACCAGTTTCCTGATTTATTTTAATAATTTTTCTAATTGTTGACTATTTTTTTACTATTGTTTAGACAGAAATTCCAAGAAAAACTTTCTCCATTTTATAATGAGCTTTAATAATAATTACACGTTAATCTTTAGGCAACTTTGATGTTATTTCGTGTAGCTTTCCATATTTTCTTATCGCAAGGTTGAAATATTATGACACACTTAAAATGTTTTGAGGTGCCAACTTTATAATAAAAAATGTCGTAAAATTTTATTTTGGCGCTCGTGTTGACACCGAACAAAAATATGTTTTTCTCAAAATCCCTCCAAACTTTATTGTTGTGTGCCTTTTATTCAATTATAGTACCTATTCCTTATTTGTTGTTGCCAATTTATTATTGATAACCGAATCCTGATAACGCGAAGCACGATCGATGCGAAACCAAAAATTAAACATGTACCGTTTTAATATGGGGTTTGTCACGAAGCAGATCTCTCAAACGCATTTTAAAAACCCCGCGAAACTAAAATTAAACGTAGATCCTTGGCAACACAAAGCGGCATGCGCACATCTCACTGCGCAAGCAACGCCAAACACCAACGGCCATAAATAAACCAATCACTAGATTGATAACTTCGGCCTTTAGTAGGGAGAAATTTTGTCCACGATGACGTCACATCCAGAATTGAAGCATTAACAAACCACTCAGCAAAGTAGAGGAAACAAAAAAAAAAAAGCGCGGCCATAGACAATATGATCTTACCTAGGTAGGCACCCAGGGAAGACAATATTGTGCTATTCATCAGCCTAAAGTATTATTTTAAAAATAAATTTTAGAAATGTCAACAGATTCTCTCAGGACGACAAGGCTCCAACTCACAAAGTGCGGTCATGCGATAAATAGCGATATGAGTGTCGGAGTTATACCCCCCTGCCAACGGCTTTCTGTAGCCGCCCGCGACCATCACTCGGAATCATATATCAGGGGGGTATAACTCCAATATGATATGTTTAGTTCACGAACTTTGGTTAACCCGATAAATATGTTTATTTCAGATCTTGATAACATCTTACCGGGTACCAGCGGTGTGTTCCTTCTGCCAAAAAGATCATGGAAGATTACAAAGGTAAACATCTGTTCTATGTTACTTGTTATCCAATATGCAGATCTTTACTTCCTTTCCTTTGACCACTAAGATCATTTTGTTTTCAGACATCAGTGTTCCTGTTCCTGTGGGACCCAGCGGCAGCGAAACACAATGCTCCCCTGCGTAAGAATGTTTATAGTTTTTTGTACACATTTAAGATGTGTTTTGTGCTCATGAATTCTGTAAGCATATTATTTTTTGAATAACTTCATGACTAAATCCTCAAATTGAAATATTTAATAATTTAAAACAATATTAGCGAGTCAAATGAATATTTAAATCAGAAAAAGATTTAGTCGCAGACTTGGTACAAATTTAAGATGTGTTTTGTGCTCATGTTTTCTGTATTCATATTATTTTTTGAATAACTTCATGACTAAATCCTCAAATTGAAATATTTAATAATTCAAAACAATATTAGCGAGTCAAATGAATATTTAAATCAGAAAAAGATTTAGTCGCAGACTTGGTACAAATTTAAGATGTGTTTTGTGCTCATGAATTCTGTAAGCATATTATTTTTTGAATAACTTCATGACTAAATCCTCAAATTGAAATAATTAATAATTTAAAACAATATTAGCGAGTCAAATGAATATTTAAATCAGAAAAAGATTTAGTCGCAGACTTGGTACAAATTTAAGATGTGTTTTGTGCTCATGTTTTCTGTATTCATATTATTTTTTTGAATAACTTCATGACTTAATCCTCAAATTGAAATATTTAATAAATTAAAACAATATTAGCGACTCAAATGAATATTTAAACCAGAAAAAGCTTCAGTCGCAGACTTCGTAAACATTTAAAATGTGTTTTGTGCTTATAAATTTATTTGTTTCTTTCTGTTATCTTACTGAAATAAAATAAAAAATACTTTACAACATGTAACAAAGTTTTTCATTTTTCTGATAAACAGAGAAATGTTAACATTCAATGCTGTCGTAGAAAAGCACAATCATTGTTTGAAAATGTTTTTCCTTAGTGGAATTCAAATTTCAAGTAATTTTGAGTTATTTTACGACGGCCTCGGGACGACAGATTTTCAACTTACAAAGCGCCGTCCTGAGAAAATGTGCCGTAAGGAAAGATACCTTATAGCTCATTATCGCATGACCGCACTTTGTGAGTTGGAGCCTTGTCGTCCTGAGAGAACCTGTTGACATTTCTAAAATTTATTTTTAAAATAATATTTTAGGCTGATGAATAGCACAATATTGTCTTCCCTGGGTGCCTACCTAGGTAAGATCATATTGTCTATGGCCGCGCTTTTTTTTTTGTTTCCTCTACTTTGCTGAGTGGTTTGTTTATGCCTCAATTCTGGATGTGACGTCATCGTGGACAAAATTTCTCCCTACTAAAGGCCGAAGTTATCAATCTAGTGATTGCTTTATTTATGCTCGGAATCTAGCTTTGGTCTCGACAACATGTGTGTGTGGTTTGATACAAAACCGGTCTCAGACGCGGAGTGCCCGCGACATTATTGAAGCCTGGCACGCGCACGTTTTGCGAGTGTGGACGAGCACCACCTTGGTAACTACTCCACCATGACTGTGAGTAACACCTCCATGGTCTCACAACTCCTGCATCTCTCGGGACGGCTCATGTAAGCGTATTACTTAACCTTTGCCCCATTATGTGCCTTCTTTTAATGTCTGTTAAACACGCCTGCCAGCCAGAGCAAATACGAGAGAGATTGTTCAATTCAACCAGCCAGGAAATAATTTAGGATGTATACTGTGTCCCCATTTGTGTTATACAATGTAGGGGAAGGGAGGGTAAGATGGAAGGAGCGGGCAAGATGGAAACTATCTACCTATCGCAAACCGCGCGACAAAGTGCCCGTGTCTCTACGCACACAGATATAGGCGCCCATGTTGTATTTATGTCCGGTGACTCGGTTCGGCTCGCGCCACCAAGCGACTTACACGCGTGTTTTGTATTTTCGCGATGAATTATTACAAAATCAGTGGACTTAAAAGTGTGATTACTCATACAAAGTAAGTAATACTACCATTTTGTTTTTATAAACACTAACTATAAGGGATAGATTGTATGAATTTATATTTAAAGAGGAAAAAAATTAAAGGATTTTCTAAGATATTGATATTATTGTTGGCAGTTAGCTTATGGGCAAGATGGAAAATTGCATTTTAGGGCAAGATGGAATAGTTTCCATTTTGCCCGCGAGCAATTATTTTGATTTCTGTTTTATTTTTTTTCAACTAATTGAGAATGATTCTCTTTATAGATGGTGTTCAAGTATATTAGAAAGAGCAACATAGGATCTTGGATCTTGACTTGGCAGATAGCGATGAACGAAGCTGTAACTACTACAATACGCGCAGCTTCACAGAAATATGAAATTGCGATCGAAACTTACACCGCTATATCAAAAAAGGTATCGCGTCCAAAAACCTAGGTAGATATCAAACTGTTTTCGAAAGAACTTGGGAGAAAAATTTGTGACCTTGCCATTGAACGGGATACCCTTTTTTACGGCTTGACAAAAGAAAGTCTACAGCAATTTGCTTATGAGGTGGCGGTACAAAACAAATACCGCATCCATTTACATGTGAGAAGGCTGGGGGATCATGGCTTAACGGATTTATGAATTGGCATCACCAACTAAATTACAGGACACCGGGACCCACAGCTTTAGCTCGTTGTTCTGCTTTTAATCGCACGCAGGTGGATCGGTTCTATGATAACCTATGAATGGTTATTACTCAAAATACCTTTATGGCACGACCCGACGACATCTATAATATGGATGAGACTGGTGTTAAGACTAGTGCCTCTAAATCTCCTCGAGTAATTTCTACAAAAGGCAAAACACAAGTAGGCGTTGTAGCAACAGCAGAAAAAGGGCTACTTACCACAATGATTTGTGCTTGCAGTGCAACTGGTCGCTTCATTCCACCTTTATTTATATTTGGACACAAGAAGAGAATGAATGAACGTTTTTTGGATGGAGCTCTCAATGGCTCTCAGGCTTGGTGTTCTGATTCGGGCTGGATAACTAATGTCACCTTTAACAACTGGCTTCAAATATTTATTGAGAAAACAAGACCAACAGCAGATAGGCCTGTTTAATTAATTTCAGATAATCATGTTACTCATCAAAACCTAGAAACTTTAAATTTTGCTCGAGAAAAACATATAATCATGGTCAGTATTCCCCCCACACAAGCCACAAGCTGCAACCATTGGACGTCTCGGTTTACCGTTCATTCAAAGTGGCTTTTGAGCAAGCCCTGACACTTTTCAAAATAATCATCCTGGAAGAAGAGTAAATCAGTTTGATATAGCTAGGCTAGTATGCATCGCCTATGAAAAAAGTGCTACTGTGCAAAATGCCACTAGTGGGTTCAGAAAGGCTGGCATCTTCCCATATAATATACATTTGTTTACAGATTTATACTTTGGACCGGCCACTGTTTATGAAAACGCTCCAGTAATTGAAGGCGAACAAAATTCCATTGTGACTGATGAGGGAAACAAAAATGATTCAGCAATTGAAAGCCAATCTCACGTCAACGTCAATATTGCAGACAATATTACCAATGAAACATCTACTTTCCTTGATGGTTATGAAAAAAATACAGGATGAAGAAGTGCAACTTAATTTTGATAATACACAGAATACGATGTCAGAAGAAACAAGTTCAGGTGTTATTGATAAGAGTTTGGAACAACCATCCACCTCGTACTTAGTTTCTCCAATTAAAATACTTCCATCACCAAAAGTTACTCCTACAATAAAGAAACGAAAATTGAAATGTCGAAAATCAGAAATCCTAACTAGTTTTCCATTCAAAGAAACTATTGAAAAAAATACGGAGCTGAAAGCGAAACCAAAATTAGTCCTTAATTCGGTCATCAATGGCAAGAAAAACAAAGGAAAGGGCAAAGGAAAGGGTAAAGGAAAGGAGAAAAGGACAGGAAAAGATGAGAACATACTACAACATCCGGAGCAGTCAACACAAGACGATGTGTTGTGTGTATTATGTGGAGAAGCATATGTGGAACCGCCCACAGAGGACTGGGTACAGTGTCCAGAGTGTTGTGGTTGGGCACACGAACTATGTTCAGACATAGAAAACGGTTGTCTTTTATGTGTCAACTGTAAAATGCAAGGATATCCTATTCATTCCATCTTGCCCTTATAAGCTTTCCATTTTGCCCTCAGGGTTAGGGCAAGATGGAATTATTCCTGTTTTTCTTTTATGAGTCTTAACAGATTTTATACTCAATTTTAATTATTTTTAATAACACAATTTTATAAGCATGTAAGATCTCTCTGAAGACTTATTAAAATAAAGGATTAATATTATGTTGTTCTAATTTTTTTACATCTTAAAGTTAAGCCTTCCATCCTGCTCTCCCTTCCCCTACCTTTTGACTGTAAATACACCTATTTATCATTCCCATGGGAGTTTCATTTGACGAGGGAAGTGAAGTCTAGATTGTTGAAATTCCTCCGTGTAAAGGCACCTTTGCCGACCCTAACCTGAATGACCAGATTTCATGATTCTACTACTGAGCTCCAAGCCTAACAATGACGCCCAACATGGTTCCTAACACAGGCGCCCCACGCCAATTCCTAAAAGGTTGTACGGGGAAGTTTTTCAAGATTATCAAAATCGAAAATTTTTTCTTTTATTTTAAGTTACGGTGTCACTATTTATTCTATTCCGGCACTTTGTGCACCAACTCAGATTATATTATCAACCCCAGATAATTTGCTTATAATAAGCAGCTGGGGTTGCAAAATAGTTTGCAACTAAAATATTACTTTTTTGGACCTTAACCTTTTAACTTATTACCAAAATACAGGATAAAGTATCGTTATTTTAAAATAATCTAAATTATAGATGGATTATAGATTTCGTAATTTTATCGATATCTTTAACACAACTTTAAAAATTTATTTTCTTCTTCTTTTGGGAAGTTATTTTAAATTACTAATTACCTACGAGTTTGTCAACATTTGTTATTTTTAATTGACTATACTCATTAAAGTGGGATTGATTGTTAAATTGTTTATACCTATCGGAGGTTGATATGAGTAGGTATATTTTAAACCAAATTTTCTTCAAATGTTACGTTTACGCCTGGGAGTAGTTCAAATACCGAAATCGGATCACGTATTAAAGAATGGTGCCATAGTATATCGGATGTTGATATATTTTAATCATGTTTTCTCCCCATGTCACGTCTAAGTTCGGGAATATTTCAAATATTAAAAATTGTTGACTCTTTATAGAATTTATCTGGTGCCTTAGTACATATCAGTGAAATCTTCACTATATAATTAAAGAAATAAAGCTATGTTTGACGTGTCCCATACATAATAACAGACGAACCGTTCTGATCCTTAAACAAACCATGGAAGTGTCATGGAAGCAGACGAATTTCTTCACCTTAATAAATGTGCTCCTGAGCACATCAATACAAAGCCTATACATCTTAGTAAAAGGATCCAGTTTTTCGCCCAAGTTCCTTAGAATTTGTATTGAGAAACCTGATAGATAAGATTATTAATTAGCTTATGGCTTATACCACCACCTTTAGATATATGAAAGATATTGTTAATAAGCAAATTAAGCAACCTTTTCCATTTTATTGAATCAAATAAAATAAATTATCTTTTTTTATCTGTAGCTATATAATATGTATCTTTTCTCAAGCCGCTGAGATTCTATTTCAAACGATTGAAAAGGAATCAAGTTATGAAGAGTGATGCCGTGGTTTGATTCGTGAAAGAGGCCATTGTTCATTAGACCTTGCACTTGTACTCCCACTTATAAAACGCGAATCTTATATTATAATAATAATTACTAATCAGAATATCAAATTTCATTGTATACCCACGTCTTACAAATGTTTCGTGTTCATGGCAGGCGAATATTGCGGATTTGATCACCTAAGGCCCTTCGTCCACAGTGACATGCAAGTATCCGATGCTCGAGGATTCAAGTATCTTGGTACCGCGAAGGTTCTTATACAGGTATATGTTGCTGACATTTTGTAAACTCGTCAGCGACACCAGTCTCCCGCGACCGGCCAGGCAAAGTCGTCGCCACCCCCGTCGTCGTGACTTTGAGCGTCACTAGCGTCCGACTTTTGAATCAATAAGTATGATTTAGATCAATGCAAGGAACAAAACAGTTAACAAAGAATGACAGGGTATTAAAATTACAGCAACTGTTTGGATGCGAGTAAGGTTACGGCATTCTAGTTTTGACGTTTCTCAACAACGATTAGTGGAGTCACGGTCTCGCGATTTCACTAGCGATGAAGTTTGAGTATATAAGAATACAGGATAATAAGTGTATGCGAAGTGAGTACACAACATAAGTATCGGATACTTGCTTATCCCTGTGGACGAAAGACTTAAGATTGTCAATATTCAAAGCCACAAACTTCAACTCTACAATTCGAGAGTTGTTGTTTGTGGATAGTGGATTTTATTCATATGATTAATGGTTAACTTTACTGATTAAAAAACATTGTAATAATATAATATTTACACATATTTTTAACTGATCTAACTGATTAACGATGAACCTATCAATTGATTAACGGTTTTGGGTAAAAATGTACCCACTTATTGATTTTTCGTTTTTTTTTGCTAAAACTTAATTACATTGATTACATTCGTGTATTTTAAGCAATTATGCAGCAAGAGTATTCAGACCCAGTGACAACTTCGTAATTTTATGGTGCTCAGTTATTTTCATTATTTGTTTGGAAAATATGGTTTTGGGAATATGGTGTTCCGTATCCATACAACAATTTTGCTAAAGATATTTTTCGTATCCAATGTCATCGAAGAATATATTTAATGAACACGTTTTTATAAATCTTAGCCAATTAGCACGTAGAAGGTATACCGTACGAAAACTTTTTGATGTTTTCTTTCACTCTTAAAAAAATCCCTCCTACCATGTTAGGGCATTTTCGATGAAGGCAGTGTTTTCAACTAGAGCTAAGATTTAAAAAAAATAGTGTGAAACCGTACAAGAGTCCCAACTGCTCCCAACCGTCCGGAGCCAGTGAGACTGTGTTATCCCCAATTGGGGAATGTTGTGAGGCTTAAGGAGGTGGAGGGGAAGTAAATGAGTAAGAGGAAGTTGGGGAAGTACCTGACTATTCAGTTCTGGTCACCAAACATGGTCAAAGCCAAGCCAAGCAACTTTTCAATTCTGAATAGTTGTCTTACTCCAGGGCGATACTTCGAGTATCTTCCACTCTGGAACGTGCCGCGAATAGGCTAAATATTATTTTAAATGAGTAATTTGTGAAATAACACAAATTAATCATGCAAAATTTTCTTGCACACGCCGAGATTAGAACCTGCGACCTCCAGCTTGCTAGTCAAGAGCCTTAACCCTCGACCACGGAGGTCGTCAAAGTAAGATGTACGGAATAGGTCTCACATTCTAAGAACAATGGAGATAATTTATTCAATTCAATTCAATTCAATACAATTCAATTCAATACAATTAGTTTATTCCTTTAAAAACATTACAAAATTACATTTTATTTCGTTTTTAAGTACATTTGTAAAATGGTATTACATAATAAGTAAGCGGTGTATCAACTATACCAGCATCAATAGAGCTTTCCTTTTAAAGGCAGCTTCACCGATGGTAAATATCCGAATTAATTCTGTTCAACAGCAAGACTGCTCTCCCCACCGGCATGACCTGCAAGCAAGTTAGGGCCCGTTCCCACTTCCGTTTTCAAATCGGAGGCGGGTCCCGTTTTAAAAACGGATGCTCTACGGCCCTGTTCACACTTGCGTTTTTAAAACGAATCCGTTTTAAAAACGGACCCTACTCTACGAAAAAAAATAATTGTCGATTCAACCAAAACATTTTATTTGCTCATTCTTCAGTAGACGATCGTGCGCAATGGACGACGATGAAGCTCTTGTTGTCATGTGGTACTTATTAAAAAGAAGGAAAAAAGTGAAAAGAAAATTTTGGGTTCACCCAATCATAGCAGAAAGATTTTCTGTAGGAACTTTCCAAGTGTTAATTGGTGAGTTGAGAAGTGATGAACTAAAGTTCTTTAATTATTTTAGAATGTCTATCACTTCCTTTAACTATCTACTGGAACGAGTTTCAGAGAGCTTAACATATCAAAATACAAAATTGAGAGAGTGCATCTGTCCTGAAGAAAGGCTATCGATATTTTTAAGGTAAGAAAACAATAACAACTCAAATATTTTTAAATATGTGTTTATTACACGTACGTTCCGTGCAACGTGCAGCTCATTTAAGCTTTAAAATAAAGAAATATAAAACTAAGTAAACTTTAAAAAATAAATTTTGAAACAAGTTGATAATTTTTATACAAAAAAGTTGTGTACACCAAGTGTTTTATTTTTATTTAATTAAAAATAAATTATTCTATTATGTTGACTACTGGTTCTTCCAGTGGCGGTCCGTGAGTTTTCAGCGAGTTAGATTGCTAAGATAAAAAATACGACATTATTGATGTTGTTTTAACTGAATGTATAGTTTTGTTTTCAACCAAAATGTGTGTAGGTATAAAAAATCTTATTACGAAAATTTTTATTTTTAATCTGATCATTTTCAGCTACAACAACTCAATAATGTCGTATTTTTCAATCTTATCACTCTAGCTCACTGTAAACTCACGGACCGCCACTGGGGTCTTCTAACCCTGCAATTAGTTAAAAGTCTTTAGTTAAATTCATCAAAATTTAAATCCGTACTATCTTGACTGGTGTTATTAGATAGTTGAGACAATACAGAATGAGTAGGTGATGCAGCCGGTTGATTTGTGGTTTGTTTCCGTGCATAATATGCAGATCCCGCAGGCGGCTCGTTCGGTTGACAATTCAATTGATATTGACACTCAGAAGGTGTAGAAGACGGTTGTTCGATGGTTGGGTTTTGTATATATCCGTGATTTCTTGGTTGCGTGTTCCATACATAATGTGGTGAGTAGAATTTATCTTCACGTTTCTGCTTAATTTTTTGAATTAACGATAACACGCCTGCTTGAAGCTCTAAAGTTTCATCAACATCGAATGATGTTACGGCCGGTAGAACCCCTTTAAAATAAGAAAGCATTGGATGTTCTTCTTTCACACCTAGCCTGTTGTCCAAAAACTGAGACATTTTTTCATCTACGTTCATTTTCTTCTTTTTAGAAGAACTTGGTAGAGAGTCTTGCTTTCTCGGTGCAGACCCATCAGAACTTCCTTCAAGATTATATGGGTTGTAACCCGAATCATTAGTGCTGTGACGTTTTGAAACAGATTCATGGGTAGTTTTAGGATTAATAGTTTTTTGCAAAAAGTTCATTTGTTCCTTATAAATATAAGGCCTTTTGAATTTTGCCGCTGCTCCAGATTTAACATTTTTTTCGTCTCTGTGTGCTCTCATCCATCCATCTCGTAAATTATTCCACTTAGCGGAAAGTAATTTACCTGCAATAAATAAAAGTAGTTTTAACTTGTGTTGCACCTAATATACGGCTGTGTACATTTCTTGTTATTTTTATTTTACAGATATTTAGCATCGGGATGTTCCTACAAAGAACTACATTTTAACTACAGAGTTGGTGTGTCAACCATTAGCAAAATTATTAATGAAATGAGTAGCATTATCTGGGACACGATAGGCAAAGAGTTCATAATGTTGCCTGATACTGAAAGTAAATGCGAGGACATCGCAAAAGGTTTTGAAATAAAAACAAATTTTCCTCATTGTCTCGGAGCGGTTGATGGGAAGCATATAAGAGTTGTGAAACCAAAAAATAGTGGCTCTATGTATTATAACTACAAACATTATTTTTCCTTCATTTTACTTGCCGTAGTTGATTCGGAATACCGATTTACCTACGTGAGCATTGGTTCATATGGAAAAGAGTGTGATTCCTCGATATTCAAGGAGACTAATTTCTGGCAGAAATTGGATGACGGTAGTTTGAATATACCAAAGCCTAGACCTCTTCATGATAATATGGAAAAAGATTTGCCCTTCGTACTTATTGGCGATGAAGCTTTCCCGTTGTCAAAAAATTTATTGCGACCTTTCGGAGGCACTCATTTGGATGACAAGAAGAAAATTTTTAATTATCGTTTAAGTCGAGCCAGGAGGTATGTTGAATGTGCTTTTGGTATGTTAGCCAATAAGTGGAGAATACTACATCGACCATTGGATGTCGACCCAGAGACAGCTATCAAAATAATAAAAGCTTGTACAGCATTACACAATTTTGTAAGAGAAAGGGACGGTCTTAATTTTGAAGATATCCAGTCTGCAACCCCAGTGGAGCATCCGATGCGTGCACAAACACACATTACTCGTGGTGGTCCTACTGCAAATAATATACGATCAGAATTCGCCGACTATTTCGTTTCTCCAATAGGATCTGTATCTTGGCAAGCAGCAGTTACACACACAAAATAAAAACAAAAAAATAACAATTTTTAATAAAAGTAGGTACTTACCAAAATCTTTTCTTTGTTTTTCTTCTAATTTATCAAAATCCGGCATGAATATACAGCAAACTTCTCGCCAAGCCGATAATTTTAATGAATTACTTTTATAGCCTTCTGTCGTTTTATCCCACAGCACAACTCTTTCTTCAACCAGTGGGATTAAATTTTCGGGATTTATTTCCTTACCCATTATTATAGTTTTAATTTATTTACAACAAAATAATCAAATACAACTGCGAAGCGTGCTTGCTTCCTTGCGACTGGGAGCGGGCGGGGAGGGGTCGGGGTGTGAGAGGGGACTCTGCCGGAACGAGTAGACGACAAGTGTGAACAGCTCCATACAACACTATGAGCGAGCGTGTTCCGACACGATTTGAAAACGGACGCGCTGCGTAGGCGAGCCATCCGACAAAAAATGTCGGATCCGTTTTCAAATCGTGTCGGACAAGTGTGAACAGCTCCATACATCCACTACAGCCACTAGGGCATCCGTTTTGAAAACGGGACCCGCCCCCGATTTGAAAACGGAAGTGGGAACGGGCCCTTAGTCCTGCAAGCCAGGAGATGGCACAGTCTATGCTGTCGGTGACGGAGATCATCAGACCATCAGGAACATAGAGACTAATACTCTCCATGATAGTCGGATTTTCAAACCATCCACGAATCAGTTTGAAGAAGTGTGATACAATATGCACATCTCTTCTGACCCGTAGATGGTTCATACCGAGCATGCCCAAGAGAAAGTCAGTAGGATTACGGTAGGCCACGGGTAGTAGCCATACTCCCTCAGGTAGAGGAATCTCAGAAATTATGATGAAAAATTTAATCATAATCAATAGGACGGGTTGTTTCGGAGAATTTGAACAATTCATCAAATTTCAAAGTTCATTTACGGGTTCTGTGAAAGTTCTATTCAAATTCTGTTATTATATCATTATAGGCTAGTTGCTTGACAGAACTGAAATAAAAACAGAACTTAAAAATATCTTTCACAGAACTTGAAAATTAACTTTGAAATTTGAAGAATTGTTCAAGTTCTCCGAAACAACCCGTTCTTATAAACATTGTCGATAAATAAAGTTTTTCTCAAACTTTACAAACTTCCACAAAATACTCGCAGGTCTCCCAGTCAGGGCTGGCCTTAGGCTAAACGGTGCCTGGCGCGAGTAATATTTTGGCGCTCGTGACAACAATCAGTGGACGCCTAGGTAGGTGATCACCGTAATCAATAATTTTCGCAAATGAAAAAGTATTTTTTTTAAATCACTTTATTTGAGTTATACACGCCAAATGGTTTCGGTTGATCTAATCCTTCATCAGAACAATAAAATAATAAAGTAAATTAGATTACAGAGGAAGATTATGGAAAACAAAAGAGAAAGAGAAAGCAAGTGACAAAGTGTTTGATTTCTTCAATAGTTCAATCACTTTCGGATGATTTTTGCGTAGCGCCGTTTTTATGAAAAATAGTCTCAAGGGTGATGCGTTAGGTGTTAGGTATTATCAGCGCCTTGGTAATTCGGCGCCCAGAGGGGACCGCTCCAATTGCGCCCGCACAGGGCAGCCCTGCTCCCAGTCATTCCAAGAACATTTTAGATGGAAACGTTTGGTTCAATATTATCCAACTAGCATGTCCTAAAATATTCCAAATATATTTTGAATGAAAATCTTCGACTCAATCTTAGCAATTTTGCAAGGAATAACGGCCGCTGTTCCCAATCCTAATAATCAAATTCTAAGCGAATCACCACTGCACTACGTAATTCCAACACACAATAATTGCTTAAGCAAGCCGCCCAGTCTAAGCCAGCCGGACAGTTGGATTAGCCATAAGCAATATGTAAGGAAAAAACTAGTTACAAAAAGTGTCGACAGAGTGAAAAAATACCGCGAATCAATGATCAAATGTCACTCTGACAATCGACAGTCGCGCTCCTATCAGTTTTTTATGTTGCATTTGTCATTATCATTTTGTGTGAAGTTCTTCGCACGCTTTGCTTTGATCTCCATTTTAAGGTTTGTTTGGGTTTGTTTTGCTGTCGCACGGAGAAAAAACTTACGTCGATCTGCCAAATCAAATGGGAAGTCCCGATTGTGGCATCACGTTCAAGTTGTCACTTTATTTTTAATATATTATATACGTTAGTTTAAAAAATATGAAATACCAGTTTATGAATAACGGTATTTAAAAGAAGTAATGTGTATTAATAAGAGCTACAATAATTAACTCTTTAATATTAATTTAACATAGAAAGTTTTTAATTTGATGTCATTTTATTGTCTATGGTAATGTGCGGTAGTGTGTGAAGCTACTTAAGATTTTCAAAGATAAAATGATTGGGAACAACGCAAATCGAACGTTCCCTACAAAATGCTTAAAAATCGCTTGGCTGAGCAAAAACAAAGATTTGAACTTAGATAACGATTAAAAAGTTGGGAACAGCGGCCGTAGGTCTCCCATACATTTGGCGAAAATTTTAGATGAAAACGTTTGGTTCAATCTTAGCCCACTAAGTGTCACCACACTAAGAGATAACTCACACCAGAAGGAGCATGTCAAACGGGGTTGTTATGTCATGTCTTATGGGACAGCCGCTAGGAAAAGGCTAACAGAATTTGCGTCAGGTTTACACTGATGCTGTGAGCGTTGACTGGCAGTTGAAACGATCATAATATTAAACCACCCATTGTCACTTTATCAGAGTGACGCACGACGTGACACATACGTAGCGCAGGAGTGAAAGTCCCATAATATTGCCGTGAAATAACTACACGTGATTAATTTCAGTTAGCATATCATATTCACACCAATGCATCGATGTTTGAGTTTTTTTTACTAACTACTATGGTAGCACCGTATTTGCTATAGCCGAAAAGTTCTAAGTATCGGGTTTTCCAGAGAAGTATAATGGCGAAGAATATTTATATCAGTTTTCCACGAATCATGACCTAATTCTAAATTTAACATTTTCTAAGAAAAAAATGATGTACCGATTTACCAAATCATGAATACACAGTAGAATATTGGATGAACCCACTGACGTCAGAGAGATGGACTTGCCTTAAAATGAAATCCGGCTATCATTTCGATGACCTGGAGACAAACCACGTGACCATATTTTGACACCGTGAGTGTTCGAGAATGATTTGAATAATCTACGACACGTCATACGATGGTCGTACCTTGAACACCGAAGAGCACATATTGAAATAACCAGACCCTGCGCAGAAAAGTAAAGTTCGCTAAACAAGGCAACGGTTTGAAGCGCAGTCGACTGTGGGACTTTTGTTTGTGGGACGAATGTTTGTTCTTGAACAAATCGCGAGTGGTGTAGCGACGCTAAAATTGAGTGCGGCGGGTAAAATATAACACATTTGTAAAAGTGTCTAAAACTGTAATATCTGGGATTACTGTATAAGTATCATCACTCGGTCTCGGTAGCACATATACGAGTACTTGAGTAAAGAAGTCTTCAATAAATGTTTGATTCGTTCAATATTACAAGAAGTATATAATCGTAGATAATTACAATAAATCTCTGCTGAGACTATTTAGTTATTCTGCCGGGGACAAATAGAAGAAACACGAAAGAGCTCCCGACTATGCATCGGCTATCCTCGGGTACAGTCGGAACCATTCGGTTCCTAACAGTGCAAGCACCGCCATCTATCATTAACTCTCACAACTTACTGGATACTAATGACTGAACCAAATAACAACATTACACTAGAATTAAACAAGCCCGAACTTTTGTTTACCAGATTCAAGTAGTTTAGTGAAGTTTTTTGCGCAGACTGCAATTTACGTGCCATTTTAAAATGGATTAGTAATTCGTAAGCAGATTTTAAATTCAAGGTGCCTGTATACTGTCAGATTCATTTATTGACCAATCACTGACGGGGGCACGCCCAGGCCACTCTTCTTGCTACTCGCCACTTGGTTTGTTCCCATCATGCTTTTCGGCAGCTCCGTCTATTCATCACTCTGTGGTTGAACCCAATAGGATGGATGTTGGGAAGTTTGGTGCTGAAGCACGCTGAGTGGGATATACTCGTAGCATTCAGCGTGCTTCAGCCCAATAGAAGAAAACTCTAGGTTTCCCATGACGTGAACAAATTACTTGGGAGTGAAAAACGAAGTGAGAAACGTTAAGCAACATATTAAGATGATTACATTATCCGGATTCTTCTAAAGATTTATTTAGCAAGGAAGTTAAACATATCTTTTTAAGAAATTTCTTTTCATCATAAGTTGCGGTGTATAATACATACTTATTTGAAATAAATACTTTCCGTATTACGCACTACAAGCTGTAACTTTAACAAAGTTTTTCTTCTTATTGAGTCGGTCCTCCATTGCTGAGGATCGTCACCTCCACTACAATTTTCGTGATGACTCCTCCACTCCTTGCGGTCTTGTGGTGTGCGGAGAGCCAAGGACACCGACTTACCGATAAGTTTTTATTTCCGTGGTGAACCAGACTCCTACATTCTTCGCGGTGAAGATCAAAAGAAAAGAGTAGGTAAGTAAAATAGTTCTCATATTCAAAGGAAGGATTATGAAAGTGGTTTCTGTACTCATTATATTTTAAGAACTATTCCAAGTCATAGAAACTTGTTTAATAAGACGTACCTTCCCCTCTGTATGGAAGAAAGGCGTGCTCAGGATTATACCAAAAGGGAACGATAAGCCGAGGACTAACGTTGGTGCCTATAGAACCATTACATTATTACCAATCATAGGTAAAATTTTGCAGAAATTAATTCGACAAAGGCCACATCTTATAATATCACCGGCTTTGTCCCCGGAAAATCTACTGAGCACGGAATTAAGTAAGCGCTTGAATGGGTGATAGTTTGTAATAAGAAGTATGTTATCGCCTTTGATGATGCGTGGTGGCTGATGATACTCACTAAATTAAAAGATCGAAATTGCCCTCACAAACTCTTTAAAATCTTTTCGGATTATATAAAAATCTAAACGATAAATTTGTAATAGTGACTTATGGAGATGTCTCTATTTTACGAAGATGGGCTCTCCACAGGGCTCGGTTGTTGCCCCTGACTTGTCGAACATCCATTTTGACGATTCCTCTAGGCTACCCTTGCCTGAAGGATGTATCTTGGTTGACTACGCAGACGATACATAATATTTGGTTTCTGGGGATAGCAGAAAAAGAAGTTGAGAGCAAAGCATAAGAAGGTTTGCGTGAAATTTTGGAATGGCGCAAGAGAAACAGATTTAACTTCGCATCCCCAAAAGACCAAAGGACTTCTAGTGAAGGGTTCCCTAAGTAGCGAAGAAATCCAATTATTAAAATGCCAACTAATTTTTCTTTGGGGTTAGTCACGCGCAGAGACTTCTCATATTATTTAATCTCACTATGCCGGAGAATTGTAATTTTGAATAATAAATATTGTCATATTTAGGATGGGTTGTTTCGCAGATTTGAACAATTCATCAAATTTCAACGTTCATTTTCGGGTTCTATGAAAGTCCTATTCAAGTTCTGTTATTATATTTTTATAGGCTAGTTGCTTGACAGAACTGAAATAATAACATAACTTGAAAAAATCTTTCACAGAACTTGAAAATTAACCTTGTAATTTGAAGAATTGTTCAAATTTTCCGAAGCAACCCGTCCTTAATGAAGCTTTATACTTTTACTTTTTCACCACACTTTTTATCTTTACACGCAAATACGATTTGAAATAACTTTAAATAAAATATATATAAAAATAGTATAATATTTACATGAAGCAAAATAATAGTGTTACAAACATAGTTGTATTTTAAAAAGTCTTGGCGTGTACGACAAAGATGACGGTTTGAAAGAACCCGGCTTTTCAGATCTGGTTTCCAAACACTTCTAAAGCTATTTAAAGCAACTTTTCGATTCTAAATGGTAGTGCTTCACCAGGGACACAGAAAGCATCTACTACTCGTACTGATTCGTGGAGAAATTTTGACGTGTTACAAGGAAGACGCTGCACAGCTCGTTAAGAGTCAGTTTGTAAGATGAAGCTTACCCTAATGATAGTCACAGTAGCGGCGTTAGGGTAGGGCGCGGTTGGGCGACCGCCCAGGGCGCCGGATTTAAAGGGGCGCCACAGGCGCCCGGCGCGCCCCTTTATATCCCTCGTTCTTTGAACGAGGCCTACTTAACTACTTACTCGTAAATTCCCTAAATATAAGGAAAAATTGTTATGGTTGCAACGCTAGAATCTAGAATGGAACCTTCGATTGCACCGCATGCAGTTCATTTTACCGGGAATCCCCAACCAATTGGCAACCATAGAGAAAAACAATAAAAAACATTATCCATCTCTTTTTAATATTTCATTTTTATTCAAAAAGAGTTGGCGGCGTTGGCGCTTCAAAATAATACAATATCAATGGAAATTAGCCTTCCTTATTGTTATATTTTATTTGGAACATTATAATTAGTTAAAATGAATAAAAGTTTTACCTCCATTCATGTTAAATAATGATCCTAGCCATCCTAGCCAAAAGGCTAAGAAGGGATAACAGATAGTCGGAAAGCCGAGCTTATACTAAGCTTTTGAAAGCGTCCGCACGATGTCTAAATGTCTGAACACGTTGATCTTATCAAAAGAAAACCATCTGGGTCAAAATATAGAAAACGGAAAGCAGAAAAAGAAAAGGAATTTCAAAAAACAAAAAAGTTTATGAATATAGATAAATATATCACAACAAAAAATCAAGACCTGAATGTGGCATCTACATCTGGAATACAAACGAATTCATCGGTAGTGGAGCCTCTGTCTGACAAGTCAGATCAGATAGCTGCTGAAGAGATTGTGAACGAAGTTTCCCGAAGTGAAGGAACAAGTTGTGCTGCAATTACAGATGCTGCTCAGGATGACTCCATTGGTGATGTACAACAAATACAAATGCTACATGACGTTAGTACTGTTGTCCCGAATATAGCGGATCCAGCCACTTGGCCACTCATTCGAAATAGCAAATTAATTGATCATATAATAACAAGTGGCCCAGTGCAAACTCACATTGATAATTATCCGAAGAACAATACAGAGCGACATTTCTCTAATTCTCATTTCATAAAAAAACTAGCGAACCATGAAACAATTCAGCGTCGTTGGTTAATATACTCCGTTTCTAAGGATCGAAATTATTGTTTTTGTTGCAAGCTATTTGATAGTAGCTCAACGTCGAGTTTAGTATCTGAAGGATATAACAACTGGAAACACTTGTCTGAAATGTTAAAAAATCATGAGAATAGCACTTCACACAAGAAGTTTTACCTTTCATGGGTTGATACTGAACTACGATTAAAAACAGGAAAAACAATAGATTGCCAAGAGCAACATTTGATTAGAAAGGAAACTAACAGATGGAATAATGTTTTGTCTAGATTGATGCATATTAAACTTTACTTAGCTGAAAACAATATGGCGTTCAGAGGTAGTTCTGACAAACTATATACGCCAAATAACGGAAAGTTCTTGGGCTTAGTACAACTACTAGCCAAATTTGATCCAGTTATGCAGGAGCACTTGCGATTAGCTATGAAGGGTGATGTTTCAGACCACTACTGCGGAAAAGACATTCAAAATTAATTAATAGAGTTGATCGGTGAAAAAATAAAGTCAGAAATCATATCTCGCGTAAAGAAATCAAAATATTATTCTATTATAGCTGACTGTACTCCGGACATTAGTAATGTGAACAACTTTCACTGACAATACGATTTGTTGATTTATCATCAGATGACGATAAAGTATCAATCAGTAAAAGAGCATTTCATAGAATTTATACCTGTAAATGAGTCGACTGGTGAAAAACTGACTGAAGTTATTATTGATGTTTTAAATAAACACGGACTGGAATTGAACGACTGTAGGGGTCAGGGTTATGACAACGGAGCGAATATGAAAGGGAAAAATATTGGGGTTCAAAGGAGGATTCTGGACATAAATCCCTTAGCTGTTTATGTACCTTGTGGTTGTCATAGCTACAATCTCGTACTATGCGATGCCGCTAAGTCATCCGTAAAATCAGTCACTTTGTTTGGGGTACTTCAGAGGTTGTTCACATTGTTTTCAGCTTCTGTTCATCGATGGAAAATTCTAACCGATCATTTGGGATTATATACTATAAAAAAGCTCGGTGACACACGTTGGGAAGCAAGAATAAACAGTGTTAAAGCAGTCCGTTATCAAATTAGTGCCATCCATGACGCTTTAATTACTTTGGCTATTGAAACTCAGAAAACTGATGTTCAAGTCTCTCATGAGGCTACTACTCTAGCCGAACAGTTAAAAGATTTCAGCTTCATAGTTTCGTTGGTTGTTTGGTGTTACATACTTTTTCAAATTAATGTCGTTAGTAAATCTCTACAATCAACAGATATGGATATCAGTAAATGTACAGAAATATTGCACTTTCTTGGAAGAATATAGAAATACTGGCTTTAAAAGCGCCATTTTTAAAGCCAGTATTTCGCCGGGATTGAAATTTTTCGAAGGGATTGGCTGAAGAACTAGAAATTGAACCTGTGTTTAGAGCCACAACAAGAATTCGATTTGTTAAGCGTCAAGCTGGTGAAACTGCCCACGACGAGCCTATAACTTCTCCAGAAAAAAAATTTGAGGTTGAATTTTTCAACTCTCTCTTGGACACTACATTAATTTCAGTTAATGAAAGATTTGAACAGTTAAATGAGTACTCGGAATCTTGGTCTTTTTTGTACAATATAAAACAGATTCCGGAAAAACCCGACCTTGTCAAACTCTGTGGTAATCTCCAATTGAAATTAACTGTAGACTCTAAATCTGATATAGATGGTTGTATGTTGTGTGATGAACTCGTAAGCCTGAAATCTTTTTTGCCTAATCAGAATGTGGTTACCCCTGCTTATGTTTTAAATTTTATCAAAGATCGCAACCTACAAGAACTGTATCCAAATGTGTGGATAGTATTGCGTACATTATTGACTATACCTGTAACGGTTGCTAGTGGGGAGAGGAGTTTTTCTAAGCTTAAGCTGATTAAAACCTATCTGCGATCGACAATATCACAATCTAGATTGACAAACTTGGCAACTTTGTCAATCGAAAATGAAATTGCTGAAAATATCGATTTTGATAACCTTATAAAAGAGTTCGCCGATAGAAAGGCTAGAAAAGTGAAGTTTTTTTAAATAAATAGTTTTTTTTTTAATAAACGGTTATTCCATTATACCCATTGCCTTTTTTCGTATGGAATTGAATTGCAGTTAGGGGGCGCCGTAAAAATCTCGCCCAGGGCGCTGATAGTACTAAAACCGGCCCTGGATAGTCAAACTCTGATAGTGGTAAACATTACCAATGGATCATCAGAACCATGTACCGGAAACATGAAAACATGACGTACAAATCAACACGCTTAACATTGTAGTCGGTGGCGCGTATCAATTCCTGAACTTTGGTTCAGTTAATAATAATTTTTATTACAGCATGTGGGGAGGTTAGGGCGATCCCACATGTCCCATATAGGTATGCATATTGATTGTATAATAGATATATGAATTTATAAGAAAGTAAGTAAGTCGGATGATTCACCAAAAATAAACAGTAATTATGAGAATAAAACGATATTTAAGAAATGCAAGAGAATCTAAAAATAAATCAAAACAAGAAATTAAGAATAATTATGTAGGGCTTGGTCTTGAGTGAGCTTGGGCCCAGCGCTCACTCAGGAGTGGCGCTTGGTGCTAGTAGGCTACGGTCACCACCGTGTTGGCGGAGACCATTAGCCGCATCCTGGCTCCAATGACCTGGTGTCTCATCAGGTAAACATTATCGATGCGCTGCCGTATCTTCCTTCTATGATCTATCCAAACATGATTCTGCAGGCGTTATTATATTGGATTCGGAGTCGTTCCATCGAACAAGTTCGGTAGTAAAAAACTGTCGTCGACAAAATGCATTGAACAATGTTTTTTACACTATTGCTGCATTTGCAAATATCGTGTCACGCGTAATAATAATTACACAGTAATAATAATAATTACGATAATTACGCGTGACAGCTGTTTCGCCTTCTCAAGGCAGTATACTTTCACGAGTAATAATGATTACACAGCAGAACTTGTTTATAAATAAACGGTATTTTTTTTGTAAATTTAATACCAATATTATTGAACATATAAAATAAAAACAACAAAAAAAACAGTGTAATTTTTACTATTCCTTTACGAAAGCCGCTAAAAGGGCGTTAATAATTATGAAAAAAATAAATAGTTGTTTTACTCAATTATGGTAATTATTTTTCTCATGGGTAAATAAGACGAAGAAACTGGCAAAACCTGTCCAAAAACTGAATGCTTTGTGTTTTCATTGTCCGTGGGTCTAGAGAAAAAATCACCTTTGTTCATTTGTGTCGATTAACATAAAAAAAGATTTACTTTATTTTACTATAACATATTTGTAATCTCAAAATCCACCTTTGGCAAAGTTAACAAGCTGTAGGATAATTTATGAAAATGAAGTCAATAGTACCTACAGAATAATAAATAAGAAAGATAAATATATTTTACACAAAATAAAACATTTGATTTTACGTGGCTATATTCTTGTTCAAAGTTAGATCTAATTGGAGACAGTGGCCTTTGTTTTGCTTTATCACTTCCCCTTTGTACTATCTAAATCTACAATCTAACAATGTTAATTTCTTTTTGTATCTTTCGACTTGCAACTTTAATCCAGCGAACCTTTCATGTTTAAAGTGTTTCGCGGAACGAACGAAGAAAATATCGAAACAATATTGTTCATACAGGTGTCCTTTTCCTAATAAATAAAATGACGAAATGTTGTTGGTATTGTCTATGGATCAACATTCCTAAACGTCAAAAGACTACGAATAAATTGACAATGTCGAATTAAATCGAGATAAGTCATGCTTCGTCAAATATTTTCGCTTTCGATTAATAATTATAATAATCGCTTTTTTATATTAGCGTGCTCCCTCCAACATTCGTATTTATATTTCTCCCTTTCGAACAATCTCCTTCTCTTTGTACGCTTACAACGAAGCATATAATTTTTACTATAGCGACTATTTAAACATTGTGCATACAAAATAAGATGTTAAATATATATATATATATATATAGTATTACTAGCGTAATATGAATTACATCCCTAATCTACCTATATTAAGTAAATTAAGTCGTGCATACACTTAAAGTAAAAGTGTGCGTAAATCTAATGGCCGCCCCACCCGTCGCGTCGCAGGATGTGGCCTTCTGAGAGCCCACCGCAAGGGTGGCTGCTGCCAGCTCTGTCCTGACACTAAAGCACAAAGGTCTACGGATAGAGGTAATCCAAAACTCTGTGAATAATTCAACAGCAATAATTGAAAATGTAAGGAGAGAATTACGTTATAAAGAAAAATAACATTCATGTTTGTGTATTGTTCATTACAAGGGATGAAAGACAAAAAGATATATGTTTTCTGAAGCAATATAAAATTTCTGGAAATAAGCTCTAGCGTCATTGAATTTGCATTTTAAATCTGTGATGTATTTTTGAATGCGACGCTATTCAGCTTAACACGTAATTTTCATCATGAACATTATTTACGGGGGCGGTAATTAATTTCTTAGTATTGTAAATCTGATAGTATTATTATGCCATCGTCTGGACGGTTTAGGCCCTCTGATTGGTCGAATTCAAATCGTGTGTTTCGGGCAAATTCCGCGTAGGAAAATATCACGCATTCTAGGGTTTCTTGAAAAATTCAATCCCTGCTTTACCGGCCGCAGGAGTAGTTTCCCTATTAGCCGACAGAGCGCACCTCTGGCGGCATAATAGCGAATAATTTCATTTGAAATAATTCATAACAAATACGTACAATTTCATCTATTCTAACTACCAAACTACCGTTTTAATATGCATTTTAAAAGAAAACAAACATTTGATTCAACTTAATGACAATAAACAACAACTCTTTGCATTTACGATTTTTAAAAATATTGATATTTAATATTATTTACGTAACTAATAATTTGCGCCATTTTATACAACACGAATATGAAGTTCGCGCTTAATACGCCTTTGTTTGTAAAATTAGCCAACAAATCTCTAATCTGACATTTATTTTTTATTTATTTATTTATATATATATATATATATATATATAAATTACAAACAATTCAAAACAAAATGAACCTTTGTCTGTCCAACTGGGAAGGATTCCTGTTTCAGGACAGCCAATTTGCGTATTTAGTACATAATATTCTTACAATGGAATGGCGATGCTGTCAAAACAAATTTTGAGAACATTGTTGATTGCATTCGAAGTGACAGGATGGTTTCTTTATCCTTGAAAGAATCGCAAAGATGTAATTTATTACCAGGGTCAATTTCGATAACATTGTACATGTACTTATATTTATAATAAAACAATCATTTTGCCAGGTGTATATATTTATATAATATATATTAATTTACCTTTACCCACTAAATTATTCGGGATCTGGCCACGCTTAATACGATTTTTTTTAAATAAAGCGTTTATTTTAGGTTGGTTTAGGGTGGGTTATTATAGGTTAGGTTAGGTTGGGTTATTATAGGTTAGGTTGGATTAGGATAGGTTATTATAGGTTAGGTTGGGTTAGGTTAGGTTAGGTTAGGATAGGTTAGGTTAGGTTGGGTTATGATAGGTTAGGTTGGGTTATTATAGGTTAGGTTAGGATAGGTTAGGTCAAGGCTGCCCAACCTTTTTAACAGTTGGGCTAAATTGACGATTTTGAATCACTGGCGGGCCACTGAATACCTGACGGTTCCTATTTCCATGGGGGGGAGGTTGTTAGAGAATTTCTATAAAACATAATTCCCCACAAAAAAATTCAAAATGAGTGCTCCCCACAAAATATTTGAAATCCATGGAGGGGGGGGGGGGGGTTGTTACGGAACTTCGCTGAGAAAAAATTCCGCGCACCCAAAAACGTCATGTGTGATTCCCCACAACAATTTTTGGAATTCCATGAGGGGGAGGGGGTGGCTACAAGATTCCATTTCGGACGCAAAAAATATTATATCAAAAACCGGTGTATTTTTGTTTAAAAAGTAAGTTCAACAGGTTAGATTTTTTCGTCGCTGATTCTCGTTCTGAGTAGCCTAAATAGCGATAAATCGTTGGCAACACTGGTGACCGCGCGCAAACTGCATTCTTTGTTTTACCGCGGACCCGCGACACTTTTTCAAATTGGCGGATTAGCGGGTTTTTTGAAAATGGTTCACGCGGGCCACTTATAATTCGTTCGCGGGCCACATTGTGGCCCGCGGGCCTGGGGTTGGGCAGCCTTGGGTTAGGTTATTGTAGGTTATGTTGGGTTATTATAGGTTAGATTAGAATAGGTTAGGTTAGGATAGGTGTGGTTGGGTTATGAAAGGTTATGTTGTTTTTTTTTTTAAATACAAAAATATTTTTAAAAAAACTTGCCTTAATACACTTATTTTAATAAATAACGGTTTTTTTAACACAAAATATGATTTACGTAAATAATAATTTCGCACCATTTAGACAGACCAATAAAAACATGGAACACAATCGGAAGCTAGAAACGCTTCGTTGATTGTAAAATTAGCCAACAAATCTCTAATCTGACATGTAATTGTATGTATAATAAATTGTACATGCACTTATGTGTATAGTAAAATTGTACGAGACAATTTACCGTCCGTACAATAACTGTATATACGTAGGAGGCTGGGTACTCTTGTCAACGTTTCAGTCTTGGTGGATGTAGTGGAGGCTTGTAGTGAAGCTTAAAGCCAAGTTCAGGGAGGAATTTATTTCCAAATCTGAGCTGACGAAAAGAATTTATTACTGGCAAAAACTGAATTTAATACTGAATAAAACACTATTTATTTCTTGGAGACTTGGAGATGGTTCTTCAAGAGAGAGGATTCTCTTTCAGAGGTAGTTGTTGAACTGACTTTGTATGGAATTCGGTTCTCTATTTATAGAACAAATTCAAACCGGGCCCTCTCGGGGGAGATTTTCCTCTTTAGTGAGGAGTAAATTGATTAGGTATTTTTCCTTTCCGTAGTTAGTTTGCTAAGAGGAAAGTAATATTTTGATGTGATACCTTCAACCAAGTCAGTTCAATTTACCAAAACCATTATCCTAAGTCTCGTTTATTTATTTTATAATAAATTATACAAATTTTCATATTGGGTTTGAAGTTAGATATCTTTGGTTTGAACATTTCCCAAAGAGTAACAAATATATTTAGGTGTGATTTTTCATGTTATTATGTTAGCATATAATCATTTCTTGATGTTGATATTTATTCCGTGGTTATATTCTTGATTCTTTTACCGTAAATTGAGTCTGATGTTATCACAAATAGTCACTTTTTAATTTGTAATCATTGATTGTATAAATCCCAATGGAATATGCTGTGCTGTGATTGGTTGGAGGCGGCGGCCATCATGGAATTCCTTCTGGTGAGTAGTGGAGGGGGGTCAACGTAAATACTGAGTGGGTTCCTTAGCGGTGGTCATTTCGGTGACTGGTGGCTCTGAGTGAGATGGTGGATGGATATTTTCAGATGTGTTTCAGGTTCTGCTGCTATATCGCTATGTAATTCTCTTGATTAATCACATATAGCATATCATTTGATAGAGTAATTGTGATGTAAAGATTTTTAATTGTGTCGGCGACACGGTATCAAGCGGTTTCGGGGTTTGAGTGTTCTTGCAGTTTTTACGTACGACTGGGAAGGATTCAAAAAGGAAATCAACGAACGAATTTATCTCACTTCGGGAACTCTTCGCTCGCCACAAGAAATCGACGCAGCTACAAGCACTCTCACGGAGATACTTCAAACAGCACAAGACGCACACATACCTCTAAAAGAAGTACACCCATACACGATCAAGCTTCCCGAGTATGTCCTATCGCTCATCAAGGAGAAAAATCGCCTGCGACGCATGTTTCACCGCACGCGCGACGAATATTTCAAGACAGCGTACAACTGCCTGCAGAGGGAAATCAAGACCGAGATCGTAGAACTCAAGCGCGAACTTTGGAAGAAAAAAGTCGCGTCGCTCACGCCGAAGGATAAATCCCTATGGAAAATGGCTAGCGCGCTGGGACATAAAGATTTCACTATCCCACCTCTAGAGAAATTGAACGGCTCGGGGACGGCATTGTCGCTGCAAGAAAAAGCTGACACACTCGCCGACGGGTTCGAGAGAGCCTACGCCGCTACAGACGGCCTTTCCGACCCGGCTACGGACCGGATCGTAGCTGATTCTCTACGAGACTTGAGCGAAGCAGAGTAGACAAACGCTGAAGATATTCATTTTGCTACGCCGAGCGAGATTGCAGTCACAATCAGGCGATTGAGAACAAATAAGGCGCCGGGAAGCGATCAAATTCACAACATTTTACTCAAACATCTCCCTCAAAAAGCCATCATCTACACAACAAAATTGTTCAATGCCTGCCTCATGACCGGGCATTTTCCCCAGATTTGGAAATCGGCGACCGTGCTGCCCTTCGCAAAGCCGAATAAAGATAGAACGCAGCCGACAAGTTACCGGCCGATTAGCCTATTATCTACGCTGAGCAAGGTATTTGAACAAATTATACTCAACAGGCTTGTCCCACACCACGACGACAACAAGACTTTGCCAGACGAGCAGTTCGGCTTCAGAAAGAGGTACTCCACAACCCACCAATTAACCAGAGTAGCGGAATTTATCGCAAGAAAATTTAACGAACATCGCTTCACCGCCGCGGCGCTCATCGACCTAGAGAAGGCATTCGACACCGTTTGGATAGACGGGCTCGTGCACAAGCTGCACCGCACTAACACGCCCATATACCTAACGAGGCTGATACAGGAATACCTAAAGAATAGATCGTTCAGAGTGTTCATAAGGAACGTGCTATCTTCAACGCGTGAGATTCCAAAAGGCGTGCCGCAAGGAAGTTTACTGGGACCATTCCTCTTCATTCTGTTCACCTACGACATCCCCCGAGACGAGAGATGCAATCTGTCTATCTACGCAGATGACGTCAAACTATACGTTTCCTCGCTGAAAGCGAACATGGCCGCTATTTACCTACAGAGGGCGCTCGATGCGCTCGTAGAGTACTACAAAAAATGGCGCCTGAAACTGAACGAGGCGAAAACCGAAGCCATCATGTTCACGAGAAAACGTGTAAACAAAACACCGGACTTCAACATCGAAATGGGAGGACACAGCATTGAATGGAAAGATGAAGTGACATATCTCGGCCTGACCATGGACTCCCGCCTCAACTGGAAATCTCACCAAGCCAAGATGCACACGCGCACGCGACAAGCGATCGGCATGATGAAGCCAATTTTCAATAGACGGAGTCCGCTACTTCCCAAAACCAAACTCCTCGTCTACTACTCGCTCATTCGCCCGGTACTCTCTTATGCGATTCCCATATGGAGCAGTATCTCACACTCAGACCACAAGAAACTACAAACACTTCAAAATCTCTGCATTAAAATCACATACAACACGAGATTCAGAACAAACTTGAAGAGATTACACGAACGAGAACAAATTCCAACTCTATACGAATTCACACACAGACTGACTGAACGCTTTTACAATTCACACAGACTTAGTAAAAACACACTCATACGAGACATAGGACAATACAATGCCCCGAGCGATTTGACTTCCAGATATTCACACAGACTACCTAAACACATCCTCATGGACCATGACCACATATGGTACGAACCAGAATCAGACGCGGACGAATAGCGAGCAGTAGGTATTTCCTAAACTCCCGACTTCCTTCCTAAATATATAATGTTTATATATCTATTTATATGTTTATATATTTATATAATACTTAATAATTTGTATATATATGTATGTTTATTTTCTATCTTCCCATAAGTATATATTAACATAAAAACAGACACACACACACACACCACAAAATGCAGAACATCATATTTATTTATTGTTTAGGAACATTTACAGACTATTAACATGAAAAAAAATCATTAGATAAGCGCTGCAAAAAAAAACGTATATGTCAACAGTCCACTTAAAAATGTTCACATCATGCACAGATTAAGTGTCATTATACACTATGTATTAACAAAAAAATATATAAACAGCAAAACGTGAGCAAAGGCAAAAAAAAGAGATATCAGAAACAAAACATACGGATAAATATATGATCCAAAAAAACAAGAGAAACAAAAATAAAACAGAAAACAAATAGAGTAAATAAAAAAAAACAACAAACATTCACAATCTATTGCTAATTTGCTTTTTAAAATAAGTGAGACTATTTGCATATATATCTATGTAGTTACACTCAATAGAATTGTACAGACGACACATTCTAGATAATGGATTGAAGTAGGCAATATTGTTCTTAAATAATTCTAGATGGAATATATTATGATTCCTTAGATTACGTCTATTAGGAACTTTAATAAGAATATTGCTCACACATTGAGTTTTTTTTTTTTTTTTTTTTTTTTTTTTATATTTACTCCACACAGGAGGCCCTGAAGAAAATAATTTCCCTCAGGGCCTATGTCATCTTTGGGGATGCTGTGTGGAGGGTCTTTTTGTGGAAAGGAAGGAGTGAACATGGGTCTTGAAGAGTCCCATGTTGTAGGTGGGAGGAAACACAGAGGCCGGCAGTTCGTTCCACAGCCGAGCTGTTGAACTTAAGAACGAATCGTAGAAGCGACCCGTTCTCATGTGACAAGTGTCAACTGTGTACAAATGTTGGGCGCGCGTTTGGCGTGTATCCCGACTACGCACCGGTGCCGAAGGGATCAATGACGCTAGTTCCTCAGAGCATCTTCCATTGTAATACCGATAGAACAAGGACAGCATACCTACCTGACGCCTGTGCTCTAAAGATTGCAGTCCGTTTGTTAAGATTGGGGAATCTATCAAACGGACCGCCCGTTTCTGCACAGAGTCAAGGGTTTTTTTCAGGTATTTTGGGGCTCCAGACCAGAGATGGCTGCCAAATTCGACAGTAGGGCGCACTTGCGATTTGTACAGGGTGAGCAGTTGTGTACTATTAAAGTATCTGCGGGCCCTGTACAGTACGCCCAGCTTCTGAGAGGCCAACTTTACTCTGGCTTCGATGGAGCCCCCGTACCTGAGCTGGTCACTTATAGTTACACCAAGCATATCAATGGAAGGCCTGTTCGGAAGATTGCTTCCGTTGAAGGAGACTAGATTATCATTTGGATCCCTTTTAGACGTAATCAGACAGGATTGGGTCTTTGAAACATTAAATTCGACGAGATTATTTTTACCCCAGGAGGAAATACTCTCGAGATAACCGTCCATTCTCTGCTTCAAAGCCCTCCGAGCCGTTGGAGTTTGTGTGCCCTTTGGGGGCTTGTCAAACAAAAAGCTATCATGAACTGTACTGTCATCCGCGTAACAATGAATCGGTGCACATGTCAAAAGGTCATTGATGTGCAACAAAAACAAAGTCGGAGACAGAACCGATCCCTGTGGGACGCCAGCATTTATGGAGTGCGAGGAAGAGGTGAAACCGTCAGCAACCGCCTGAATCGACCTATCCCTTAAAAAGTCAGCAATCCACTTACACAGGGATGCGGGAAGTCCGTAAGAATGCAATTTGTTGACAAGTCCTCGGTGCCAGACCCGGTCAAAGGCCTTGGATATGTCTAGTGCGACCGTTTGGGTCTCACCGTGACGTTCCAGGCAACGCCCCCAAACATGCGTCACATACGCGAGAAGATCACCGCACGAGCGGTTCCGCCGGAATCCGTATTGACGGTCATTGATAATTTTGTTCTTCTCGAGGTATGTGAGCAGTTTGTCGTTGATCACACGTTCCATCACTTTGGACAGAACTGATGTGATCGCTATGGGGCGGTAGTTGGCCGGGTTGGAGCGGTCACCTTTCTTGGGAATAGGGTGAATTACCGCTTTTTTCCAACCAGAGGGCACAGTGCCACACTTCAGGGACATTTTGAAGAGCTTTGTCAAAACTGGAACTATTTCCGCAGCACACCTCTGCAATACCAGGGCAGGTATTCCATCAGGTCCACTAGCTTTGTTAACATCGAGCCCCCGTATGACGTGGAGTACATCCCGATGCCGGATCCTCAGCTTTTTCATATAGAAGCCGCAGTGAGGAACCGACGGCGGAACAGCACCCCCGTCGTCGAGGGTCGAGTTTTCCGCAAACATTTTCCCTAAAAGGTTTGCCTTTTCGGTGGCGGTGTTTGCTAGTGAGCCGTCAGGTCTGGTAAGAGGTGGCAAACTGGGTTTGCAAAAATTTCGACCTATTGAGCCCGCAAGCGACCAGAATGCTCTGCTGCCATGCGGGCAGGCAGCCAGCTTTTTGCTGATCTGCAGGTCATGTTCGAATTTTGACCTATTGATGATTCTCTTGCATTCCTTTGCCGATTTGTTGTATGCTGATCTGCTTTCGGGCGTTCGAGATGTGTTGTAGGCTCGGTAAGCCGCGTTTTTTCGTCGAACTGCTTCGGAGCATTGTCGACTGAACCACGGCTTTGAGCCCACACCAGTTTCTTTAGTGGTCGATTGTATGAAGCCATCCATCGCCGATTTGATGACTTCACCAATCTCCTGGGCACATCTTGAAGGGTCCGAAGTCCGAAAACAAACAGCTGACCACGGAAAAGCATTGAAATGGGCCCGCATACCGAACCAATCTGCTGACCTATAGTGCCACACTTTTCTCCTCAGCCTCTCATTGGTTGGTCTGAGGCTAACGGGGATTGATGTCGTCACTAGGCAGTGGTCAGATGATCCCAGAGGCGCTGTGACGTCAATCTTATAACCGTGTGGCACAGTAGTTAAGAATAGGTCTAACAGATTGGAGCGGTGAGTCTGGACATCAGGAACCCTTGTAGGCTCCTGAACCAATTGCTCTAATCCGTAGCAAATGGCAAAGGATTCCGCCTGTCGGCCAGCCGAGTCCGTTGGGCCTGAGAACTTCAACCATGGTTCGTTATGAACGTTGAAGTCCCCCAGAACAACAAACTCGGCCGAAGGGTAGCGGGGCAAGAGATCATCAATAGTATCGCTCAAATGTTTGAAGAGCTCGGAAGTGTCTGATTCGCTATGGTTCGGTGAGCGGTATAAACATGCGTAGAATCTTGCCGTACTGGCAAGATTGACGCGCACCCACATTACGTCGAATCTGGAGTTTTCCAGACTCAATAGTCGCACACAGTTGACGTCAGCTCGACTATAGAGGCAGACTCCTCCTTTCAGTCGGAATTTGCTTGCGAGGGTAAAGCCCGGGCAGTCCAGATAGGAGGAGTCTGGCGGCTCGGCTATCTGAGTTTCGGATAGGAAAAGAAGGTTAGGACGTTGGGACAAAAGATGATGATGGACGGAATTTAAATTTGTGTGCAGGCCGCGAATGTTGGCAAAATTTACCAACAGTTTTGGCCCGCACCGGGGACGCCTGCTACTCGCCGCTGTAATGATGTTAAAATTGTTGTTTTGTATGTTCATGAATTTAAATTTTTTTTTTTTTTTTTTTTGTAAGGGTAGGAGGTGAAAGGAAAGGTCTGGAAAGGAAAGGTATGAGGGGTGGGTAGGAATCTGGGGTTCAGGCTGTCCAGGAGTGATGAGCGTTTGGTTCCAGCCCACCCACTGCGGTGCTAGGCGATAGGCTGGGAGAGTCCGGCTGGAGAGGGCATCCAATGCGCCCCAAACGCTGCTGCTGGGTCCCCTCCGGTCACGAACCGGCACAACAGCAGTGGCGGGGTTTTTTCACTCGCTGATGGGGCAGCCCACCCTTAGTCGTGAGCCTGAGGGTCGGGCCCCTGTACTATCGAGCGGCCCGGACAGCGGTAACCGGTTGTAAAGGGTCTCCCTCAACCAGCATCTCCCAACCGGCCCGCCACGCAGAAGGTGGGCCGACGCACCCGCCACCAAGACCTGGGCAAACCTTAACCCATGAACCCGGGCACCCCTGCTAAGTCACCAAACGTAGCGAACCACTTGGGGTGACCTGTGGCAGAGGTGTTGGTCATCCAATAAATGGTTCCCAGGGCGGCGGTACCCATTCCCGCCTACCAAATTGTAAAAGCTTCAAGCTTGTCATGAATAATTTTGTGTAGACATATTAAGTCAGCAAATTGTCTTCTTTTATCCAGGGTCGTAAAGTTAAAGTATTGGAGTCGTTCCTCATAAGACTGCAGTACGGAACTTAGTCCAAGTTTAAACGATAACAATCTTAGAAATTTTTTTTGTACAGATTCAATAGTTTTTGAATATTTCAAGTAGTGAGGGTTCCAGATAACACTACCATATTCCAATTTGCTTCTGACCAACGAGTGGTACAAGGTTATAATGGATTGGGTATTTTTAAATGGTTTCGATATTCTATGTATAAAACCAATCATTTTCAAGGATTTACTCGTGATATCACTGATATGTACATCAAACTTAAATTTTGAATCAAGTGTGATTCCTAGATCTCTGATAGTGGTGACTGCATTTAATTGAACATTATTAATGAAATATGCACGATTCTTTCGTCTTCTGTTACGAGTGAAGGTTATAATGTAACATTTATCAATATTTAGAAACATATCGTTTTGAGTACACCAGCTATATAGTGTGTAAAGATCTTCTTGTAGCATAACTTGATCAGAATCAGTGGAAATTTTACGGTAAATCTTGAGATCATCAGCAAATAAAACAAAATGGCAGCGTAACATGGGGCCAAGGTCATTAATAAAGATTAAATAAAGCAGAGGGCCAAGATTGGACCCCTGAGGTACACCTGAGGTTACAATTATGGGAGGTGACTCATACCCATTTATAAGTACTAACTGTGTTCTATTTTCCAAGTAAAATTTAAGCCATCTTTATAGATCACCGTCGATACCTATACGATCAAGCTTCTGTAGTAGAATAGAATGGTTTACTTTATCAAATGCCTTTTTAAAATCTGTGTAAATGGTATCTACTTGAGTTCTTTCGTTAAAAGCACTGCAAACGTAATCACAAAAGTCAAGAAGATTAGAATTAATAGATCTGTTGGGAACAAATCCATGTTGATTAATGCATAATTGTGGTTTAAAGTGTGTGAATATGAAATTATACATTATAGATTCGAAGACTTTTGCAAAACATGATAAAATACTGATTGGTCGGTAATTTTTCACAAAAGACTGATCACCAGATTTATGTATTGGAACAATATGTGCATTTTTCCATAAATCTGGGAAAGTTCCTGTAGATAATGATTCGTTAAATATAATGAAAAGTGGCTTAATCAACGAGCTAGAGCAACATCTTACAAACAGAGGAGGTATTTTGTCTGGTCCTGGGCCTTTATGTATATCAATTCTTTCTAAACAGGATTTGATTGATTCCATGCTTACATTAAGTTTACTAAGACTAAATTGGTTGAATAGAGCAGCATTTAGTCCGAAAGTATTTGATGTGGGATTCGACTGAGTATAAACTGATCCAAAGTAATTAGAGAACATGTTGGCAATCTGCTGTCCATTATTTGCAGACATTGAATCCATATACATTATTTTTGGAATAGAATTTGTATTACGCAATGATTTAGAATACGCCCAGAAAGTCTTTACATTATCTTTTATCCCTTGCTCAACTAGGTTAATATAGGTTGTGTAGCATTCTTTAAGTATTTTTTTTGATCTTTTTCTAAGAGTAGCAAACTCGGCATAGTCTCTTGGGTTATTGTGTTTTTTAGCCCGTAGTCTAACCTTATTTTTCTCTTTGAGGAGCATTTTTAGAGATTCGCTAAACCAATTAGGATAGTGATTTTTTATGTGAGTTTTTTTTTTTGGAATGTGTTTATCTATAATTTCCCATAGAATATTGTAGAATAACTGTACCTTATTGTTGAGATGACAGTTGCTGAAAAGTGAGGTCCAATTTACATTTGTTAGATCCTGACAACATCCTTCATAATTACCTTTCTTGAAGTTATGTTTGACAGGAGAGTGATTTTCTTGTAAGTATTGCATTTTTTCTAAATTTACATTTATTTCAAAACAGGGATGATGATGATCGATTTTTGATAAGTTAGCTGTGGCTGAAATATTAATATTGGTTTTATCGGATAGAACAAGGTCGAGAATATTAAAATTTTTGTTAAGTAAATAATTAAATTGGTAAAGGTTACACACTGAGATCAAATTGACAAGGCAGTGAGCTTTGTGACTAGAGTAATTGGATGGAGCTAGTATTTTTTTTATAATATGCTATGTCAGGTGTCCATTTAATTTCAGGTTGATTAAAATCACCAACGATTATAAATTGAGATTTGGGATTAATGTGTTGCAAATAAATATCCTGAATATTTTTGATTCGATTACAGTAATCATCGACAGATAGATTAGGGGGAATGTACAGTACACACATGTAGATGAATGAGTTCGAATTTTCATGCGGTTTTATCATTAACCATAAATCTTCACCACCACTTTCCCAAGATGATTTATGAATTGTTATTATTTTTTTATTGACTGCTGCTAATATCCCCCCACCTTTTCTAGATGTAGAGTTAGTGGATTCCCGATCTCTTCGAAAAACCAGGTAACGCTCGTCAAACAATTCATTATTGAATATTGATGAATTTAACCAAGTTTCAGTGAAGCAAATTACATCGTAATTATTGATTATAACTTCATTTTTTATGTCATTTGTTTTAGTTTTAATTCCCCTAACGTTTTGGTAGAAAATTTTCAGATCCATTTTGTATTTTATAAGACATATGTATACAATCAGTTAAAACACGGAGGATTACTGAGATTGTTTAAGGAGTGAATCCTTGTTTTTTACTAGTACTGAAGCAGAAGTGTCATCTTTTCTTAAGTAAACGCGCCCATGCTTGACCCACACGTACTTGTAGCGAAGATCTTTGGCGGTAATCTTTATCTCATACCGATGTTACTGAAGGCCGTATATGTTTCAAGTTGACTATCGGCCGCTCCTTCCGGGTTAGGTTTTCTGCGGTTTCCCTTACTCTATCACGCAAATGCGGAAGGATTCCCACAATAGGACGCAGCCAAATTTCCCCCCCGATCCCAACACAACACAAACAGACACGTATGTAGTATATGGCCGCCGTTGGTCGCTGGTGGTGCTGATGCTGGACAAAACATGCAATTTTAGTACGGTTTTTAGGTAACAAATTTTTTCCCTACCGAGAAAATACAAGGCCTCTAAGTCTATAAAAGCCAGGTAATATTTGAATAAACCCATATGAGGTAAAAATTGTGAGGCGCATATGACGCCGTTCTATTTGTATAAAGAACATTAACTTTAAATTCGGTAAATTTAAATGATTCACCACTTCATGGAATATAAGAATCTAGAAAATCAAAAAAAATCAAAAAGTTTTTACGTAAATATGAATTTCATTGAAAAATGCTGGCTATTCTGGATACGTATGATACAAAGATGATAAGTTAGGTTAGGTTAGGTTGGGTTATTATAGGTTAACTGTTGTTAGTATCACCTAAACTGGGTGAAGCCCAATTAAGTGCCGCCCGCAGGGCCTAGCAGCGAAAAACCCGAGGAGCGGGTATTTATTATTGTACGTGCATATATATATAATATATATATTATATACTATATTTGACCGGTCGGTGGACGAGTTGACATCGCGCTTGGGTCCCACTCAGGCGTAGTGTGTTCAATTCCTCGGCTGGCTAAGTCCTTCATCACAACTCAAGCAACATTTTCAGCTTACTGTGGTGGTAGTAGGAGATTTTGAAATATTGTCAGGTTATTCGTAACCCGGAAATGTTTATCTTTCTTTAAAAAAAAAAACATATATATGTATATATATTTACCAAACTTAATGTTATTTTATTTCATTTAAATTCGTTTATATAACATAATTTCAATAGAGCACACTTTTATTTACACATAATTAGTCACATAAAATTGTAAAATTAGGGCCACAGCACGAATAAAGTGAGGCTCACATTACCAAAATTTTTTTTTGTTATTTGAACACCTGTTTTCATTTTTTTTTGTTATTTGAACACCTGTTTTCATTTTCTTTTTTTATTTGAACACCTGTTTTCATTTTTTTTTGTTATTTGAACACCTGTTTTCATTTTTTTTTTGTTATTTGAACACCTGTTTTCATTTTTTTTTGTTATTTGAACACCTGTTTTCATTTTTTTTTTGTTATTTGAACACCTGTTTTCATTTTTTTTTGTTATTTGGGCATCTTGGTTGCTTTTCGATTCTGGTGTTGAAATGTATAAAGATATATTTAAATATATATATATATATAAATGTTTTTTATATTTTCTTTTATATATTTTTTTTTTTTTTTCAAGTGAAACCGCACAAGAGTCCCTACTGCTCCCAACCGTCTGGAGCTAGTGAGTCTATGGCATCGCCAATTGGGGTAAGTTGTGAGGTTGAAAGTAATAGGAATGGGAAGGAAATGGAGAAGAAGAAGGTGAAGAAGTACCTGGCTATTCAGATCTGGTCACCAAATAAGCCCAAACATATTTGAAGCGACCTTTCAATTCTGAATAGCGCTCTTACACCAGGGCAATACTGAGAGTATCTTCCACCCTGGAACGTGCCACAAATATACTATATATTGTTTTATTTGAGTAAATTGTGAAAAACAGAAATTGCCACCTCCTGCTTACAAATCGAGAACCTTGCACCTTTCAACAACAATCTCTTTCATTTTAAATGAAAGAGATTGTTTTTTAAATAAAAATTGTGTTTTAAACAAAGATTATTAATTTAATTTAATTAAATTGATTTTAAAATAAATATTGAAGAAGAAAATATTATTATTCAGAATATGGATCAGTACTAAAAATTTGATAAAATAAATTCACAGGTAAACGTAATTGTGTAACCAGTACAAGGAAAAATCATAACGAAGTGAAAATAACAAACAATAGAATGAAAAATATTTATTGTAAGCATAAAGTGTTTTTTTCCAGCAACAGAAAGTGGCATTTACGCAAGCTCACTGCTTAAAATACCGTTTGAAAATTTGATAATAATAAATAAATTCTTTGTAGAGCTGTTTTATAACAAATTACTTCAAGGGTGCTATATAATCAATACACCGTGTTGGCGAAGGAGCTTTCGTTTATTTATAACTCCTTAATTTAATTAGTGAAGGCAACGGTTCTAGATACATTTTGAATGTCCTTCTTAATTTCTTTACTAGAAGTTTTCTTTGAATTGATTGAAGATTCAACCACAAATCTCGTCCAATTAACTGACGTCCGCCATACGAGTTAATACTAAAAAAACAACATTTCATTGGCAAAAGCAGTCGATATTTAGACCCATATATATTCTAAAAACCAACCCTTTACGTTAAAATAAGTTTAAGGGTTTGTAAAAAATATTTATTTTGTTAGGCCAAGTGTTTGGATAACAAGCACCCGACCGCGAGCACCATATTATGGTACCTACCCAAAGTCCTGCACACTGAGCAGATTCTGTCAAAAAGTTCAATCTGTAGGTACTTAGCAGTTAATCAGTCGATCTATATAAAAGAAACCTCGGATTATAATGGAGCTCTCAGCTACATAGCAACGTGACATTAGTTGACGTGATTCAGTGGATTTTGAAAGTGTTGCCGTGACAAAAGTCATCCGTGTGCGCCTGAGGAGCGAGTGATATTTCGACCCGGTTTATCAATCAGTCCGTATCCTCGCTATTCCTCACTAAAATTCAAGCGGGCTAGATCGACCGCTTTGGTAAGCCGCAGAATAGTTCTTATTTTTGACGTTGAGGCGCTAGCAGTAACAAGTGTCAAATATGACGTTTACGTAAAAAAATACGTTATTCCATCTCACCGAAACACACGTAAAATCATCGAGCGGTGAGGGATGTTGATGTTATTAATTGATGTTCAATCTAAAATAGACAAATAGTCTGGTAAGGTATTATAAGAGGTATTTTTCAATTTTCTGACAGTGTTTTCAGCGGTTTGTTTGTCATGGTTTCATGAATAATGCATTAACTCCAGCAAGCAAATACTTTTTAAATTCAATCAGCACAGATTGAAGTGGTGAACTTAAAAAAAAAATCAACTCGCAAAATAATCCCGCCTAAAACACTTGACATTTTGAAAGCTCTCGATCTTCCGATGACAGAAGAGAGCCCAGAGGTACCACACACGTAAACAGTAAATTGATTAATACAAAAATTAAGTACATTCCTCTATTAAAATCAAAGACAACCCGTGTAATATTACTGATATCTATGCTTCCGACCTATATATATAAAATGGAGGGTAAGCCACCTAGTGAGGCCAACATTACTAAATTGTAATAACTTTAAAATACTGTACCAAAATAAAATAAAAATATACGGATTATGTTCCAAGTCGCGCTAAGCTCGACATGCCAACCAAGCCTAGCTTTAAATCAACCGACATACCGGGCCTATGATTGACATTCTGTCTATGTCTATGCTGTCGGTGCCGGGATAGTGCCGACTGCCGATAGGACCCGCTAAGAGCGCGCGCTTGTAACAGCTGGCCGGTTTCAGCCATATATAAACAAATACGAGACGAGAACACTTAAATCGATGCGAGAGCGATTTCTAATATCTTTTGTTTTGCCAAGCGCCAGTAGCGAACTAGTGAGTCTAAGAGGCTGACAATGTATGGAGGAGTTTTTTTAAAAAGATTTTAGCATTTTGGTGATAACCTGTTGTTTTAGTATCGTATTTTTTTTTAAATAAAAAATTACCCATTTTTCACATTTTACACATTCAATAGTACTTTTGGCCCTATATCAATGTTTGCATATTGGTTATGCGAAATTTTTTGAAAGATTTTGCGAAAAAATTAACCTACAATAAAAATTATCTACACATCCATATATTTTTCCGTCTTAGGACAGGGACAACAATAACGAAATAATATAAAAATATACATATTGTACAAACTTTTTGTATGAAATAAATGAATAAACTTTTTGGTTTCTGCAGTATGCACTGATGCAGTATCATTGGAATGTAACAAACAAAAAGTTTTTCACATATTTTCCAGGATACTGTTAAAA
This sequence comes from Hesperophylax magnus, assembly GCA_026573805.1. Taxonomy (NCBI): domain Eukaryota; kingdom Metazoa; phylum Arthropoda; class Insecta; order Trichoptera; family Limnephilidae; genus Hesperophylax; species Hesperophylax magnus. The sequence goes on along the minus strand of JAIUSX010000009.1, from coordinate 20,449,551 downwards.
ACCTTTAAGGTTTCATAGTAAGCGTTCAAGGATAGTTTGAAAGGGAGATATGTAATTACGAATGTTAGAGGGAGCGCGCTAGCATTAAAAATAGATAACAATTAAGGCCATGCACTACGTCGTGTAATATTTTAAATTGAGCCGCTATCAATAACAACCCTTACGTAGATGGCGATAAGGTTTAAATTCCCGCTTAACACCATCCGCCTGTTTTGATTTATGCAAGAAAAAACATGGCCAAAAAGTGCCTTTTATTTTATATTGTGGATGTTCAGGCATAAATATTTAATTTTTTGTTCGATCTTTTTATAAATAACTTAATTTGCCACATTATACAATAAAAATCATAACCGAAAATGGGTTCGTAAGTAGGAGATTTTGAATTTTAAAGCAATTTTCATAGGCCTTTACATTATTTTTTTATGGGCTTATAAAAAAACTTATCTAAAAAATACTCAATTATTTCGAAGGCCAAGATGTATTCTACTCGCAGTATTTAATTAAAGCATCTGAAACATTTCTAGGCGATCAAATTTTCAAACTAAAAATGGTGAAAATATTTAATAAAACACGGCTCGTTTGACATAGAGCAAAAATCTCTCGATAAATACTTTAGTTTAATTTAAAGATACACTGCAAATTTTTCTATGCCTATAACATATGTAATAACAGAACAAAATGTGTTTATAATAATTTTCGGAGCTTACTTTGCGACTTTTTTTGTTTTAAGGCAATTTCATATAATTACAATTTTGGCACAACAAATGTATAGATATTATCTTCAAAAATAACATATATTATTTAGTACTTATAAACTTAAAGAGTTAAAGTCAAACTTGTTATAAATCGGTAGAAATTAGGATGCGAGGGCTAAATTGTCGCGACGATAACATTGGGCATTCGCAAAAAGAAATGTATAATTTTGTAAGTATACTTTGTCCTCTTGTATTACAACAAAGAATAAACTGTTTGGCCAAAAATAGGTAGGTAGTACAGGATACTAAAACTACTAGAGTGATTTTTGACATATTATGGCATGTTTACAAAAACGTTTTGAGCGAATGCTTGCCATAATGTGCCATATTCATAGAAACTAAAAATATGGCTAAAATCTTGGTGGATTCGTTCGCTTTAAACCGCAGTAAGCAGTTGCATATATTTCCATATTAATATGTTGAGAAATGGTATAAATTAAATAAAATGGTAAATTATTATTTTTTTGGTAAATTAATGTTTTTAAGACAAGATTTTTTTTTATGCATAGCACAAAGGATAACAATTATTTTTATAAGCAATAATTGTTCGCCTGAAACACTCATCCACATTGAAAAATCTCCTGATAAAAGATACATGACGCCAACGGGAGATATATATATATATATATATATATATATATATATATATATATATATATATATATATATATATATATATATATATATATATATACATACTCCATAGCTCAGTGGTCAGAGCTTTCGACCGGAAATCGAAGGGACACGGGTTCGAGTCCCGTTGGCGTCATGTATCTTTTATCAGGAGATTTTTCAATGTGGATGAGTGTTTCAGGCGAACAATTATTGCTTATAAAAATAAAATGGTAAATGTTTAATATATATGACACCAATCGCTCGAGTGACAAAGGCATTAAAGGCCCACCCTAATGCTTACCCCTGAAACTCGACTACATACTTAGACGTTCGAATGGTTCTGCCCCTGAGAGCTCTTTTCTAACGTCTCTTTCGATCAAATGCGTCGTTTATGAGAAAAAGAGAGATGTTAGAACGCATCTATCAGCGGCGTGCTTCCTACATCCCCGACAATTCTAGCGGTGTTAGGTTCAAGTTGCCGGTGGTCCCATTATTCCATGTTTATTTTGTTTGTTTCTTCGACTTGGAAAGGAGGTACAGATGTCCGAACACGCGGTGTCACAGCAGGTTACTCTCCCTCAAGTAGGTACATAGTAGTAGGATTGATTGTCACATTTAAATATCATTTTTATTACTTTCTTGCCAAAGCGCCCCTGAGGTGATGTCTCACAAAAGCGGCAATATACAAATTAGCCAAGAATATATAAATAAATAAAGAATAAATTAAGTGTGCCAATGATTTTTCTTCCAGATACAAAGAGGTACAGATGTCCGAAAACGCGGTGTCTCAGCAGGTTACTCTTCCTACAAGTAGGTACATAGGTAAGATCGATTGTCACATTTAAATATAATTTTTATTACTTTCTTGCCAATAATTAAGTGTGCCAATGATTTTTCTTCCAGATACGAGAAGGTACAGATGTCCGGACACGCGGTGTCTCGACAGGTTACTCGTCCTACAAGTAAATACGTACGGAGGGTTGACTGTCACATTTCAAATTAATTTTTCTTTTATTACGTTTCATGCCAATATTTAAGTGTGCCAATGATTTTTCTTATGGATGGTTTAATCAAACTGATTTTCATTTTGATTATGTTTTTAAAATTACCAAAAAAAAGTCACTGAAAGTCATTTTTATATAAAATATAAAATGTGTAATCTATCTATCTACACATTTAAATAAAAATTTAAATGTTCGTATATTCAAAATCTAAAATCTACAAAAGTTTTTCACCGATTACAAACTAATTTTATGTACCATGAAAATGTTCACAATTATCCTATGGGGAGTTGCCGAGACTTCAGGCTTCCCAGAACTAAACTTACGTGCACACAGAACAGCGTGTTTTATAAAGGGCAAAAGCTTTATAAATTACCTTCCAAGTGCCATAAAGGAAGCCAAAATATCTTAACACTTTCCGTAAAACATGTGCTATATGTATTTAAAAAAAATTATGAATTGCATACACTCAAAAATATTATTGTCACCTTAACGGGAGTTAAATGTATTTCTCAAATTCTATTTCTTAAACCGGGGTGACTGTTTTTCTTTTTGTTTTACTGTATATTTATTTTTCCCTATAGTTTTATGATTCTATTTGTAATTTTATTTTGTATTTTATATATTTTTATTACTAGATGAATGAAAAAATTTGCTTACATCTAAATCTTCAAAAACAAAAAAAAAATACAGGTTTCTTAGAAATTTTGACACAACATTGCATTCCAATACGCGTGTGTCTTTATATACCTATATTATACAGGTGTTACCTGTGACAGGTATAAACATGTTTTTTTTAAACAGCGCCTACTGTTGGACGTAAAAGCAACACGCGCTATTGTTTCTCTATCTGTACAGACAGACTGAGCTACAGCAACGCGTGGCGGGATACAGCTAGTTTAAAATAAAACCCTAAAAGTGGTGTTTATTTATATTGTTTTATTTTAAAATATAATGTACCATTACACGGTATCTGCATTTAATAAACAAATAATTTAATTGTTCAACTTCTGTTTTACAACACGAGCTAGTGTACAAACTTTCATAGAAAACTTTACAGGGAAGTAAAAATTGGTTTTATTTGAGACTACTTCAGCAATGCCACTTCTAGCCATATTGCTCTCGGAGAATTGTTCGCATTTTGGAGTGTTCTTGTTTTCAGACAAACAATAATAATACAGAAGAAATTGTTTTTTTGTACTTTGGAGTTATGAAAGATAATAATAATAATACCCGGCAGGTTCTTGAGCAATCCTGTTTTCTCCGCTCCTGCCAAAAGCGAACTTTCTAAAGGCGGAATATTAAGATAATAATTTACATTTGTATTATGTTCAATCAGCGACGGCCGCCATGTTTGACTAAACATAAATGCAGAGAATGTGAAATCCTCTCGCGGATGAAAACCACCATTGTATTTTGCCAGTGGAAGTAAACAGGAGGCATAAGGAACTAATCACTTGAAGCCATTTCGTATTATATTCGAGCTGCATTCTTCAAACACAAATACTTCAGATTATTTGACATGAGTTCCACGACTCATCGCTTCCCTCTTTTTGGGTTGAGGCAGGGGTATTTAACCTGCGGCCCTCGATAGCTAGTAACGGGTTATTTCTCAATTTTTTTGTGAAACTGTCTTTTTACATCTGATCGAAATGAAATCAGATAAATACACAATCAAGCAATTTTTTTTATTAATCACGAAGACAGAAATAAAAACATAATTATCTTACAATTAACTTGATAAGTTACCAAAGATTTGCAACGAATTCCATATTAACGCGTTTTGGGGAGAATCCTCAGAAAAAAATCATTGTGGGGCGGGAAAGTACCTACAAACATTTTTATTCATAATTATAAAATGAAGAAAAAATGCATTGTTAACATAGACGTCCAAATTGAAATACTTGGCCCTAACATAAAATCTGGGTATCATTTCGAAAAGCTGGTAGCAAACCACATGACCTTAATTTTGGCACCAGGAGAGTTCGAGAATGCTTTGAATAAACTACGAGACCAGTCGGTACATAGACCGCCGAAGAGCTCACATTGAAAAAACCAGCTCTGCACAGTAGCGCCCCTGGGGTGATAACTCACAAAAGCGGCGCTATAAAAATTGCCCATTATTATTGATATTATTAAAAGTGATGTTCGCCAAAGGTTTTCAGCGCAGATCATTGTGGATCTGAATGTTCGTTATTAAACGAATCACCTGACGTAGCGACTCTAAGGACGGGTTGTTTCGGAGAATCTGAACAATTCATCAAATTTCAACGTTCATTTTCAAGTTCTGTGAAAGATTTTTTCAAGTTCTGTTTTTATTTCAGTTTTGTAAAGCAACTAGCCTACAATGATATAAAAACAGAACTTGAATAAGTCTTTCACAGAACCCGAAAATGAACGTTGAAATTTGATGAATTGTTCAAATTCTCCGAAACAACCCGTCCTAAGATGGCTATTTTAAAAAAAAATTAATAATTTTTTTATTTACAAATTTAAATAAAAAATACAATAATATATGTGGCATAATTTAGACATGATGAATAATTTAGAACATGAGAAAGAAATAGAAAAAATAAAATTACGATAGAAGAAAAATACACACAAGAAATAAAAATACCAGAAACATTTTTTTTAGTATCTGACTTTTGTAGTATATGGGTGCGTCCAAACTGTACAAATTTCCAGCGAGCCGAACCACAAATTACGGCGGAAAACGCCGCTTGCGGTTGCTTTGATCATTTCCTATAATTCGTGGTTCGGCTCGCGCATTTTGCCCTGTTTATACGCAGCATAACAAAATATTTAATTTTGGAAACAATCCCCAACTTTTTTTTACCCGATTTGGAAGTTTTTTACGCAGCCCACAATTGGCGCGCCATTGTAATTCATAAGCAGTTTTTGTTTTATGAGGACCATGTAAGTGATATATGGTGATATTACAATGCGAGTTGCCTGTATACTGTCAGATTAATTTATTGAAAAATCACCGAAAGTAGGACGGTCACGCCGCTTCCCGCGCAACTCGCAATGGATTTGTTCCCCTTTCCCTGACTGGCTGGTCTATCAATTTAAATGTTAAGCATTATAAAGTTTTTTTTTTGCGGCCTAATACAATTTTTTTCCAATGTGTGTAGCCTAAGAAAGCCAAACAGTTTGCCGCGTATGCACCAAAAGATCAGACACCTACGTCTACGTTTGAAGATATTATTTATGCAAGGACTTGTTTACTTAATATGTATTGTTTATGATAATGAGGAGGGCAAACGTTTATCGTAGAGCTATAATATACCATGTTGTTTTGACACGATGTAAGATTCAATGTATCCGCTTATTCCTTACACGGTGATAACATCGTTGCCACATTACTTTGAAATTTTGTTAAATTTACATGCTCTGAAAACAAATCGTTTTTTCCAGGTTTAAAATATAAATCTGAATTGCCAAGTATTTCGGGAGATAAATACTCTCAGTGCTGTCATCTCAAGGGATTCAAAGGGTTTAGGAATCCCTTTGAGGAAATTCTAAATAAACGTTCACTTTGTACCTATGTGTTTTTGAAGAAGATACCTAATGATAATGGAACATTTTTAAAGAAAAAAGATCTGTGAAAGTCTTGAATCTTGATTGAGGAGTGGGGATCCCCGAAATAATTTATTGATTAGACGTTCCAAAATATTATGTAAAAATGATCTGCGTAAATTAGTGAATTATTTGCATACACAATATTAATTTTTTAACTACTTGGTTTCAAAAATTAAAACAGCACTTAAAAAACGACCCGGCCATCCAAACGACTCTAAAATCAAAAACTATATCGGGACATTAAAATGTTGAAGTTCCATAAAACCAGCAATGGTTACCACCATTAATTGGCAATTTTAAATAATGTAAGCCAAAGACAACTAACTTCAATATTGTCTCAAATAATCAAGATTCCTCTAACGCAGTTGGAGAGAAGTTAGGAAGAAATTCAATTTGCAATTCCTACAAAAAGCATAATAAATACCAAAGATAGTAGATATTATTATTGTATTATTAATTTTTTTTTAATTATTATTATTATTATGGTAGAATAAATACCAAAGATAATAGAAGAAATATCAAAGATAATGTAATACATATCAAAGATTTTTTTTTTTTTTTGGTAAACTAATGTTTAAGACAAGATTTTTTTGCATAGCACAAAGGGTAACAATTGTTTTATAAGCGATAATTATTAGCCTAAAACACTCATCCACATTGAAAAATCTCCTGATAAAAGATACATGACGCCAACGGGACTTGAACCCGTGTCCTTTCGATTTCCGGTCGACAGCTCTGACCACTGAGCTATGGCGGCTTATCTCTTATCCGTGAAATAATTCAATATATACTAGTGTTTCAGGCTAATAATTATTGCTTATAAAACAATCATATTAAATATAAATATCTTTGATAGATACGGACTTATGGATAAAAAAACCTTCACCAAATAATTTTAAAATGCGAGAATATTTATGAACTTGAAAAGATAAAGGCGAAATATCGAGTTCTGAGTTACAAATACATACTCCCCTAGTCACACATCTTGCAAGGAATTATTAGATGAGAATACCAAAAAAACGAAAGCGGAGGATTGCAAAAGATATACGAAAAACTCTACAAAGGAGAAATGATTGAGTATACTTATTTCGTTAGAGCTAATTTCCAATCCACTTCTTCCTTTCGCAGAAAGGTTTATTTCAGAAAGTAAAAATGTAAAACCTTTTAGTAATATTATTTTTTATTAGAAAAAAGGTAATTACATATAATATACTATTTAAATAGGGTTTCTACGCCGTCTTTGTGCAAAATCACCCCAAGTGTGCTGTAACGCCGGGCTTTTCGGATAACACTATGAGGTCAGGTTTTTTTAATTTAAATTATAATTAATTGTGACCGGATAAATCATCATAATGATAATTCATCACATCTTTAAAAAGTTATCCAATGTCATGGAAAGTGATGAAACAAAAACTATATTAACTGGGTTTAGTAGGTTAGGTTAGGTTAAAAAAAATTTTTTTCATCGTTTCTAATGACTTTATATCACTTTTTAAAAATGTTTTGAATTGTCACTGTGTTGAGTTATGATGGAACCATAATTAATTCATCCCAATTTTTTTTCCATGCATCGTATTTTAGTATGCACAATGCAGATATCATTGAGATTCTTAGAGATAATTTCGTCACATGAATCAGTGCATTCACATTTATATTTTTGAATTTATTTCCTACGTATCTAAATAGTTTTCTTTCACAAATATTCTAGATCGCGTTATTCGATCGACGAAGAAAAGCCACACATGATTTATTTAAAAATATAAATAACTAAAAGTAAATTGAAGCTTTTTTGATACTTTCTAAATAATAATTGTAAAATTATAAGATTCGATAGAACTAATAGAATTTTAAAGAAGAACATTATCTGAGTTGGAGTGGCTGCTTGCTAGTTTTTTCTAATGCTCGTCAATCATGCCATGAGATATTTTAAATAAGGTTTTTTGGGTGATGTCAGTCTTATATATCCTTCCCATCCTTCACGTATTCCTAGTCCTAACAAGTCAGTGGCCATTGGTGTACCGGTCTCACCGGGACAGGGGTGTCCTGGCCGGGGTGGTACAAACGTGTGAACGCTGTTGGCGGGTTGCGGCCAAGATCCTTAGATATATGCTTGAAAACCGACAATAATCGGGTTGGCCGGCCAATGTTGGTGGCTAACGCGTGTAACGGTCAACATAATCAAAATGGTCATGTACACTTTGGGCCAGCGCATTAGCCCAGTGGCCAACGTGTACTAGGGGCTTGTATATAAAAATTCTTTATATATTAAATCTTCTCTAATATTAATGATTTATTCCTTACAGTTTCCTTCCCAAATATTTCATATAATATGTGATAATATCTTTGTTGATACACACCGTTTTTTCGAAGTTATATAACATATATTATTATACTGGTGGGCCCGGGCAGACGTTGTCCTGCCACAGACCGCCTTCTATGTAGACCGCATTTTATATAGACCTCATTTTACGTAGACCGCCTTTTTTCCTTTTTTCTGTAGATGTTGTTTTTGACGTTTATTTTGGTAGAGATCATTTCAGTAGATTATGATTATTGTTCAGGGGGCCTAACCCGTCACAAACCCTTCCCTTACGGTGTTCAAAAATTCCTCATCCTTCGGTGCCATACACTCAAATAAAAAAATATTTATATATTGTACTTACTTAATGCAATACATAAATGCATTGCGGAGGAATACTTAAAATTTGAATTTCTGTGTCTAGTATATTTACAGAGATATTTTATTAATTAGAGACGATGTTGACAGCACCGGCAAGGAAAGGTTAAACTACGAACTTAAGTAGCCCCCAGTACGATAGAAAATAAGTAGTTGATAAAATTTAACATTTTTTAGATTTTGACAACAGCGCCAACTATCGGGTTCAAAACTTTTCTATCTTTCAAGCTGGAACCAACCATACACATTGACAAAATTTAATTGAAGTCGGTTGGGAAGTTTCGGATATTATCGTTTACCAACACAGTGACACGTGATTTTTATATATTAAGATATGTTACAATTTTTTATACAGTTTTATTTATCATTTCATGAAAATTTAATTGATTACTTTAATTAATCCTTTGATGCCGAAAGATATAAATCAGTACAAATAATATTGAAGCTCTTTCCTTTGGGTGAACCATTGAAGTTCCCTAATAATACAGAGAGAGAAAACAAGTAAATTACTTATTAGCATCGCATAGTTGCACTCTTCTCTTATCATCGCGCATCACTTGTTAAATAGAGACTAGGATAGTTTCATCGCCTACGTTTTTTTTAAACCACATTGTAAAATTCCATTTGTTTGTCCCAAAGATATTAGAAGAACAAGATATGCTATGTTGGCCGCCGGACCGTAGGCGGAGTACTACCTAATTAGGGTACTTTGAACGGTATCGGGACGTGTACGCACAGAAATCTGTTCTATGCATTAGTGCGGATACCTTAGCGTAAGCGAAGGTGTGCAGTAGTATTGGTGAACAAAACCGGCGACACTCGGCAAAACAATTCCACACAGTATGAACTGCTTATAGCACATCTCGTTCTTCTAATATCTTTGGTTTGTCCAGTATTACGTGTCGACGTCATTGATGGTAGTCCATTTTTTGAGCTGTTAGTAGAGTTAGAAACAAAAACTTTTTTAACTGGGTTATGTAGCTTAGGTTAGGTTAGGTTAGGTAAGGTTAAAAAAAAATTTCATTGTATCTAATGACTTTATATCTATAAATATATATATTTCGTTAATTTAATGTGAAGCCGTCGTAAATAGTTGCATTGAGAATCTCAGCGACACGGGGGCTAATATATTTTGGTTTAACAATTTATTTTTAATTATTTCAATGACAATATTTATTATAACACCTATATATTCAATTCTTGGGCACCATGCCTGTTTTATGTACTTAAATAAATAAAATTAATTTATCATAAAAAAAAAATAATAAAATAAAAAAAAATAAAAAAAATAAAAAAAATAAAAATATTCGTAAAAATATTAATTAAGGTCCATTCAATGATTTTTTATCATATACCAGCAGTTGATAGACCGTTGTGAAAAAGGTTAAGGTTGATAGTGGAAATCATTTTCTTTTCTTTATTACACTTTAAGAGTGGAATATTTGGAAATCACTATCATTGAAATTGTTGCTGGAAGTTCCTACCCATTCCAAGTGATGAGCGTAGCAACGAAAAAAGGTGCTTCAAAGCTATGTATGTGACCTTAGGGTTGAATGTCAACCAAAAAATCTTCTGTTTTCAAAGAATTTCAAAGAAACACAACATCATACTTCGGTATAATTATGTTTTTTTATGTTATGGAGTAAAAATATAGAAAATACATATTATGAGAAATTATTATTATTTCCTTGATATTTACTACAGATTCCTAAGCTTGCCAGAAAAAACTATTATACTTTAGTACTCGTACAGTGTTTGTAGTTTGAATGGTTGTGATAAATAATTATTGGTTCCCCAAATGTCGAGCCACTGAATAATAACCATAGAAACGGTCTGGCGTTGCCACCATCTTAGCAGCCATTTTCACCAATTTTTTACCAATTTTTTTATTGGTATGCTAAGTCCTCTCTTATGTATTTTTGTATGAACTACTTATTTCTAAACGTCAAAGGGAGCGAAACGAATCGGATAGTAATGAATTCCTACTGCTTGTTTTAACAAATTGTCTCATAAGGGCTTTTAAAAAGAAACCCTTAACTACCCGAAGCCAGTGGGACTATGGCATCCCCACATGGGGTTTTTACTGAGACTGAATGGACTTGGGAGGAGAGTACCTGGCTATTCAGATCTGGTCTTTTTTAATTACGATTGTTTTATTTGAAAGCATTAGCAACGAATACTATAAATATAGGAAAACTTCCGTTTTCCGGAAAGTTCGTTTCAGTTTGATTTTTTTAAGGGGGGACATGGCGACGATGATATGCCGCCATGACAGGCGATATTTTAAAATTATGCTACTGTCAGCTGTCAAGGTTACAGATCCCGTACAAAGAAATTATATTCCACAGCAGCTCCCCAATTCATCTGACCTCCTCTCCTGTCGTAGGGAGAGGAAGATTATAGCTTGTTGACGCATTAATCTCAGGTTTCCAAAATGGTCTATGTGGACCCCCAGGGGTCGATTTTGGCTTGATGGGGGGGTCCGTTTCAGCGAGAAAAAAAATTGGGTTTCCACTGAGCAGCGTCCTCGCTCGTGACTTCCAGAAGCCTCCAGTCAGGTTGTAAGGCTGATCGGCTTGTTGGCTTCCTTCGTTTTCACGCCAAGGATTGGCTTGCCGTTTTGAGAGAGATTGAGGTGTTGAGAGGTTCTCTTTCTAAGTAAAACACTTGTGTTTTGGCTTGATATGGTTGCTACTTAGTTTATTCAAGGAATAATTCACAAACAAGAGGGTAGACTTAAAACTCAGAAAGAGAAGCGAGAGTTGATTGATAATGAGTGTAGACTGAATGATAATCTAGAATTGAATTCTAATTTTGAATCACCACGCTATTTATAAACAAAACACTATTTGACGTGACCACAGACACAAATATTATAGACGCAAAATTCATGACAATATTACACCATGACGTGCCATAGACAAAAATATTTAACATAAAAGGTGGCATAGACAGAAAAAGATAATGTAAAAGGCTCTACACATCGAGATTATAACATGAGAAAGTGAAAGAGTTTAGGCTTGACTGAATTTAAATATAAAACAGGACAATCACAAGATACGACATGCAACATCCACAAGATTTAAATCGGGGTACACGCGTGCGGACCCCACTTACATCAAGTCATTATCAACAGTACATGACATAATACATCTTACGCATATAACACAGTTTACATAATACTACTAATAAAGATAGAAATTACTTATTTGATATTTCGTAAAATTGTTTATTGGGGTATATGAGTTCCCTTTCTTGTCAAAATTAATATATCAAAGAAAAACATTGTACGCTGGAAGACGCGAATTTTTCTAGTTCTATATTTTGTCACTGAGAAACGTCCAGGGTAATGATATTTTGGTCTACGTTCAACATTTAAATGTAATTAAAAACTAGGTGTGAGGACGTTTTGACTGTAGAAATGGAAAGTTGAAGAATCCGATATCATGTGACAAGAATAAGTGATCGGAATAAGCACTAACGACGAATTTATGGCCAGTTCTAGCTTCATAAAGAAATTCGCGTTACTAATCCTGCTTTAAAGACTACATTTTTATTTTGTGTAACACCTCACAAGGGCGCCCCCTCTCTACACAGCGTAAAGTCTGGGAACTGTTGTTGTGCAGGCAAGGGAAGGGAATCTTCTTATCAAAAAAAAAGATAATCAAATTTGAAATGACAAAAATAAGTTTTGGAACCTATGGTTTAAATCATTCCACAAATAAATACGCCTACAATAAACAGTGCTTTTGATCAAAGTGGCGTTTTCATGATTTTTCTTTCGATTTTATAAATTTTCCAGGACAAAGTTTGTGGTAGGAATTTATAGCAATGTTCCATAACCAACGTTGCTGCATTAAAAATACTCAACCACAGCGAGAAGTCGTAAGTAAGTCGTCGACGCTCGTCCCCTTCATTGTCACACATCTTGTGTGAAAACGAAAAGATAGAAGATACTAGTACGATGACGTCATATACGACTTCCCTCAAAAAATACAATCAAAATAAGTTAAACTTGTACCAGCGAGAGCTGTTAAGGACGTCATCTACGTTTGCCCTCTTCCTTCTTAGGCGTCTTGTTTGAAAACGACAGAAGATACTAACGATGACGGCTCGTACGATTTCTTGCTGGGATTAGTATATTTTCCTTTCTGAAAACATCAATTTATTTTCCACGAATAATAACGAAACCCCTCGAAAAATAGCGCTGTACTATCACGTAGATAGATGTACAAAGCTGTGTAATAAAGGAATATAATTTATGAACCATGCATTATCGGAACCACAAACAAAAGGATAAACATAGTTATTTTACGATGTTCTGTCATGGGAATCGAAATATAAAGTGATAAGACTTAGTATTTAGTGTATTACGTGTAAAATTCATGATTTACTTAGTATAGGTGTTATTATCTTCATCCAGACACGCCACACAACGCACTTGAACCCTTCCCAACTAGCACATAAATAATTAGTCAGTCAAAGGAGCAAAATAAAGTGTATGAAATCAATTATGACTAGTTTGGAACGGCTTAGGTACATGCCTTGTATGTAGTTTCTGGACGAATCCATTAATAACTATACCCAGTCCCGTCTTTATCCTGGAGGCACGCCGGGCACGGATACATGGCTCCTGCATGAGCCAAAGCGATATCAGCCTGGCAAATCGAGATATTAAAGGTCACCATAATTGGTTCTTTTCGCGAATAACTTCCCTCCTGTGCATCGTACTTCAAAACTCAGACATTAGTTACACCTTTTTTATATCTACAGTTTTAATCAGACATTTTGAACCATCGCAATTTTTATTTTGTAAAAGGTATAAAGCATTGGTATAAAGTCATCTTCGGTATTTTTTTGAAAATTATTGTACAAGAGATAAAACAACAACAAATTTGTTTTAACAGTGTTTTACCTATTCTGCCACCTTGCCAAGAATCCAAATACCCCTGGGAACGCTTTTTTAAAATTGAGAAAAACATATTTTTGAAAATTGAAAAATATATTTCTAAGGCGGCGGAATATTTAAAAGTTAAGATAAATTAGAACAAATTAATGATAGCATTATTAAATACACAAACAACTTTTTTTCGAGGGTTTTGGATGTCTTTTTTATATTTTTATGACACCTCGCAAGAGCGTCCCTATCTATAATAAAGGCAGAGGAGCTATGGTAACCCGGTTGGGCAGCGTTGTGAGGCTGGATTAAGGTAGGGGCTGTAGGAAGGGATTTATTAACACAGGTCTTGAATGTTTATTAATGCGGGCCCGGATTATATGAATGAGGAAAAACAGTTGCCGGTAGCTCGTTCCAGCTATATCTGAAGCCGGTTTTGAATGCTAATGATTAATTAAATAAATAAACACACCGCCATATACGTGGTATCTTACTATTTTTGTTTTATATTGCAATATGAGCCGTGTTATATTTTAAAAACCAAAGTATATCACACTATATGGGCTTTAGGCGTATCTTTTGAGAAGTATTTTTTGATTTACCCTACACAAACGTATTACTCTACACGAAGACTAGTTGACCACAACACTAACAAATTATTTACAAACATAATATTATATTTAAAAATAACTATTTATACGTCTTAACAAATCGTTTCCACGATTTATCAAATAACCGAAGATTTTAAAAGGCAGAGTTCCCGGGTTATGACTGTAAATATGTTAATCTCATTACTACCATCATAAAAGCTGATGGAGGACTTTTAAGGGATTGAACCCGCGATGGCTAGCCGACACAAAGGACCACTTAGCTACAAGCTGGAAGAAATAATAATTCGGTAACTTTTACTAGCCAACTAGGAATGGACCCTGTTTTAGGTCAGTGAAATTGAATAATCTGATTGTTTTAATATTTTTAACAAGTAATTTGAATGTTCTTAAAAATTATTGAATTGCTTAGCAAACTATTTATTCATTTAACTAGTTTTAACAAAAAGGTTACGGAATAAAAATTGACAAGGAATTCCGTTAGCCGGAATATTCTCGGAATAGAAGTGTTATCATTAGAAGCATTGAACAACAACAATAGAGCAATATTTTCCTGAATGTGGTGCAACTCTTATGACCCCAACAGACTCATTAAAATGATAAGGCTTATCATTACTCTAACTAGAAGCATTTCAATAGTAGCACGACATATAGTCCCCCATATTTAGCTCTTACATAAAAACGAAACAATTTTATTACTTTGTATTAATTCACACATTTTATTATTAGTAATCTTCCGGTTTTGATTTTACCTAAGCTTCATCATGCCAGTACGTTAACTTCCAAGGAGCTTAAATATCTTCTAATATATAAGGTTTGATCTGATTAAAAGTTCTTCTTCCGATTCCGAGGTTAATGAAAATTTGCACACTTAACCTTTAAAATAAGAGCAAGGTCACTGTCTAAACGTGATTTTGAAAAACAACCCTTACTCCCTTTTACTACCACCAAAATTATAATATTTTGATTTTTTTTTGTGAAATTTTGCACTCTTGACATTCAAAATAAGAGGAAAATTACTGCATACATCTGATTTCGAAAAACTTGCGTAAAGCCCGGAAAACCCTGGGAACTTCATTGTGGGTGTTAATTGTCCTGGTGTGGCTTTCATCTCTATACAAATCTACAGTTTTATTCCAAGATCGATGAATTTTTGCATACTCGACTTTCGAACCAAAAGTAAGATCACTGTTTTATATCAGATTTAAAAAACCACTTCATCCCCTTTTCCAACCCTTAGAGCAGAATTTTGATTTTTCGTGATGAAATTTTTTCACTTGAAGTTCAAAATAAGAGGATCGTTACTGTCGCTGTCTCCATATGAATTCGAAAAACTCTGCGTGAAGCCCAGGAAAAGACAAACATAAACATATCGACAAACGTAAAGACTAATAAAGCTTAAGACTCAACAAAGTTCAAATCTCAATACTCAAAGTTCAAAGCTAAAATCTAAAAGCTCGAAGCTCAAAGCTCAGAGCTCAAAGCTCTTAAATCAAAGCTCAAATCAAAACGTCAACCAATGAGCGGTGGATACAGGATGATGCGGCGGACACACTGAGGAACGATCTGTTAATTTAAATTTAATTTATTTCTATATTTTATATAATCGTTCATTACCGATTATTAAAAATTTTCGCGTGTAATATTGCAAACTGGGATTGCACCGCCTGTTTCGCCGATAAGTATATTGAATTACGAAAAGGAAGTTGAAGGTAAAAATGTTGGGGACGTCTGAAGAAGACATGGCACGATGAAGTAAATCAAATACCCACAAAAAGTAACATTTTTTAGTATTGACAATGTTATTATTTCCACCTTAAAAACACACCCAGTTTACTAGAATTCCCAATCCAAAACATTACTCCAAATCATTAATAACCGCGAGCAGCGCCGGGTTCACTTCAGCTATTTATATAAAGAAGATTGTCTATGGCGGCCGACGTTCGTTTTTTTTATACACATATTCAGTTTAATTCGAGATTGATGAAAATTTGCACACTTCACTGTTAAAAGTCTGATTTTGAAAAACTTTGTGTTAAGCCCGAGCAACGCCAGGAGGTTCAGGTAGTTTAACAACAAAATTTTATATCATATATTTTATTGTCCAACCACAAAGAGATTTAAAAATAAAAACCTACTACTTAGAGTGTTGTACGAACGGTGGTTGAGCGCGTTTGACCTCAACTCGGTAGTAAAAATATGTATCTAATAATAGGCCTTTGTATGAAAACCACGCGCCTCGGCTCGAAAGTAGCACAAAAATAAACTCCCCCCCTCATTTCCCCACATTCACTTAAGGGAAACAGATTCCACCTGGTTCCGGTAATCGTAAAAATCGGTAAAAGGAACACCGATGAGCTCAAATATAGTCATTACACATCTTGTTCATCAGTTTATTTTTATTCTTCTTGTTCTTTTCGTTCTTTTTGTTCTTCTTGTTCTTCTTGTTCTTCTTGTTCTTCTTGTTCTTCTTAGTCTTCTTAGTCTTCTTGTTCTTCTTGTTATTATTGTTCTTCAGGATCTTGTTCTTCTTGTTCATCATGTTGTTCTCGTTCTTCTTGTATTTCTTATTCTTCGCGTTCTTTATGTTACTCTTGTTATTCTCGTTCTACTAATTCCTCTCGTCCTTCATTTGACTCTCTTTCTTCTTATTCAACTTATTCCTCTCCTTCTTCATTTTACTCTCTTTCTCCTTGTTCTTTTTTATCTCCTCGTTCTTCTTGTTTTTCTTGCTCTTCTAGTGCCAGTGTTCGCGGGGTTAAGCCATTCTACAAGCAACATCCTTATTAGTTATTTTGAGGATGCGCCTATGTATCCATTTTTCAAAAGCTAATATTTCCCATTTCAACGTTTGGTTGTGTCCAAAATGCCTTGCCACATACTAACAAATTGCAACTAGAATATTTTTTTTTTTATGTAATTTTTGGTCACGGTTCAAGCCCTAACTTCTTAGATTGAGTCCCATTTGTCGTTAATCCAGTTTCGAGATTTAATTGAAAAGGGTTATTTTATTAGGTTAGGAAATATTTCCCTTTTAACGTGTTCTTACATGTAGAAAATCTACTCTCTTCACACGATTGTAACAGCAATGGGAGAGAAACAATTGCATAAATCTAAATCAGGAAATTTTCAAAAACGTTCGATTTTTTTATTCTATATCTTTTACATCATTATGTCTTCAAATTGGGTATAATTTTTTTATTAAAATAACATAACCTTTAAAAAATATATTTTTTATGACTTGCCAAAAAAAAGTGTACCGTAACATTTTTAGCATTAATTAAAATTAATATTAATTAAAATTAAGTATAATTATTAAGAATGTCAAGAAATTTAAATTACTTTTATTAATTTTAATTAAAATTATTTTTAATAATTAAAATGATTTTTAATTATTAAAATGCTTAAAATCAAAATGATTTTTAATTGGTAAAATCAATTTAGTAATTTTTTTAAACTTAAAAGTATAAATTAATACCTATATTCATAATAAGATGTTTTCTTAGTGTAAATAATTGAATTATAGTTTTATTGAGTCATATGTTTTGTACTAGATCATAAGAATTCTCTCGGGCCACAGCGAATGAGATTAGTGATTAACCAGACCAAAATTCTAGTGATGATTTTTTTAATATTTTTTTTTCCATAGCAACCACTTTTTTACAGATTAGTAACATGATAATATATTTTTATTATAATTATGTGCAGAAATATACTGTTGAACAGTTTAATTATTCATTCCAATGTAAATATTTAATTCATCTGTCCGCTGTAAATGTCTAAAGGTGCTGAAAATATTTATTTATTTAATTTTCCCTGACAATATTGTAATGGTGGCAAAAAAGGCTGGAATATTTTTAAAATAAATAAATAAAAGGGTGCAGAAATTATTTTTGAAATTGGACACTTTCATGGTTTTAAAAATACGCTATAATACTCCAGTGAAATGGTTTAGATATCAACAACGCTGGCCGCTAGAGGCGCTAGCGTAGCATATTGACTTTTATATTCCTTTGCATGGCGACAAATCAAATTTATTTAGTACTCGGTGGCAGTGTTTTGCGCTTTCTAATTTGGATTTTGATCAATTTTGGTAAAAAATGTCCCAAAAAGTGGGTTCGCTATGTGCAGTTTCTGGAGGTAATAATTACAAACAACATAAACACTCCAAGTAGTTTTCAGGAAAACGT
This sequence comes from Hesperophylax magnus, assembly GCA_026573805.1. NCBI lineage: Eukaryota > Metazoa > Arthropoda > Insecta > Trichoptera > Limnephilidae > Hesperophylax > Hesperophylax magnus. The sequence goes on along the minus strand of JAIUSX010000009.1, from coordinate 20,431,226 downwards.
TGACATGGTTAGTTGGTGAAATATAATAAGAGTTCGTTAAGTCCTAGCAAATTAAATGTTCTTGATTGCACAAAAGGTGAAATCTACAAATAAGAAATACAAAAAATCTTACAATTATTATACAGGTTTTCCAATAAGAGGTGTTATTTTGAATAGCCCGCTATTTCGGTAGATGTTACTTTTAAAGCTGTCATTTTCTGACATTTGACAAGTAAAAACTACGCCATTAATAAAAATGGAACGATACATGCTTCAAAAACGCATTGAAATTATTAAAATTCACTTGAGTGAATCAAATGCAAATTATCTTGAGTGATGAGGCCCATTTCCACCTCGGTGGCTTCGTCAACAAGCAAAATTGTCGCATCTGGGGCTCGGAAAACCCAAGAGTTATTGTTGAAAAACCTCTCTATCCTCAACGTGTGACTGTTTGGTGCGGTTTATGGTCTGGCGGAGTCATTTGACCTCACTGTTTTGAAAATGAGGCTGGATGAACAGTTACGGTGAATGGATTGCGCTATCTAGAGATATTAATGATTTTTTAATGGCCGGAATTGGATGGTATTGATCTGGACAACGTTTACTTTCAACAAGACGGCGCTACGTGCCACACAAGCAACGAAACCATTGATCTTTTACGATTGAATATCAAAATAACACCTCTTATTGGAAAATCCTGTATTACGTTTCTAAGTCATCAGCCAGATTTAATAGCCGCCTTAATATTTTTACTTACGAACAAAAAAGCGGTAAAATCGTACGCAGGTTACCTTATTTTATTTTTCGAATGATCTAATTTATTAACTTATGATAAAGAATGTATTACATACACATAAATCTATTAAAATGTATGAAAGAAAACCAGGGCGCATAACTCACGCCGCTAGGAGGCGCTAGTGTAGCGTGTTTCCATCAAAATGTATAGAAATGTCAGAAGTTGGAGGTATTATTAATATTACAGAGTACTTGGTGTTAGTCACTGAAACTAGAATATTAATATATTTAATAATATTTTATTATTTAATTTATATATTATATAAAATGATAGTATTTGGATGATTTGTATAGCGCCGTTTTTGCGAAAAATCACCTCAAGGGCACTGTGCTGATTCAACAGTTATTTTTTTGGCCAAATATTCCTTTATATAATATTAATCCTTCAATTCCCCACCCTACATCTCTGAACTATGCGTCCCGGAAAACACTGGTCTGAGGCAGTCAACTCTTAGATCAGCTACATCATCAGCTGTAGGCAGACTGATGGAACCTAAGCGCAAGCCAAATACTAAGTTTGGTGATCATGCTTTCGGAGCATCTGGGCCGAAGGCTTGGAATAAACTCCCTCCGGAACTAAGATCCATATCAAATTCAACAGAATTCAGGGCTAAACTAAAAACTTACCTTTTTGAGCTGTCATACCCTTAAATTAAATAAACCATTCCTGAGAGAAATCCAATTTCCAATCCAATATCCAATTATTTCCTAAATCCTATATTTAAATTCTGCTAATAAACAATTAGTTAATGTTAATTGAGTGTCAATCTCAATTGACCTACCAGGAGTATGGTATTGAATATTATCTCCATATATAGTCTGTAATAACATAGATCATTGTAGTAATACAGGGTGCGCCAGAGAAACTTACTTATTTGAAAAAATTCCCGACCGTTGAGTTGGGCAGGTAGAGGGGTGGGAGGGGGCGCATCTGGAGGGGGACGTCCCCAAGTTTGTTTCCCATTCTCGTCAGTTGCCATTATGCTGCACACACAGCACGAAACTCAATGAATTTGCTGCGACAACATTTCCCCAACCGCCTCATCTCTCTCCGAGGCGATCTCCCATGGCCGGCGCGCTCTCCGGATTCGACTCCATGTGATTTTTTTTTATGGGGTTATTTGAAATCCCTTGTTTATGTCGATCGACCACGGACCATAGATCACCTGATGAACAAAATTCGCGATGCTATTGCCAATATTCCGATTGATATGCTGAGAAGAGTGGACGAGAACTTCAAAAAACGACTTAACCAGTGTATGCGCGATGAGGGTCGCCATTTAAAAGATGTAATTTTTAAGACAGTATGAAAAAAAACTTGGTACATTGCATTTTCAAATAAAAAAAGAATTACAACAATAACTACAGTGCTTTTGTTTTTATTGAACTTTCAAATAAGTAAGTTTCTCTGGTGCACCCTGTATATTGTATATTTTTACAGCGCCCTTGAGGCGATTTTGCACAAAAACGGCGCTACAAAAATTCGCTAATAAACAATTAGTTAATGTTAATCAAGTGTCAATCTCAAGTGACCTACCAGGTAAGTATAGTATTGTATATTATCTCCATATATAGTTAGTAATAACATAGATCATTGTAGAAATATATTGAATATTTTGACAGGGCCCTTGAGGCGATTTTGGACAAAAACGGCGCTATACAAATCATCCAAATATTATTATTATAATTTTTTTTTTTTTTCCTTTATTTTTTCCCAATTTATATATTTCACATTACAAGTTTTATAATAATATGAAAGGGAACCCACTAAGGCGCAGCCTGTGCGTGGGTAATATAAGTTAATACATTAGATTTTTGTACCTAAAAATATATAACAATAAAAATAAAATAAAAAACAGTAAGCATAATAAAGAAAAACTAAAGTCTCAAAGATTGTGCAAGAGGTGCATATTAAAAATAAATCAAATTAAAAATAAAGATTCTAAGATAATATATATGAATTAAAAGAACACAAAATAAAATAATAATAACTATACAGAAACAAAATAGAAAAAAGTAAAAATTAAATGAATAATGCTTCAACATTTGCATTGTACAGCCACAACTTTAATTTTTTTTGGTATTGCGCTAGTTTAGTAGTTACTTGAATTTTTTTTGGTAGTAGATTAAAAGTGCGAGGTCCAATAAAGCTACTGTGAGTTTGCATTAGTTTGGTATTGGTTTGTGGGGTATAAAATACATGATTTCTTCTAAAGTTGATTTTGGGTTCATATTTTTGAAATTTATTTTGGTTTTTCATGACATATTTCAGTCTTTGAAGTAAAAATAGTTTACGGAGATTGAATAGTTGAGATTCCTTGTACAATTGATCAGTCGAAAATGTCCTCTTTTTATTATATATAACCTTGATAATATGATTTTGTACTATTTGTAGTGGTTTTATAAATGTATCTAGTGCGCCACCCCATCCTAATATACCGTACATAATTGAGGATTGCACTAGAGAAAAATAAATCATTTTCAATTTGTCAACATTGAGTACTTCCTTAAGTCTATAAAATATGTACGTCAGATATCTTAATTTAGAAACAGTGTTATTAATTTGTGGTTGCCAGTTTAAATTTGTGTCAATATATATACCCAAATATTTGATCTTTTCAATTTTTCCAATTTCAAAGCAAGAGGTGCATGTTACTTTATTACAGTTAGCATTATGTAGTCTAATTTTAAGGTTATTGGGAGGTTTGTTTTTACTGTTTTTATAAAAAGTTAGGTAAAATGTTTTATTATAGTTTAAGAAAAGTCTATTACAAGTTAGCCATGATAAGACATATGAAATACATTTTGTTGCATTTAAAAAAGTTTCAGGCCAGGATTTTCCATTTACTATTATTGCTGTATCATCAGCGTAAGATACAATTTTACCAGGGATTACAACATTACATAAATCATTAATATATATTAGAAACAGAATTGGGCCAAGCACAGTCCCCTGTGGTACTCCATTTTTTATCACTGTTTCTGTGCTATAAAAGTTCCCTATTTTTGTTTTTTGTAATCTGTCTTTGAGATAGTGAGTGAGAATTTTTAGTGCATCTTTTTTGAAACCTATTTGATTAATTTTGTTTATGAGTAGATTGTGATTTACAGTATCAAACGCTTTTCTTAAGTCTAAAAATATAGCTAGACTTTTTTTTATTTTGATCAACAGATGTGTATAAATTTTTTGTCAGATCGAATATTGCATCTTCAGTGCTTAATTTACTTCTGAAGCCATATTGATTTTCGGACAGAATATTGTTTTGTTCCAGGTATTTCATAACTCTGTTTTTGATACATTTTTCAAATATTTTAGAAAGGTTTGAAACTAAGGAGATAGGTCTGTAATTGTCTAATATGTGCGTGTCACCCGATTTGTGAATTGGTATTATAGTGGAGATTTTAAATTGTTCTGGGAAATACCCTTCTTTTAGGGATATATTATAAATATGTTGCAAAGGAGTTAAAATATATTGTTTTATTTTTTTTAATGTATTACCTGATAAATTATCAATTCCTGAAGAATTAGTTGGTTTTAGGCTGTCAATGTGTTTTTCAATTTCATTAGTTGTGATAGGTGTAAAATAATCTAATGAGTTAATTGAATTGTTTGTTGGTACCAAAAGCAGAGATGAGTCAACGGGCGCTGTATTAGCAATCGTACTGTATCGTTCATTCATTTTTATTTGCACTATTCAAATAATTCCGTTCATAAACTCTATTTCAGAATTCCCCGTTCATTGTGGAATCGATTTGCGATGTTCAACGCTCTTTGAACACTGATGAGGTTTAACGCCTTTTCCAGAAATTGATCACTTTGCGTAAAAGACATCAAGCCGCGGTTAGTCTAAGACCTGTACATAAACACGTACCCAAAAGAAAAATAATGGAAACCGAATCTAAATACATAATTCTGCGTCCAATTTTGAATAAAGACCCGTTAGAAATTGTTAATTACTTTTCCAGGTAATTTTATCGTGGAGCTTTCGTTGCTCAGCATCAATGTTGGTACTTTCAAAGCACTGAAAATGTTAACTTTAGGCTTAAGCTTACTGAATAATTAAAAAAAAAACCTAACAAAAATTACATTTTAATACGATATTTTTAATGTTAAGGCGATGCCATACGTAGTAATGCAAAATAATATGTTTTTGGTTTGAAAATTTGGTCGCCTAGAAATTTTTCAGATGCTTTAATTAAATATTGCAAGTAGAATACATCTTGGCCTTTGAAATAATCGAGTATTTTTCTAGATCAGTCTTTTTATAAGCCCAGAAAAAAATAATGTATAAGTCCTATGAAAACTGCTTTAAAGTTCAAAACCTTCTACTAACGAACCCATTTTCGGTTATAATTTTATTGTATAATGTGGCAAATTAAGTTATTTATAAAATGATCGAAAAAAATTTAAATATTTATGCCTGAACATCCAAAAAATAAAATAAAAAGCACTTTTTCGCCATGTTTTTTTTCTTGCATAAATCAAAACAGGCGGATGGTGTTAAGCGCGAATTTAAACCAAATCGCCATCTACGTAAGGGTTGTTATTGATAGCAGCTCAATTAAAATATTACACGACGTAGTGCATCGCCTTAATTGTTTGTTTAAACGAATATTCTACTTATGCCCATCAATAAAAGTTGTTGTTTGTGCCTTAGATGAATTAATAGAGTGAAGATTACCGTTATTGAGAAGACGCGCGTGGTTTCACTGAACTAGGTCCATTGGACATACTTGCGGGCCATTCATATCGCTGCTTTATTCGTACACAAATATCCTTTTAATGGATATCCTTTTCAAAAGAGTTGCTACATTTTGGTTCGTTTAGTATGAATATAACGCGTCCTGTATTTTTATAATGTCATTAGTTTGTGCATTGATGGGATAACTACCAGAGGATTGAACCCGCGACGCCTGATTAACTCTCGGATGGAATATAAAATAAAGTTAAAAAAACATCTCATACAATAAATTATTTGGGACTGTACCTATCGGTTTCACCTTGCAATTTTTTTTTTATTTTTTTTTTTTTTTATTTGGTACAATATTTTTTACATTTTAAGTTTTCCAGTAATGTAGGCCTCACTGGGTGGCTTGCCCGTGCTGAGGCCTTCATTGGTTCATCTTATAATATTGGTGTATTTAATATTTATAATTGGGATGCAGCCATTCCAATTTCGACATACCTCAAATGGGCTGTCACTGCGATTCCAGTTACCGGAGACTGTTGTGGAACCGGTTCTTTAGTAACTTTGGGCTGTTATATCAGTCGCTTGGTTGTTAGGACGAGCTTAGTTAGGGGATATAACTCCGATCGAAATATTGTGATGTCAAATTGTTGCCTAACTATATCCACCAATGAAAAACTCTAAAAGTCTAAAGAATAAACTGCTGGCTGAGTTGAACATTTATAGTTATTTGATATTTCGATCTCGAACTGCGCCTTTCTCGTGCAGTTTTGACGGATTTGAATATATTGTTTATACAATATTAGCGATATGTCCGTCAGTTTGTGACTCTCCATTCATTTTAATTTTTTTAGTGTAATAAGTAGGATCTGATTGAGAATTGTACTGTCTATATATTGGCATATCTATGGTTAAATAGAGGAAAAATTTGTTTCATACAAAAGCCAGAAGATATCGATCTAGTGAGTGGTTTATCTGTGGCCTTAGTACATAATCCTATTGTGGGTTATAAGCATGTCACTTTTGTCTATGATTTTAATAGAGGACGTGTTTATTTTCAAAAGCAAACTGTCATCACGATGTTTTAAAATGTAGACGACCGCTGTTTATTTTGTGCGAGAAACCTTGTTGTTAATAGTATTTGCTTTGCTGGAATCGGGGCATTATTCATGAAAACTTTGAAAGTGTTCTCGCATTGGAACAATGCCTCGTATTTACCACATTGTTTCAGCTTGAATATCATCGTGATCTCTCGATGAATAATCGATGTTCTTACTGATAAAAACAGGCAATTTACGTAAAAACGAGACATTCGACAGATGTGTCTCTGAAACTACTCGTTTGCGGCTACTAAGCGGCCGAATTAGCACGCTTAAATTTCAGCAAGGAATCACGTACTTAGCGAGCATAAAGAGCAACTGGTAGACCGGCTGATGTGTGTTTTAAAAGCGATTTTTATCTTTCTTTAATTACTTCAGAAACTTCTCCAGTAAAAATCCCCCATTCTAAAATTCTACAGATTTATATTGTTACAGTTATTTTTAAAGATAATCTCTATACATTTGCCGAACCGAAAAAGTTATTATATGAAAGTACTTACATATCTCCCTTTTATCACCTTTTTTTTGAACGCTTACTAAGAAACGGTAACTAAAAAGAAACGGTACACAAAATAACCGGTTCCTCAGAAAAATAATATCGACAGTTCCAGTTACGGCAAAGTCCAGTAAAAACTTTCCACTGGTACAGCAGTACCAGTGGAAAGTTTTTTTACTTTTTCTTTCGCGGATTGCGAAATCCAATAACGTAAAAATATCTTAATTAAAGCTCGAGTTGCCGAAAATGAAGCTGAAATCAATTAAAGTTTATTTCCACTTGCTGTCGATGGTTATTATATTAAATTTGCCTTAATTAACAATTTCAAACCCACAACGTAACCTGGGAATATATCATGCAGACGTTTTATTTTGTAAATAATTGGCGTGATTCAAAGCGAAACAATATTACTTTTATAATACAAGGGTTAAAATTGTTTTCAGTAATGTTTCCTGGACATGAAAAAACCTGCGTTCAATTAGAAAGTTAAGTCTAATTTTATTGTTATTATTAAGAACCCGTTTTTATACACCTGTACATCTAGAGAAAACAAATTAAAAATATTTTCCCGTTGGTAAATCATATACCTTTTGCAAATTCTCTCCATGAAACGTAAATCGTATTGAACAGTCAATTCATTAAAATCAATTTACAAGAGTTCTACCCTTATACCCACATGAACGGGTGTAAATAAAATAAAAAATAGCAAAGTCAAATGGTTTTCGGAGCAAAACAGAAAATATGAAGAATAAACCCTGGGTTCTAGGTTCTAGGTGCCGTGATTTTCTTCAGATTTTAATTTTTTAATACAATAGCTTTTTTGCCATTTTTTACTCTACAATTAATTAACGGTATTTTATCCATTTCATTACTATTTCGGGGAAAATGATTTCTTTAAGTTTTCCGCATTTCTTATCAAAATTGTTTCATTTCAACAATATAAGAAGGTAAGATGTAATTCGAAGAAGGATAACTTTAGAATTAATTTAATCATGGTGACTCAAAGCAACCAGGTAAGGGCCTTGGACAAAGGGATAGGGTCCAGAGCCGGCCCCAAGCTAGTAAAAACCTCAAGGGCGCTGTATTTATTTCATTTAATTTTATATATTACAATTTTTTTATCACATAAGTAGGCTCATTCCTGTATTATGGTAGTAGTAAATTATTTAGATTATAATGTAAGAACTAGAAAAATAATATTTTGTAGAAACAAATAATAAAAAATAAGGGAAAAGGACATATTATGGAAAATAAAAACAAAATACGTATTATTATATAAATCATTATAGAAATAAAATAAAGATTAAATTTTAGGAAAACAAAGATATTTTAAATAAATATAGAAATAAAATCAAAATATTAAAAAGTACATGCAAAATTATACATTTTTTATATGAAAATTTTATCGCAGGTTCATGGTCGGTTTATCATTTGAATTTAGTGATTTTAAAATTTTATCGCAGGTTCAAGGTCAGTTAATCATTCGAATTTAGTGATATTTTTATATTATATCGCAGGTTCATGGTAAGTTAATCATTTGAAATTAGCGATATTAAAATTTTATCGCAGGTCGCAGGTAGGTTGATCATTTGAATTTAGTGATATGAAAAAAAATTGAAATGTTAGTGTTTTTTAAACGGTTTTAGGCATTCTTTAAAAAAAGTTTCAATCCTTTCAAATATCCAAGTGTAATGTTTTAATAATAATAATAAGTGTTTATTCCGGTATGTGGGGAGGTTAGTGCAGTCCCACACATTCCATATAGAGATACATACAGTATAAAAATATGATCAAAGACAAAACAACAACAAAAAAAAGCGGATGAATTGTACATAAAACAGAACGTAATGATAATAATAAAAAAAAAAAAGTGGGTGTGTCAAGCCTACGCAAGACAGAAGTGAAACTTCTAGTTTCAGCTGATGCTTGGCGTGGCGCAGTTCGCTGGTGTCTGAGAGAGAGGAAAGAAGAGAAGAGAGAGAACGTTCGTGAGCGGCTCCCCCACCTCAACAAGGTTTCACTTCAAAAATGCCACAGCCGAGAATCGAACCTCGCTTAACTGATTGAAAGCCAACCACGCTGAGCACCAACTGTAAGCAAAGCCGCATAAATTGATTATATTATGTAGGTTCTGAAAATATGAGAGCTTGTTATGTTTTATAATGTTACCTACATCACACCCAAAATATAATATATTTTTAAAAATAATGTACAATGTACAGAAATAGAATCCCACACAAGATCGCGTAGTGCGCTCTAGCGAACGGATATTTTATCAGAGGGAGATAGTTTTAATTTTTTTTTCTGTAAATTATTACATATTATCAAAATAAATAAATTAATTAAATAAATGTAATACAATTATCATAATATACGGATTAGATAATAATTTTAATCCAACACAATAACGCAAAGCGCGCTCTAGCGGAGTAATGTTTTATCACAGTGAGATAAGTGTTTTTATTATTTTGCAATATTATTTTCTTTTAAAAAATGTTCTGACCTACTAAAAAATAAGATATTGAATGAAAAAGGCGTTAAAAACAAAAAAATAATGTGCGATGGCCGAGAATCGAACTCGGATCAACTGCTTGGAAGGCAACTATGCTGACCATTACACCACCAACGCCAGTTGTCGGGATGAGCTAAGAAGCATTTATATGTTACTTCAAAACTTTGACTAGATCAAATGAACTTTAATCGGTGGTCCCGCATTTTCGTTTCGGTCATGAGTCGGTTTTACTCCGGTCCTCGAAATTGCATGACGCGCGTAAAGAAGTTTCACTTCAATAATAATGTTAAGTTGAAGAATTTAGGGAGCCGTGACTATATTAGGAGCTAGTATTTTTTCTCCAGTGTGCGTCAATGCTGTAGGATGGAGTAGGCTTCCATGGTATATACATGAGGATATTTCCAGAGCTGCTTATGCTTTCCCTCATTCCTGCCACCCTGGATCTAATAAGGGCTGCATATCCGGGAACTCGCCCCTCCGTGAACATACGGGAAGCGCTGCAGTATCTGGGGAGACAAAACATTGTGCGGAAGGCGTTATTGTATTGGACCCGTAGTCTTTCTATACTACTCTTTTTGTAGTTTGCTCATAGTTCTCACGCGTGCAACGTTGCGCAGAAGGAAAGGAAGAGCGTCCTTTTTACAGCGGTACTGCAAAAGCAAAATTTTCTACTGAGCATGTTTGCTTTAACATCAGATTACTTGTGATTATGTGTCCAAGGTATTTAATTCCTTCGGTCATTTTCAAGTTCACACCGTTAGGGTAGCTATAGCTGAATATTTTTCGTGACTTGCCCATGTCTTATGACCAATAGAGTCGTTTTAGTGGGGTCATACAATATATTTATTTCTTCAGCATACACTTCACAGATTTTCAGAAGAATGCGCAGTCCTCCTATAGATGGTGCCATCAGGATCATGTCGTCCGCATAACTGATTTTATTCAGACATTGCCCTACGATGTGGCAGCCTACTCCTGCATTGTTTAACCTTTATTATTAATATATTAATAATTGCATCACTTGCAATAGTGTTTTTGTATACACATAATTGTTCTTTAATTTATTGCTATTATTATCCTATTTACCACTGTACGCTTGTATTTCGATTATCACTGTATTGTAAAAGCCATTATATGGCGTTTTATTAAATATATAAATGAGACTCCAATTTGAAAATTTGAATGTCTTGAAAGGCAATGTGCTAATAAATAAACTCGATTTTACATCATCAATGTATAAGTAACACTGTAAATATTCCTGGGATTTTCTCCTTTTTCCGAACATTAATTAGTTTTATTACAATAATTAAAATAATATTTAAAAAGTATCACAAATAAATCATTGCAAATGCATTCTGACACTTGTATTGCAGTAAATAAAATCTCCCACTGGAAAATGGGCTTCTATCTACGTCACGAATTTCTAGCCAATCACCGCTCTACCCCCTTGATGAGCTACCCTTTTAAATACGTTTTCTACGTAAGGTTTTGATCCTGGATTATTTAAGGTTTTGTAGAGTAAAAGCAGAATTTAACGTGTGTTTAGCAATTTTTTAATTAGTGAAAACATAATTGTTGGTAATTACACAGAAAATGGGACGCGGTTAATAGGTACTTTGTATCGGTTAGATTGGTATCTAACTAATGTGAAAGAACTAAGTATTTCAGTTTCTGCAAATGAAAAATCATGCATTTGAATAATTATTTCAAATCGATTGTTAACTTGGCGGTCATTGTTGTCAATGTGAAAGTTTTGAAGGTAAGCTAAGAAAAGACGTCAAATAGCTGTTAAAATGCATTATTTGTTTCTCGTTGTTATATAATTAAAAGTAAATGTACCATCTAACCGTATCCTACTTTTCTGTATACTTTCCCAAATGTTTTTTTTGTTATTTTTAGCCACGGGAAAGGGTTCTGACCTGACTTCAATAAAATAGCCATTATGATTAAGTACACTATTTATTTTATTTATTTATTAATCTTAAGTTAGCTCACATCTTCGTGTGTGCTAATAGTTTTATAAACATATAAACATGTACATTGTTTGGCAAACATAATCTTTCTTTAAATATTTCAATAAAGTCACAAAAAAGAAACATTAATAATTGAGATAGACATATTTTCTTAATTCATTTTTGAACTTATTAATATTTTCTATCACAGCAATTTCCTTCGGGATTTTGTTATAGAGTTGAACGGCCTGGTACATCAGAGATTTTTGGGTGCTTGTTTTTTTTCTTGTTGGCAATCTAATTTGCTTAGAATTTCTCGTCCCGTGTCCGTGTATCTCGTTATTGTAATTTATTTTTCTTTTCAGTTCCTTAGACATCATCCCTAATTTAATTTTATGTATAAAAATAAGTACATTCAAATACACAGTTTGCTTCACCGTCAAAATATTCAGCTCCTTTAACATGTCTCTTATCCGTGTGTATATGTTGCGCTTAAGTATTATTCGCATTGCTTTATTTTGCAGTATTTGCATTTTTTTCATTTTCTCTTTATTGCAGAGAAAAAGAATACTTGAACAGTAATTAAAGTGTGGTGATATAATTGTATTGTATATTATCTGGCATGTTTCTTTATTTACTTTGTTTTTGATTCTACCAAGAAATGATATTTTTTTTGCAATTTTTTTAATTGTATAGTCTGCATTTTTTGAGAAGTTCAATTTTGAGTCTATAATAGCACCTAGATATTTAATTTCTTCCACTTTTTTTATGATTTCTCCATTTATAGAAACCTTTGGTTCCTCATGCGTATTTGTTCTGCCTATATGCATGTATTTTGTCTTATTTACATTTAGTTTTAATTTATTTAGTTTGAGCCATTTTGACAATGTTTCTAAGTCACTATTTATCTTTTTGATTGCTTTCTCATAATTATCTTCTGCAATATAAATTAGTGCGTCGTCTGCAAACAGTCTTATTTTGCAATGTTTTAATATTTTTACCATATCATTTATGTAGAGTATAAACAATATCGGACCCAATACAGATCCTTGCGGTACACCCAGCTTATTTTCAATCGGATTTGATATATTGTTTCTTATCTTTGTTGTTTGTTGCTTAAGTAGTTTTTAAACCATTCCAGTTCTTTCCCTTTTATTCCATATTTTTTTAATTTTTTAATAACTCTTTTTCTATCTATTGTTTCAAAAGCTCTCTGAAAATCTAAAAACACCGCAACAATATGCAAGTTTTTATATATATCTTCCTTCCAATCATCAATTACTAAATTTAACGCTGTTTCACATGAATTATTGTTCCTAAATCCAGATTGTTCGTCACAAAGGATGCTATTATTTTCCAAGTATTCTTCAAGTTGAGATTTTATTATGTATTCCATCACTTGCTCATATTTTGGTAACATATTTACAGGTCGAAAGTCTTCACATTTTTTTGTGTTCGAAATCTTTGGAATCGGTATCACCATAGACGTTTTCCATGATTCAGGAAACTTCCCTGTTTCTAACGATTCGTTTATTAAACTAAGAAACTCTTCTCCTATTACAGGTAATGCATGTTCTAATATTTGAATAGTGATCCCATCTTGGCTGGGCTTTGATTTGATTTTGGACAGTATTCTTTGGAGTTTCTGGCCGTCTATTTTCTTAAACTTTAATTCGCAAGTTTTTTCTTCAAAATTGAAAATTTCTTCTTCTTCTATGATTGGGATATTTTTGTTAATTTCTTCTATACTTGTCACAAAATATTTATTAAACTTATCAGCCATGTTGTTTTCACCAGCCAATTCGGTTGGGAATATGATATCTTTTTCCACATCTTCACATTTATTTTTCATCATTGACTTAAGTGTTTTCCACATTTTCGTTGGATCTCCCTTTTCCCGTTGAATTTTGTTGATGAAATGTTCATTTTTTGTATCCTTTATAAGTTTTGAGTACTTGTTTCGAATTGTTTTAAATCTATTCCAATGTTCGTTATCCTTTGTAATTTTTGCTATTTTATAAGAAGTATCTCGTTCATATTGCATTTGTCTTAGTTTTTTGGAATACCATTGATTATTGGTTTTAATTACTATACGTTGTTCAGGCATTATTTTATTTATTTCATCAGTCATATTGGTTATTATAGTTTCACCTTTTTTGTGAAAATCTAAGTTATTTACATCTCTCCAATTTTGAATCAATGATTCTTGAATCATTTTACTCTTATCGTATCTTTTCAGGTTTCTTCTTTTAATAACTTTTTCGATATTTTTGATATTTTTATTTTTTGCCATCACTATATTAATGATGCTATGATCTGTTATTTTAGGTGTATCTAATATTTTTACATTTAGTTCATAATCATTTGATAAAACAAGATCTATGAGTGTACAGGTTGATTGTGTTATCCTAGTGTATTCTTTGACCAACTGTTTCATTCCTGTAATGTTGATGATGCTTTTCATTTTCTTTGTATAAAAATCTGTTTCGCATTTCATGTTTATATTAAAGTCTCCAATAATTATATTGAGATCAGTTTCTTTTAAAAAATTTGAACACCAGTTTTCAAAATAATTTATAAAGTCACTTTTACTGGCATTTGGGGAGTGATAAATTACGCCAGTAAACATCATGTTCCTTAAGTATATATATATATATTATTTTTTTTTTAAATATGCTTAATGCAAATATTTAGAGGAAGAGTGAGGGTGGCCACAGTAAATTGTCAAGGGACCACCCGAATTCTAAGGAGTTGCAGAATGCCAGTTTTGTGTACGGAAATTAGAATTGTTTATGCAATGCTTGTATTTGTATTCTCGGCTTGCACTAACCAGAGTAAAGAGAGCGAATAGTAAAAAGCCGACAACATTTATGCTAAGTTGTTGAGTTAATACATAATACGATTTGAAAGCACAATTACTCACGGGGTATCTCATTAAATGGGATTTGGAGCGACTGTAAATTGCTATTCAAATGCTGTAGATGTAAAATGTAAACGCTGCTAATGGTTATTACATGAAACTATTTCTGCTGTTTATTTTATATTTATATTGATCACCCTTCTATGGATCTTAGAACACAATTAATTCTCCAAACAATTGCTTCGTTCCACAGAGAGAACCCAGCACTTTGCCAAGTTTCGGTTCAAAAGTAATTTTCTTCAACAATTAAGAAACAGTTACGTCGCTTCTAAGGAAGAAATTTCTTAGAAGCGACAAGAGAGGATAAATTCCTAGTTTTAAAGTCACAATAGAAATCAGCGCGCAAAACTAATCTAAAAGTTTAGGCCATTACCTAAAGGCTGAAGCACGCAAATTTTGCGAATGTTTATTATTAAAACTTTATCACCGGTGTTTATGTCGATAAACAACAAACAGTTACCAATATTAACAACACAATCGGGACCGTAACATTTTTTGAAATAATATTAAATACTAAACCACTTTTCAAAATCTTTTTTATAGTAGGGCACGAAATATGATAATTAATAATTCCTCAGGGATTTTTTTCGAATAAGCACACGAGTAACTTTTGTTGTGGACAACAGTTACGTCGCTGCATCAAAATCCACTACGGTAAATGAAGGTGCGCAGTGCGCACAAGACGACCCGACGCTTGGGAGGCTGTATTTGAATTTGTATGGATTTTGAAATAGTCGCCAACTGTCGCCGCAAGCTAAGATGCTATTGTCCGTCTGGACTAAGAGAGCCTTAAAAAAGAGACTATGAAAAAAATATAAATGTGTACATATTATAAGGGGCAGAAATGGAGAGATCTCCTGGCTGCGCAATGGCATTCTTTGTGGTATCTGGAATTTAACTTCTCTAAATCTAGTTTGTCTTTCAGGCATAACCTGTCCCTTTCTAATTGAAGGTTTTCTATAATTATTCCACCAAACGAGGTAAGTTATTACTAGAACATTACGTAAGATTGCACAATAAATAAATTCAACGATTGCACATTAAAAGAACCAACACGAACAACCTTAAGAAACTTTTTTTTAATGTAAATCAAATTTAATAATATTATCATTAAGTTCTGCAAGTATTATTTGGTTTTTGTTATTGTTACAGCTGTTTCGGCTTTCAAGGCCATTTTCAAACTGTGGTTATAACAACGTTTCGACGACTTATTTATATGATTCTATTTTACCCCCTCCCAATTCAAAATGATTTATTACCGATTAAACCGATTTACTGATAAAATAATTTGTGACAATAGATTTCATATTCTGTGGAGTATTTTGAAGTCTGTTTTCCCAACATTAATGTTATTTTAATTGTTTAATAATGAAGTGGCTGCTGTTGATTTTTTTAAATGTGTAATTTTTTTTAAAGTTTTCTGAACATAATTAGAAGCGGGGAAAAAATAATTTTAGGACGGGGAAAAAATAGAACTTAATAATATTATTATTCGGCTACTGGCATTATACCTAGCTCTCTCATTCAAAATTTAGGCGTATTAGATCTGTCAAAGAATTTATATATAAAAATTCACAATTCAGTCATTTTAAATACATGTAGGATTACGAAAGATTTTTTAAATATTTATATCAATAGGATTTATAGGTCCAATTAGAAGTTCTACCGAACCGAACCCTCTGATATGAAAATATCTGGAGTCGGTGAATTATTTTCCCATTTGATCTCTGGTGAGTTGTCGTGTTGTTCTTGTATTGTATTGTATTTATTATGCTTATATAATGCACTTTCATAATGTGGATTGACTAGATGATCATTTGTGGAAAAGTGTGTGGAAGGGTTTAGTTTTTCCTGTGGGGAAGATTTAACCTGGACATAAAGTCGGAAAATAAAAAAATTGATTTACATTAAATTTTAAAAAATAAAAATAAATGGAGTTCTACAAATTAAAAACAAAAACCACAAGTAAACTTATCTTTGTTTAGGTAATATTATATCGTTTTGTTGAAACTTCATTCCATCAAATCACTGATGGAATACCCTGAACTTCTCATTATCAGGCTTGCTTTGTTATTGGGGATGATAGACAGGTCGTTTCACAGCAAATCCAAACCGAACGTGTTTCTTCGGTGCCTACCTTTCCGCTGAAATTATTACATTGACTGAGTTTAAATTGTACCTAAGAGCCTAAATCAATTCAAGTAAGTGTGTTACTGAGACGCTAAATAATTTAGGTTATAAAAATATTTCAATCTTCTTTAATGCTGACCTTTAGACTAGATTTAGATCCATTTTCTCCGGCTTTATGCTGAATCGAATACAATTGTAAAACTGTGTTTACAATCATCATTACGTTCGAAAACGATTTACGAAAAACCTGACAGAAATAACATTTTAAAATTTGCATTCCCCACCCATAGTATTATCAGAAATGATCACAATTCAAACAATAAATAACTATTACTGCTTACACTTGTCATAATCGAAGTTTTGAAAGATAACATGCCATCAACATAAATCAAGAAATTAACTACCGAAAATGAGCGCCGTTAACCACGCCAATAAAAAATGACAAAAAGTACACAGAGAAAAATGAGTACGGATTTTTTATCAAGATACTGTTAAAAATGTAACTGAATGACTATTTCCCAATAAAATATTAGTCATTCAGAATATACCTGAAAAAGTGTTTACACAGGTGGCCTTGTTGGGATAAATAAATTGGAGATGCGAATATATTATTATTTTTAAGAACACGTGTTCCGAATTCCTCATAACATAATCGGGCGTTACTGATAGCTTGTAATGAAATTTGTCAATTAAATTAATAAAACCTTTTATAATATTCTGTATCAGGCACATGAAGGTGCGCTTTCATTCGTTATAGTCCTCCAGTTTCGTTATTAACAGGAAAAGAAATATTTTGACCAGAATTTTAATAATTTAACAATATTTCACACGTGTGAGTTTTCTCCATTCATAGCATAAACTATTCACATCACGCACCAACAGCACGATTTCACCGAACTGCCAATACATTTCACCGAACTGCCAATTCATTTCACCGAACTGCCAATAGATTTCACCGAGCAACCAATGGATTTCACTTAACTGCCAATACATTTCACCGAGCTGCCGATAGATTTTACCGTACTGCCAATACATTTCACCGAACTGCCAATACATTTCACCGAACTGCCAATACATTTCACCGAACTGCCAATACATTTCACCGAACTGCCAATACATTTCACCGAACTGCCAATACATTTCATCGATCTGCCAATACATTTGCAGACATTTTCGATTTTATTTAAAACCTCTCTGTCCGCATCGAAGCAAAAATAATTAGTTGTGAAAATAAACTGATATTTATTTCTGTACAAGCTGTATCCGGCGTTGCTGGGGGTTATTCCTAGGAGATAGACATATACTAAAGCGAACTTTTCTGTGGACCTCTTTTAGCTATTGTTACATTAGCGTTTATCGCCATGTAATATACTATAGGTGTGTTACACAAATAGTCATCGCCGCACAAGCCGGCGGCAAAGCTTGATACTCCAATCTTTCAGGGTGTGGATTATAGTCAATTTCCCAATTAAAACAAGTCTCTTGATATGAGGGTTTATTGTACAGGTAATACAGGTTATCAAACAGGTCTACAAAAGGTACATAGCTTTTTAAGGCCTAAATAGTTACTAGGCAATCTATTGACTCTAAGGGCTCTGATTGACAAAGGTATATTATTCGCTCACGTGTAAACTAGGCTGAAGCGGTGAATGATGAGCAGGGGCCATAGGCAGGTGCCTAGGCAGGGTGCAGGACGAAGGGCGGCTACGATGGGCGGATGCCATAGCACGGCCTAACTGATGCGGTAGGGCGGGAATACGACGAAGGGCGGCACAGAAGCGGCCTGAGGCGGCCAGGGCGGCTAACCTCGTGGGCGGCAGAGCGGTGGCAGAGCGAAGGGCGGGAATACGACGAAGGGCGGCACAGATGGAACCTCGTGGGCTGCGGCGGATGTACGGCCGCGGCCCAGGGATATGACGCAATCATATCCATGATAGTGTAGTCGGCCGAATTGCCTGGACGTGATAACTGAGTCTAGGGACGCGGCACATTATAAAATGTATGCACGCCGGTCCAATTACGGCGACACCGATTTGGCGGTAAATATTAACTCGGAACTAATACATAGTGTTGTTTTCTACGCGTCTCGCTGTGAACTGCTGCGTGGGTCTGCTGGCGGGTGGAAGCTTGCCCCTTCCACCTCTCTTTTAGGTGCCTTGCCGATGCCCATATAAGGATACGTTTTTGTCAACTATCCATTTGATTGGTTGTAGGTACTTGTAAGCCTACGTGACCAATATCAGGCGGTGATGTCGCGAGCTCCTGCGTATGTATTGGTGTTCACCCGATTGTAGACATGCCGAGATGCGTATATATTCGTGTGTTTACACGTGCTGAGTGAGTGCTCCATTTCCGGGCCGTGAGGATATACATAACTGTGCAGTTAGCTCTTGCAAGCTATGTGCAAACATAACACTATACAGTTCCGTAGTACATTATTAAAAAAAATTACGACTTTATTACAAACATCGGCTTTTCTCCTCTTTCTATATATTTATAAACCTTCCGGAAGAAATTCTCAAAATGATTGTGATAACACTATCAAAATCCGATGCATAGTTTAGAATAACTTAGCGCACAAACAGACAGACGCGGATACCGACTTTGTTTTATACTACTTAGAGATTGCATTCGTAACACGATAATTATTTGTTATACCTACTGACGTGTATTATACGTACTGATGTATATTATATTTCTGCATTATGTAAAATTTCGACATGTATTGTGTTTGTGAAGGTTCTACGGGCGTTCAATAAATATATAAATAATAAGTAAAATCCAAAAATTAAGAATTACCAATTAAAAAAGTGTGACTTATGCGTAGTGAAATAAATTGAACAAATACTTAAAGAAGCGTGTATCTGAAGGTTCAGGGCTCAAAGGCAAATTTGTGCGTTTCAATGTTATTTACCATTAGTTAATTAAATAGCACTTTATAAAACTAATTTTAATATCATAATTTTCTTCAAATAATTACATTTCATTTTTCGACAAAGTCATACTTCATAAAAATATATGAATTTATTCTCAAGTGGCAGTCTATGAAGTTAATCAGTAATTTAAAAAGTATACGAATATCGTGATATTTCATCAAAATGAAAATTCAACACACATTAAAAAAGTTATATAGTCATTAAAAGTGATGAAACAAAAACTAGGTTTAATAGTTACCTATTTAATGTGT
This sequence comes from Hesperophylax magnus, assembly GCA_026573805.1. Classification (NCBI taxonomy): domain Eukaryota; kingdom Metazoa; phylum Arthropoda; class Insecta; order Trichoptera; family Limnephilidae; genus Hesperophylax; species Hesperophylax magnus. Next base: position 20,411,467 of record JAIUSX010000009.1, on the reverse strand, counting down.
AATAGTTACCTATTTGTGATGAAAGAAAAACTAGGTTTAATAGTTACCTATTTAACCTAGTTTTTGTTTCATCACTTTTCATGACTTTATATCACTTTTTGGAGGTGTGTTGAATTGTCATTTTGATGACATACCCGGTCACCGAAAGGTAGATAGGTAAATACAAAATTTAAAAAAAAAACATAATAATTAAGCGATAATGGTAAAAATATTTAATAAAACACGACTCGTTTGAAATACAGCAAAAATCTTTCAACAAATGCTATAGTCGTATTTAAAGATACACTGTGAATTTTTTCTGGCCTATAACAAGTTAAATAACGGAAAAAAACTTTTTTTTAATAATTTTCGGAGCTTACTTTGCGATTTTTTTCTATCGAGAGAATTTCATATTACACAATAAACGTATAAATATTATCATCAAAACAGCAAATATTTTTTGGGAACTTAAAAACTTAAGAGTTAACGAGAAACTTGTTATAAATCGGTAGAAAATTGGGTATGCGCTAACTTTATTTGTACGAGTATCTCACCGGTTATTATGTGATCACGATACGAGAATCCTTTATACCTTAAATTTACCTATATTTGTAAATTGTAAATATTAAGAAAAGTATACATATTGTTTTATAATAAGTTTGTACGCAAACACTAGTATGAAACACATAGATATCTCTAGCTTTTAGAATATTAATTATGGACTATTATTGTAAACCAACAGCTGGTGATTATTTTTACAGGAAAATTTTTTTCCTTTGTCGTTGTATTTAACTTATCTTCCAAATTAACTCGAACTGATCTCTTTCTATATAATGAGCCATCCTAAATTTCATTTCCAATCTATATTTTAGGTTACCTTGGTAACTTATTTAACTGAAATGAGAGAGAATTGAATAAGGTTCAGAGCTCAAACGCAAATTTGTGCATTTGAATGTTATTTACCATTAGTTAATTAAATAGCATAAAAATGTAAATAATACTGTCTTTAATGTCTAGATATTTATTTTATTTTTTCCCAGTGTTTACACAAATTTACTTTGTATGTGCATCAGTGGTTATCCAATCATGTATGGCATGGAGTCGGGTTTTAGAAACTTTTTATTATTTCATTCGTGCTGTTTTTTTATAAATAATTTAAAAATGAAAAAACTGAGCATTCATTTTCTTTTAGAAGCGATTTCCAATCATAGTTACAAATATGTTGATCGATCAGTTTTTATAAAAGAATTTTGATGTTATTTGAATCGTTAGGGTTGAGTTTATCGTGGTCGGAAATGTTAAACGATGCAGTGATCCAGATGGTCGCCTTACGTTTACTCGCACATAAAATTATCGATACATAAGAGCGGTCAATTTTCTGTTGAACTTTTACTTCCCTAATAATGTCATATATACATTTTTTAGCTAGGATATCATTCATTGGCTAGGATATTTTAGTTATTATGAAAGCATCGTTTCCATTTAATAAATTTAAAGAAAAATATTATACTTTCATTCGAATTAATATTGTTATCAGCAATACTCATTTTTGTCCGTGTGGAAGCGAATGCGGCTCCCATCTAGCAGAGAGCTCCCTCATTCCCAAATATTGCGAGAGATGCCCGCGCTTCAGCTATCCCGCGCTTGTCATTCCAAGGATTTTCTCGACCGTTTCTGGCGTATTCTCTGGTGACTTCTTCTGGACCGTCTGGACGCTCATCATCAAGAATGCTCTTACGACAGTGTTTATTCTGTGTTTGATATCAGTATATGTTCTATTTCAGATCTCCCTATATTAAGAGCGCGCAGGAGCGCCGAGAAATTTTAACGATAGGTATTTGTAAAAATTATTTGTATTTCGTTCATCTCAGCGGGGACAGCAAAAGCGCTATCGGTGAACCCCAATGCGTGTGTGTGCGTGGCTGCAGGTGTTGGAAGCACGAATCGTCGCGCCGCGCCCGATAGCGGACTTCGCGTCATATTATCGCGATCAGTTCTTATTATTTCATTTACTGTTATTCATTTATTCCAAAAATTAAGTAGGTGCCTAGGTACATATTCGTAATAAAATAGCGAGGTCTACATTATTTAATATTGTATTGTACTTAACTTTATTATTATTATTACTTAAGTACTACAAATATGTACGTAGATACATTTATTTTGCCTCCGTGGTTGAGGGGTAAGGCTCTCGACTTCGAGTCCGGAGGTCTCGGATTCAAATCCCGGCGTGCGCAAGTAAATTGATTTTAATTAATTTATGTTGTTTCACAATATTAAAAATAATATTCATTAAAAAGAATATTAATTAAATATAATATAAAATAATTGTCTGGAGAAATAATGATACACGCGGCGACTTAGTTACGGCCAAATCAGCTATCAGCTTACAGGGTTTTGTAATACTAGTCCAATTAAGTCGCCAATTGGGGAATCCACAGTCTCACTGGCTCCAGACTGGAGCAGTTCGGACTCTTGTGCGGTATTCACATAAAAAAGTCACGTCGCAACTCGCAACTAGAGCGCCTGCTGTTCGCTCATCACCTTAGTCACATCGCGACTTGTGCGTAGTTATATACATGTGACTGCCTGCTCCGAGCTCATCTTCTGCACACGCACAAGTAAATGAGACTTGTGGGTGCGTGTATACAGGTTGCTGCACACATAAAAAAGTCATGTCGCAACTCGCAACTAGAGCGCCTGCTGTTGACTCATCATCTCAGTCACATCGCAACTTGTGCGTAGGTATATACATGTGACTGCCTGCTCCGAGCTCATGCCATGGAAGCCCACATTATAGCAGAAGGGTTCTCGAGAAGCATGGAAATGCATGGATTGAAATTTAACAAACTAGTTGGTGATGGCGACTCCAGCATCATGAAAAAAATAATGCAACAAATGCCATATGGTCCTAACCTTATAGTACAAAAAATAGAGTGCAAAAATCTTGGAAAAAAAACCAACAACGCTAAAGGCTTTGTACCAGTTCATAAAAGGAAAAAGGTTGAAGCAAACGTTTTACGCATGAGAAGAGCTGTAGTTGGAGCAGTAAATTACAGGAAAGAGCAAGAAAACACAGTACAAAGTGATAAAATAAAAAATTTGATAATGGACATAAAAAATACCGCAAATCATGTGTTTGGTGATCATAAAAATTGTGCATCGTACTATTGCAAGCCGGAGAAGTATACTGATGATCCAAATTTAGTAAGCGATCTTCGAGATTGTGGAATATGGACTGATATCCAACAATTCTTATTGTCTCTAATAGCAAATGCAGAAAGTCTTATTATTGACGTGACAAATAACACTGTGGAGCAATTCAACAACTTTATCGCCAAATTTATAGGTGGAAAAAGGGTAAATTTTACTACAAGAGTATCTTACCAAGCAAGATGTTTTGGAGCAGTAGCTTCGTGGAATACTGAATTGGCAACCCATTCAAGAATACAAAAGAAAATCCAAGGCCACAGTCCCGGCAAATACACGAAGCACTTTGTAGAGAGAAAACGACGTTCGAAGGAGAATACACAAATGTGTCGAAAAAAAAAACTAAAGTATAATTAAAATACGACAGAAAAAAGAAAAAAAGTTACAGGGCCCGATGAAAATTATGGTCAATTGGAATTAGAACCAGATATGCCACCTGAAATATTTGAAACGAAAAAAGAGGAATTTCTCAAAGAATTATCTTCAACGAATAAGGAAGAGCTCGAACGGAATACGGTAGGCCAAAGCAATAACAATCTGTGGGCAATTGAAAGACGTAAGCGGATAACGGCGTCTAACTTTGGAAAAATATATAAGCTTCGGCAAAAAACTTCAGTTACGGGAGTATTAAACTCTTTACTGTACTCACAATTCAAAGGAACTATGGCCACAAAATATGGAAAAGAAAATGAAAGCCTAGCAATAGAGCAATTTTCAAAAAAAACAAGTTTGCTGGTATCCGCTTGTGGGCTATTTATCGATAAAACCAAAAACTTTTCCGGAGTGAAAAGTTTTTGGTTTTATCGATAATTTCTTTTATTTTATTATAATTTGATGTTTTCAAAAAGTCCGGATGGCCTTATCGGTGAGGATTCTATAATTGAAATTAAATGCCCTTATAGTATAGCAAATATGTCACCAGAAGAGGGAATTGCACAAAAGATAATTGATTACTGTAAATTGGAAGACCATTCTTTAACATTAAAACGGAATCATAATTACTTCTACCAAGTACAAGGCCAGTTACATATTACTCGTCGTAATTATTGTTATTTTGTTGTGTGGAGTCCAAAAGGTTTGCTGTATGAAAAAATTGAGAGGGACGATGAAATCTGGCAAAAAATCGTTCCACTGTTAGAAAATTTCTACCACCAATGCCTTTTACCAGAAATAATTGACGGTCGCATACCAAGAAATTTACCGGCGAGGGAAAGGTCTGGACCATAAATTGTTTTAATTTCATTGTGTAGATGTTAAACAGTAATTTTTTTTACAATAAAGCGTTTAAAAACAAAAAATATTAGATCATTGAAGAAGATTGAAAATGTCAAGTGATGTAGGATGTATTCCCAAAAGTGCATTTTTCTCTAATAGTATAACGTATTAAAAAAGTTAAATAAAAACTAAACTAGTTATGTGTATGTACCTAATATGTAGCACAATAAACAATATGGTGCCTCTTATACATAGATTTCAATATTCATTTGTATAATATGATATTATAATAACATAATCGATTCAACAACATGTGGTAGATGCATGTACCACTGAACATACGCTGTACCAGCATTCCATCAAACGATCAGTGGTGTATGTACTTACCATCACACATTTTCTTGTAAAATATAATTTTAAAAAAAAAATCTAGAACAATATATATAGTCAAATATAAAAGTTTTTTTTGGTTCGGTAGTTGTATCTTAAAAAAAGTGTCCTATAAAGGGATAATATTATGTTGAGTACAACCTTCAAAAGTTATCAAAAAATATTTTAATTAATTTTTGTGTTCCATATCCAACTCGGCAATACGGAACGGAATCATCTCGGGGTCTGTCTGTAACAGGTGTTTTTTTTTCAATTTTTTTCCATTAATTTATTTGGCGTACACAAATTAAATTTGTCACAATAACTTTAGTAAATAAGCTCGGTAAGTATTGGCACACTCAAGATAAGTTACCAAACAGAAAAATAATTTTAAAAAAACATCGATAACTCGGGACATGACAACACTAGTGGACTAGTGTATCGATATAATTATTGAGAATGTCACATCACTTCGTTGACTGTATACGTATTCAACAAAACCCTCTCCGCCCCCCCTCACCCCCGAATACTGAGAGAAAGGGACACATGCACCTCAGCCTGATAATACCTAAATAAAATTGTCAAAATCGAGGTTTTGTAGTCCTCATTTTTCTACTCCAAAACTGAACCGATTTCCAAGATTTTTTTTACCAAATGTATTGGAAGAAAACATTCTATGTCTGTACGTTTTGCTTTTTTTAAAAATACATCGTCTTATTTGTATACTGAACGTTTGTTGATGGCGTTAAAAAAAGGCAATTTTAACAATTTTTGAAGGGTTATAACTCCTATAAAAAGTAACTTATCAAAAAAATCAAAACGTACCGACACGCTTGCGGTCAATATTCATATTATGTAAAAAAAATATTTTCTCTAGTGTCAAAATCGAGAGAGGGAAATGAGGAATACGTTTGTATGGAAAAAACACCACCCGGTTTCCTCTTAAGTATCCAGCTTTTTATTTGAGATTTAAATGTTATAATGTTGAGGTTTTTGAGTGAGAGTGGTATTTTACTGTAGAGTTTAATACTATGATATAAGAAGCTTTTTTGCCGAAAATTTGTATTAGTAGTTATTTGTTGGATAAGTTTTTGACCATGAGATCTAGTGTTTCTATTGTACGTGTTTGTTGTTATTTCTTGGGTTTTGTACTTATGCATGTAATTGGGTATAGTTTTAGAATATAGTTGTTTAATTGGCATGATGTTAAGTTTGGTGAAGATTTCGTCAGTGCTAGTTCTTACAGGAACTTTCAGTATAATTTTCATTATGGCTTTTTGAGTTTTAATTAGTGGATTTAGTATATTTTTATTTGCACTGCCCTATCCTATAATACCGTATTCTAACAGTGATTGGCAGAGAGCCATGTAGATTTTGATTAAGTCTTTTTTAATGAGCACATTCCTGATAGTTTTGTAAAAAATAACTTAGTTTTTTAATTTAAAAATATATATATTTTTTTTAATTGTAGACTCGTAGGCCCTAGGTAGGAGATAGTAGGTAGGTGACTTTAATCAATAATATTTGGATGATTTCTATTTTTGTGAAGCGTTGTTTTTATGAAAAATAATCTCAAGGGCGATCTGTTCAGATTGTTATGTGTGAGGTATTATCAGCGCATTGGTAATTGGGCGATCGCAGCGGCTGCTCCAACTGCGCCAGAATAGGGCCGGTCCTGTATCTCTGCTAGTCGGTTATAATAGATTTTTTCTCCAATGGTTAATTTTTTATCGCTAAAACTGTGAACATAGTCTATATTAAACGTTAAATAGTTACTATAAATACTTTTGTATTTATAGCAACTAGGCATACGAAAAAATATATATTTGTAGATCTACCGGGAAAAATGTAAATTTGGGTGTAATTCCTGGATTCGTATCTTATTCAAAGTGGGTTTTGTTTATTGAAGACCACGCCGTCATGTTCGTGCAAGTAATAAAGATATAAACAGTAATTCCAGTTATTTAATAAAATAAAAGCGTTCTTGCGTATTGAACGTGAAGTGGTTTTTTTTAACGAAACGCCCTTAATAGCTTTATTTAAGTATTCTATATTCATTTTCATGAACAGAAAAAACTTTTTTTTTTTGCTTTGTCATTTTGAAATTTTTGATTTTTCAGCGGTCTTTTTTCTGAACGGTAAAAAAAATATATCATCTAAAATTTTTGTTTTCATTACAAAAAGACAGGTTGGTAAGGAAAAATTTACTTTTATTTATTTGCGTTGCAGGAGAATAACTGCTTTGATAGTTTTATAGAGAAACTGACCAGGACGCGATTTTCGTAAATTTACTCAACATGTGCTTCGGGGCGGTTGGTTCGATTCACGACCTCTGTGCGTTACCTCAGAATGATTACAACCCATAAGAATAACTTGTAAACATAAGGAAATATAGACCTTAATGTTGCAGGTCTCAAAACTATCCGTTTTTAGCTTATGACCTATAAAGGGTTAAGATTTATTTATAGCAAAGAATTAATAAATAATTTAACAGGCGATCGGAAGTTATTGCAAAAAAATGAAAGTTCAAAATAATATTCCTTCAATAAATTCCGGTAAAATCGTAATTTGAAGTTGTTGTTGAAATTAAATGTGTGACTTTGGAAGACTAGTAGTTTTATTGTGGATATCAAATCTAGGATATAGAGGGCGAAATACGTAAAGTACACCGACCATTGATGATATAAACAAGAAAAATGGGACGCGAACCGCCGTTAGTACAAAACCGCGTGAATAAATGTATCGACAACATCGATTGACTCCGCCCACAACATTGATAGTCCGTACAGTTTGATCGTAGCTCGAAGCAGTCGACATGTTTCCGTGCCATATCTCATTTTGTTTCTGCAAACACTCCAAACGTACAACGTTCATTGACTCCGCAGTTTTGATAGTTCGTACAGTTAGGACGTAGTTCGAAGCAGTCGGCATGTTTCTGTGCCATATCTCATTTTGTTTCTGCAAACACTCCTAACGTACAACTTCCATTGACTCCGCAGTTTTGATAGTTCGTACAGTTAGGACGTAGTTCGAAGCAGTCGGCATGTTTCCGTGCCATATCTCATTTTGATTCTGCAAATACACCAAACGTACAATTTTCATTGACTCCGCCGTTTTGATAGTCCGTACAGTTTGGTCGTAGCTCATCATGTCGCCATATTTCTCTTTAAATAATAATTGTGCACAAAAAAATAATTAGGTGCCGCATGCCATTTAATAGGCTGTATAAAGCTGAAAATAATTAGGTGCCGCATGCCATTTAATAGGCTGTATAAAGCTGAAAATAAGCAATAGGTTTTTTTCTGGACATGTTTTCGTGACAAAAAATGATTTTTAATCTTGCACAGAGGATTTTTTATTGTCTTTTACTCGTGCTATGGTTAACCTCAGCCTGTGGATAGTTTAGTTGCCACCTCGTTCGGCATAAACAATATAAACATGGTTTTCTAAATGAAACTTTGCTAAGTTCAGATATCAGAATTAAAAAGCCTAGGATTTTTTTATTCCCATAAAATAATCACCCGCTGTTGTTTCATGTAAATTCGTTTTTCATGAATTAATTTTCATTAATTTCATTATTTAATGATTTTCTAAAAGCCAGATGTCAATGTTTTTCATATTAGAGTTTGCATAAATACTTATTATAAAACAATATGTACACTTTTCTTAATATGTTTAGTTTGCTTCATAATAATATTATTAAAAAGCAATGTAATATAAAGGATACTTCTGACACCATCAGAACCGGTAAGTTATAGATTAAATCAAATTTGGCGTTGATTTACGCGTGGGTGTGATGTCGGCGTGATAAATAGCTTAGGTTTTATTTTTATTCTTAGTTTCTGTTCACATTTTATTGTCTTCCATTTATATATAGTTTTTAAATTTCTTAAGTAATTACAATAAATCAGAGATTGTAAAATATGATGTAATAAATAGCTCACTAGGGCATAAAATCTATATATACACAAATTAATGTATTTGTGGTTGATTTGATCAATCAATTTGAAGAATATTGCATCTTGGCTTAACGCGTACAACCAAAGATATTAGAAGAACGAGATATGCTATGTTGGCCGCCGGACCGTAGGCGGAGTACTACCTAATTAGGGTACTTTGAATACTGTCGGGACGTGTACGCACAGAAATCTGTTCTATGTATTAGTGCGGATACCTTAGCGTAAGCGAAGGTGTGCAGTAGTATTGGTGAACAAAACTGGCGACACTGGGCAAAACAATTCCACACAGTATGAACTGCTCATAGCACATCTCGTTCTTCTAATATCTTTGCGTACAACGCATCTCCACACTGTTCAACTCAACCAGATTGATACAATCGCTCAACGAAATTGAATGGTCTGTATCGCCCATTAGTGCATAATAATATTATCTATTTCACAAAAGAACAAAAAAATGGAACATTATATTATACTTATCGCATAAAAAATGATTTGATAATGATCATCATTTGTAATATTAAATTCACACCTGCGTTAGAAGTTTCTGCATTCTTTCAGAAAACAACTGTACAGTACAGAATGAGTGTAGAGACACGGCACAGTTTACATCAAGAAAATAATATTTTTTACCGGTACCTTTGAAAAAAATTAAAACAGTAAATACCTAATGTTGATAAAATTCGTTATGAAGAACAAGTTACAGCAGCACCAGTATTTTATTCGAGTAGGTTACCTATAGAGATGTGCTTTATTTCAAATAAATCCATTTCAAATGGAAATGCAAAATGCAAAATGGGTATTTTCCATTTTGCATTTTAAATGCTTTTCTAAAAACCATTTTGCATTTTGCATTTTAAATGCTTTTGTCAACGCATTTTCCATTTGAAATGCTTTTTTGCAACATTCTTCCTACTATCTCCACTTATCTTTTTTTCATAAGCCCCAAATATCAGTCGGTCCTCAACCTCGCTATGAGAGATAATTTCCATTTGTCAAGTTGCTCCCTGGTAGGAGCCCTGGCATTTGAGTGATACCATTACAAAAAATACTAATTCAAATACTGAGCATGGGGCCATGACGCTGTAATATTAAATGTTAGATAGCAGTTTCTATGTTTTTACGTTGGCAACATTAGTCCCGCGCAATTTTTTTGTGGTTTCATAATCTGTAGTCGTGGTGTTTTTGGATTTACCATCATGTAATATGTTTGTTCTACATTGATGTCCATTATTAAATGACAAAATTGTTTAAAAATTCTATAATTATTTTAATTGTTTCACCTGAGAAACCATTTTGCATTATCAATGTATTTTGAAAATAGGTATTTTGCATTTTGCATTTGAAATGCTTTTCTAAAAACCATTTTGCATTTTGCATTTTCAAATGGAAAAGTTTTGACCCATTTCCATTTTGCATTTCAAATGGTTTTGGGTACCCATTTTGCACATCTCTGGTTACCTACTAGTAATCCACACGTTATTATTTAGATATATATATATATATATATACATGGTGTCCGGAAACTCGTAGTACAAGCCGGAAACTGGAGAATGTATACCACACGGGGAACCCAAATAAACATAAAGTTTTTTGATTTGAGCATTTTTATAAAAAAAAAAAAACAAAAAAATATATTTTTCGGCTATTTCAGGGTTCAAATTTTTTCGTCATTATTTTTTTTATTTTTAATTTTTTAAATAGTTTTAATTAGTTGGGTACTTTGATCTTCAGTAATAATTTATAAGAATTTGATCAAAAAAAAAAAACTTCTGACTCGATTTACTCGAAAACGAAAGCTCAAATCAAAAAAAATTATTCTACAAAATCGACTCCAAATGTGATGTAGATTCACCAGTTTCCCGCTTGTACTACGAGTTTCCGGACACCATGTATATATAGGTATATCCTTTTAAAGTTTTTTAAAAGTTGTTCTAACTTCACTTTATCTTCTTCTGAGATATGAGGTGGCAAAAGTTTGCAAAGACGAATAAAAAAAATTCTACCGAAAAACGCCGTTTTTACAAAATTTTGCTTTATTTACAATATCAGTTGTTGAATATGGATTGGGAATACCTTTGAAGCAAGCTGTTGGTGTTTTTTGTAACATAAAATCTTAAATGACAAAAAATATTCACATTATAACTGTATTTTTTCAGCATTCGAAGTTTTAATTATTTTTTTTTTTAATTCGAAATTTGGTTGTTTGATTTAATTTTTTAATGTTTTTTTTTGTTCTCGAAAAAATTAAGAAAAAAAATATTTCCACATTACGGTTATCACACGCCAATGCTAGCCGTACGTAAAAGAAACAAGAATCTTGAGTCCATTAAATAGTTATAGAAAAGTTATTCATTAACATAAAAATATTATATTGTTATGAACTCCTTAAGCACTGTCCTTTCCCAAGCCATTCACACCGGAAAAAACAAAATTTGCAGAAGAAAAAAAATTTAAAAAAAAAAACAAAAAAGTCCGTCACTGGTCCAGCTCCGCGACCTGTGGAGCGTAGACAATGTAAACAAACAAATTATATAAATATAAATATATATGTAAATACTTCAATTCCTTTGAATTTGTTTGAGTAATAAAATACTTTTTGTTGCTCTGCAAAAAAATTATTTTATTTGTTTAAAAATTTATTTTTCACAGCTAAACTAACACACTTTTTACCAACACTCCTACTTGTAAAAAACAAAGAAAAGACTTTTAAGTTTATTAAGTCAATTTATTTTCAATTTCCTTTAATGATTTATTCAAACAATCTATTTTCTTTTCTTACTTCGGCCATGTACAAAATCTGACGCAATATCGCCATCTTGGTTAGCGTTCTATTTTGTTTTCCACTTCGTATTTCATCTGTCAGCTTTGACGTTGACGTTCTAACTGTGAAGTTTAAATTTGAAAATTAAAAATACAGGGTTTTCCAATAAGAGGTGTTATTTTGATATTCAATCGTAAAAGATCAATGGTTTCGTTGCTTGTGTGGCACGTAACGCCGTTTTGTTGAAAGTAAACGTTGGTCAGATCAATACCATCCAATTCCGGCCATAAAAAATCATTAATCATCTCTCGATAGCGCAATCCATTCACCGTAACTGTTGCTCCAGCCTCATTTTCGAAAAAGTAAAGTCCAAGACTCCGCCGGACCATAAACCGCACCAAACAGTCACACGTTGAGGATAGATAAGCTTTTCAATAATAACTCTTGGGTTTTCCGAGCCCCAGATGCGACAATTTTGATTGTTGACGAAGCCACCGAGGTGGAAATGGGCCACATCACTCAAGATGATTTGCATTTGATTCACTCAAGTGAATTTTAATAATTGCAATGCTTTGTTGAAGCGTGTATCGTTCCATTTTTATTATTGGCGTAGTTTTTACTTGTCAAATGTCAAAAAAATGACAGCTTCAGAAGTTACATCTACCGAAATAGTGGGCTATTCAAAATAACACCTCTTATTGGAAAATCCTGTATAAGGGAATGCGTTTCCTTTACATATATATTTTGAAATATTGGTAGAAATCAGTCACTTTGTGAATTGACGGGTTAATGAAATGAAGCAATAACTTTGTTTATAACCATGAAATGATCTCGTCAATATAATGATCATACCTTCAATCAAAGCACTGGTGCTAATATTATTCACAAAAATTCTCATGGCAACACATTAAATAATTTAGAAGCACTCGAAATAAAGAAAGGCTTTAAAACCATAAGTCACATTGTTAATAATAGCCCTAACTGACAAAAATGAGTATAATATTGCTAATTTATTAAAAATCACTTCTTATAAAATATATTTTTTCAATAGAAATGCATGAACGCATAAAGGAAACAACTTTTAAAAAATACAGTATTATAGCTAAAATTATCTGTGACAGTTTCACTTGATTAACTTTTTTGCTTTCTTATAAAATTATTTACAAAATAAATAAAAACCAGTTTTTTGCTTGAAATCGAACGTTTCTAGATTCCGTTTGTCAAGCAATGTTAGTGCCTATTACCTACAATATAAGGTATACCAAGAATATATACATTTTAGGCTTGTAGCTTTCTCTTGAGGTATTTTTGAGGTAAAAAAGTTGAATTGTATGGAAAAATACGTTTGTATGAAAAAAAACGGAATTTCTAAAATAAAATATTTTTCTTTTTTTACTTCTACCATCACGTAGAATCACCTCCCGTAGTTTGTGCACTTTATTCTCGGACAGCCTGTATTTTAATTTCCTGCTATTTCACTGTTCCTTTATTCTATGTTATATTTTGTATCACTCTATACCTATGTATATATACATAAGGACACACAATGTATTTTATGATTAGTAAATTATAATTTTTTTATTGTAACAACCTTTCCTCAATTTTTATTTGGTTATATCCATCAATGTAATATATCACTGAATAAAAAGATTAATATTGACAAATCTGAACGTAACTTGAAAAAGAACAACTCTCTTACCGGGATAGCGTCTTTAGCCACTCGACCATTGGAACCTAAATATTAAACGCCGTATTTGTCGATCTCATATTTCAAATCCAGAATTAACAATATTATCTTGCAACTAATTTTTCCCATATTTTTGACAGACATGAATTGGTTTGTAACATATTCGTTTTTTTTTATTTATATGGGATATCTTTGACTTGTTTCTTAAAGTTTAAATGAATATTGAATTTTTAGTGAATTGGTTTGTAACATATCCGTTTTTTATTTATTTTTAATATCTTTGACTTGTTTCTTAAAGTATAAATGAATATTGAATTTTTAATGAATTGGTTTGTAACATATCCGTTTTTTTATTTATTTGTATTTATTATTCAAAAGATGATTTGCAAACTCAGATTCACTATTTCCATTTAGAGCCCTGCGATATTCTTTAGTTCTGAATTCAAAGTTTCTATTGGTTCTACCTTTGTAAAAGAAATTACAATCATCCCAATTGAGTTTTTAAACTCCTGATTTTTTTGTTTGAATTTTGCTATCTTTATTATTAAGAATATATTTCTTCATTGTTATTGGTGTAAAACGCCAGTTGAATAGTACCAGGATTGTTTTTATATATTATTTTAGAAGTATCGTTATCCACAAACAGAATTCTACGCCATTGTTTATTTCTATCTTTGGAAAGACCGTTTGAAGAGAATATGTTTAATTTTTTTATTTAGTGTTTCAACTATCAATTTATTAGAATAACCGTTATTAACTGCTTATGATTTGTCTTATGAATATATTGTTTTATGGTTATATGCTATTTGTTTTTTTCAGGTCTTAAAATACTTCAACATAAATAATTTTGAAATTTTAGAAATGAGGAAACATGTTAATATAAAAGCAGATATAACTAACAAGATTTCTTTTATAAACTCTCTTTTAAATATTTTCCCACTTAACTGGTCTTTCCCGTCTAACGATATTGTAATTCCTAATTATTATAAACCCAGCATACTCTTACCCCTCCCCCTCCTTCCACTTCTTCTTTCCCAATTGCAATCTGTATTTAATTTTTAACTTCGGTGTATACACAATAAATTGTAAACATTATATTTATTTATTTATTGGACAATTTGCATAACTTCGCTTTTATGATATTTCACCTCAGGGGCGCTATATTGTAATAATCTACCTTTATATATAGATTTTTACTCTCCTGATGAAGGTGTATACATAATCTAACTTTAAACTTTATTAGATACAGTAACAGTTGTAGGTAAAGAATTACCACCAGTTGGAGTAAAATTAACACCTTCTAATTAAACCGACTGCTAATCTCATCTCACAATTACCCTCCTTTTATTCATAAACACGGGTACAATTAATCAATATGTAATAATCTATTATTTAAGTCAACTTTGTTATAACTATCTTTAATTGTGACAAACTAAACGATATTGATTCAACTTATAGACATTGACGGTTGTAACACACATTTAAGCACTGCAAGTCTCCTATGAGCTAATTATATTAGGTACGATAACAGTTAATATCAGTTGTAGACATGTAGTCAATAATAGTGTTTCATTTGAAATAATCCATCACAAATACGTAAAATTTCATTTATTCAAACAACTGTCATTCTTATTGTGCGTAAATTTAGCATGTTATTATTAATTGACTCCTTCCTGTTCCGTGTTTTAACCATATATATACTCACGCTCTCTCTGTGAATGTCCTAATATCTATCTATTAAATGTAACTGTTGTTAATATCACTTAAAATGGGCGAAGCCCAACGAAGAGCCGCCCGCAGGGCCTAGCAGAAAAAAACCCGCTCCGCGGGTTAAATTATTATTATTTCTAATGATAAATTTAACATTATTTCTAATGTTTTATGCATAGCATAAAGGATAACAAATAATTAAAAGCAATAATTATTCCCGTTGGCGGCATTTATTTTTACTCGGGAGATATTTTCAATTTGTTTTGATGTTTCAGACGACTAATTATTGCTTTTAATTATTTATAAATTATTATTTAAGTGAATAAATTAATTCCTAATATTTTAGGTTACTTCAGTTACAGAGGGAAAAAAATATGGTATTTGCAAAATGATGTAGATACTTACATGTAACATTTTAGGTATGAATGTAACAAATCAGTATCTGTATGCTTAAGGTCAAGACATTATTTCCAATATTGGCCGAAATAAATATTGTGAAAACGAATAATATTAATATATTTTCAAGGGAAAATACGTAGAAAATGAGATTTTTTTCAGAGCTAAAAAAAATAAAAAAATGATAATACCTCTTACTTTAGAAAAACCCTTCAATCACATCAAATAAACTCTTCTGAAGCTGAAATGTAGATAAACATTTATTTAATTCAATTGGTATTCTAGGCCAACTTTGAAGGCTTTTTTTATATAGAATAACTAATACATATCTATAAAATTCTTTTAAGGCTCGTCGAGGTGTAAATAGTGTACAGATTAAAATTAATCAAATTCCAAGTGAATAAGTTACCGTTCTACCTACGCCTACTGTACTACACGGTGCTACTATACAATATCAGAAGCAAAAAAAACATACTTAAAATATAAATTTCCCAAAACCGACCCTCAATATCCAGGCAAGTGGGTGGTTCAGAGTTAGTTTGATTAAAGATATTACAAATTAATTGAATTTAAAATAATATGTATCTACACGATATGGTACTTTCTGAGTGACTCGTCTGACCTAGAGAACATCTTAGAAATGAATAAGTATTCAATATTATCGGTATGATTATACACCCAATTAGTGAATCTTTGTGTTTACTTGTTGGCGACAGCTTTGTTGATTATTTAATAAGGGTTTGGCTGGTGTCTGTGTGAATTTACACTTCAAACCAACGGTTCCCAACGGAGGAATAAATAAACGTTGTAAAATCTGGGACATGAAGCTGTAAAATAGGGCACAAGTACCTCATCATGCAATCATACATCACTATAACATACTATTTTTCTGAAGCAGCAAAAACTCTCAAACTGTGGGCGTCGTAATTACCCATATGTCCAGAATAACTAAGTCAAATCAACTTATATAATATTCTCGCAATATTTTCATCATGAGTCATAAAGATTTTAATTATAATTTCAATGTGAAAAAATAACACAAGACCATAAATTATGGTTTGTTGCACATTTTCCTAGCTTTCAATAAGAAGAAAAAAATCATTAAAAGATTAAAAATTTATTATTTCGATTTGTCTATCTTTTCTTTGATGTCTCGGGAAAAGTCACAACTAAACACGAAGTTGGCCCTGTTATTGCGCAGAAATTCACGTGTTTTTGACATTTGAAGTTAGACATCGATTCTAGGTGAGTTTTAGATTTCTATCAAATTGTAATAAACTGACAACTTTAACATGATAGTTGTCGTCTTCTGCCGATTACAGTATGTTTCAAAAACCGAAACGGATTTAGAATCGGCATTCAACGGTGACCTTTGAATTGTCAAAAAAAACAAAATGGCGCTGATCGTCCATTTGATGAAAATGTTAATTTATTTATTTATTGAACGCCCCTACGACTTTTACAGAAATAACACAAGTCGAAATTTTACATAAAGCAGAAATAAGTATACAAAATAAATATCAGTAGGTACAATGACTACTTTTCGTGTAATTTGCAGTAACATTATCGTAGTATTTGCATAAAAGAGTTCAACAAGTTTATAATTTATCTTTTTACTTCCATAAATACTTTTACACATATATATTTAAATGTTTTATACAATATATTCACAAACATAAAAGAGAAAAAGAAATTAATTTTTAAAATTTTATCTGACATCAACGAACTTTATTTTGCACTTCCAGAGTTAAACAATCTATATAAAGCAATTATTTTCAAATAAAAAAAAAAAAACAAATTAAAGCCAACTTCAAATAGAATATTGTTGAACTAAATATTTCTACAACATCCCAAATTTTGGATTTTTTGGCGTATATAAATAAATATTAAAAATACGACAAAGAATAATTGTTACAGTAATATTGTAGGCACTGTCTTGTAACTGAACTGCCAGGAACATGGAACGAAATTAAATATTGCAACCCGGGGGTATTCAACATCGTTTCTTTTGAAATTCTTCGAAACAACACGTCCTTTTTTGCTTGGCATATTATAATTTATTCTCAAATTCTTTTCAAATATTCCATTCGTAGACCTACTGTTTTTTAATTTCAATAAAAAACATAAATAAAATTGATTTGTTAATGGTGTTACAAAATAAGATTGCTGTGTTCAAACGGAAAAAAATACTGTTAATATGCAATTTTTATTTTGTCCGTGTATTTTTTATTTATTTTAGGTTGGTTGAAAATGAGATTGAAATGATTAATTGTATATCTACTTTTATAAACACTGCAGTTGTTGCTATGATAGAAAAAAAAGTTCCCGCCATAGTAAGCGATGAAACGCTTTTGCTGGCGCCAAATAATTAAATATGTCTCGTGGCCCAAGGGTTGTGGAACTACACGGAGAATACTTTACTGATATGAAATATTTGTAATTTATTAAAAAACTGGTTTTCCTGTAGGAATGGATGTCTATAGCGAATGATTTGACAAATTTCATATCAAACTATCAGTAAAGCACGAATATGTTATGAGGAAGTCGGAACACGTGTTCTTAAAAAAACAATTTTGCCGCTCGCCACCTGGGTTGAACACGTGCTCAGATATATTCTGCATGTCTAATATTTTATTAGAAAATGGTCATGTAGTCACATTTTTAAAAGTATCTTGATAAAAAAAAATCTTCGTGGAAGTGTCGTGCATTATCTAAAAATAGACTATTTTCCGTTGCTTGTTAGTGCGCTTTAAAACAAGTTACTTAAAATCTTATACAATATGTACAGTAATGTGGCATTGATGAATATGTATTATGCAACGTCTGTCGAACGATTCGCCTGCGGCGATAACTCTGTACTGATCTATCGCTTTGTTGGAATAAATTACTTACTTGGCTAAAGAAACATAATAATTCAGTCTAAGTTTCCACGCCTTGATTTTAGATAGTACGGATTAATTCTGGATGCATGCTTATGTGCCCTAAGAATCTACGAGGTTTCTCTGGTAAAGTGGATATTATAAACCAAAAAATTAAACTTGCGGAAAAGGGGTTTTAATATATAATTTCAGAAAAATGAACTCAAAAGTTTCGTATTGTTTTGCGATTTGATCCTAAATGCATATCCCTAAAACTCACCTTAGGCGCAGTTTAATTTATTTATTATGCTTTTCCTTAAAATTTTTTAGTGTATTTAAACAGGCTTCCATACTAAGGTCCCGCTAGAGTTAGCGATGAACTGCTTTTGTTGTCGCCACATATTTAAATATATCTCGTGGCCCAAGGGTTGTGGAGCAAAGTGACGTGTGTATTATAAAAATATACAATTTTCCGTTGTTTGTTAGTACGCTTACGTCATCGAGCGGGGAAGGGGTTAGATAAGAGCCTCGAAATTCACTCTGCGCGACCAAAGAATTGGCCATAACAACGGAAAGGGTCACACGAGCTATTCGTGCGTCGTCGTATAATATTTGCTATAATTAAAGTAATTAGAGCAATGTTTCAAAAGATCTATCATTATTTTAGTTGATTTATTTGAGTACAGAATAATAGTACACAACTGCTGACCCTGTACAAATAGCAAGTGCGCCTCACGCCTACGGTTGAATTTGACAGCCAGCTCTGGTCTGGAGCCCCAACCTACCCTCGACTCTGTGCAGTGCGTTTTAGAGAATCTTTATTGCATCAGGTGGGAATGCTGTCTTTTTTTAAAAAAAGGTAAATTAATTCATATTAATGTGAAAAAAATAAGGGTGCCATAATTAGTACCACTAGCTTCGCCCAGTAGAGACTCGAAGTGTGTGGTTCAAAGATATTAGAAGAACGAGATGTGCTATGCGCAGTTCGTACTGAGTGGAATTGTTTAGCCGAGTGTCGCCGGTTTTGTTCACCAATACTACTGCACACCTTCGCTTACGCTAAGGCATCGCTAAGGTATCCGCACTAATACATAGAACAGATTTCTGTGCGTACACGTCCCGATACCGTTCAAAGTACCCTAATTAGGTAGTACTCCGGCTACGGTCCGGCGGCCAACATAGCATATCTCGTTCTTCTAATATCTTTGGTGTGGTTCATATTAAAAAAATTATGGAATGTATGTTTTCTCAAAATAAGTGACTTTTTTCAAGATGGTTTTTTTTGTAAAATTACTTGTAAAAAATGGCGAACATTGCTGTTCGCGACAGACGCGAATACATAATATCGAAAAAGCAATTTAGTCACACTTCCAGAGGAAAAACTAATACTAAAAAACAAATTACATACAAAATTAAGCAAACATCGAATACTCAAAAGCTAATGGATGTTTTTTACTCTCCTTGTTTTGTATTGTAACTACTTGTATCTTCAAACAATTTTTCAGTTTTATCCCACACTCAGACAGTTGAATTAGTCATTATAATATGGAATTCATAAAATTATATTAGATTAGTTCATATTTCCATATGTTTATCAAATTTGAATGCACAATTATACACCATTTAACAATTTACAATCAATAACGGTTATAGTACTAAATTAATGGATAATAAATCAAACAAAAATTATTTAAAACAATTTTTTTAGATCTTATGTTTATCCACCCATAATTGACAAAGTGGAGAAAAACATATTTCTTAAATATTTAAATATAAATATATCAAATTCAATAAACTATTACGTTACCCTTGTAAATTATATTACTCCTTCTGACGTTTTTTTTTTCATCTTTGAAGAAGATTGATTCTTTTTGATTAAATAGTGGAATATACAAAGTTACTTATTTTATTTAATATATCTTATGTTAATATTTATATCTTAGGTTAAATGTACACTTTACTATTTTTTTTAATTAAAAGGTTTTTGAGAGAAAGTCCTTTCAATATTCAGTAAAACCTGGGAAACCGTCCCGGTGTTTGAAAACTTTTAAAGTCTGAAAAATGTGCCCACGGGGAATTGTTACCCTATATTGGTATGTTACTAGGTTTATTCAGGACTTCTGTGGCGATATAAATTGTACCCATGTAATGTATTTTTCATGTACTACTCGTATAAAGGTCTATCTACGTATGAATGAATGTCTACTGCGGGTACTACTACGATGATTTACAATAAAAAGTAATTCCCTGTTTATTTTTTCAGGCTATGAAATTTTATTACTAATTAGTTAATTAGAAACAGCGACATGGTACAACCACCTACTATTTTTTTTAAATGTGTTGAATTAATTTGTTTTTAGTATTGTAATATCAATGGCGATTGAGAACACTAGGAAAATGGCGACGGTGAAAGTTATTTTTGAGACAGTTATTTCAAGACTTCTCCCGAAGGCATTGGTAAACAGATATCGAAATGATATCGTTCAATATCTTATATCAAAAACAATTCTATAGTTTTCAAGGACCATTGTTAAATAAATAAATAAAGTTATATAATGAACTGATAAACTACAATTGCTGATTAGTTGGAAATACACGGTGTTCGGAATCTCGTAGTATAAGTAATAAACTGGTGAATCTACTTCACATAAAGCATAGTGTCCCGACCGCCGCTAAAGATTCGGGCGCTACAAATAATGAACAATTCACTAGCTTTGTTCAGACAGCAAACCAGCAAACACAAAAAAAAAGATGTAGTGCAACAAGGCATAATACCTCAAAAATATATCATATCATATAAAATTATTAAGCATTCAAAAATGAAAAATAAAGTGTAATCATTGTGATTCTCCCCCTCCCTTCTAGACAAATTCGTGAATTTTATTTTTTAACATTAACTCCACACAGTTTCTCCGATGGGAAATATGTTTCAAGTGTAATACGTCATTTTTGGGGATGCTATTATAATAGTACACATTGAGGACATAGGACTCGGAAAAAAATATATCTAATTTTCCATAGGGTCCCAATACTCAACGTCGAAGAAGGTCCCAGCTAGGTGCCGAAATGATGCACATTGAGGACATAGGAGACGGAAAAAAACACATTTTTGTAAGCGGAAAATGTTGCTTTTACAATGATGAAGGACTTAGACAGCACTGGTTGAACTCGCCACTCTTGGGTGGGAATCCGACGCATTTGTCCAGTCGACTACTAGCCGTTTAAGCTGATACGTTTTAAATGACAGATGTTCTAAACAATACTAAAATATTTTCGTTTATGAAAATACTAAAAGATTTTCGTATAAATATTGTTGGAATACTGACTCTCCGAAAATTAGAATTAAGCATTTATTTGTATACTGTGTATCCAATAAATCAAAAATATTGATGACTGGACTGTTTTCAATCTGGTATTGGGTGAGTATCTATTAGTAATTTATTTACTATTTACCAATCCTATTGTTAGATTTTCAATGGTATTTATTTGACAAATAAATGACAATTTTGGATAACCTTTTGGACCGTAATTTATAGATGCTTGTTTACTTCATTATGATAATTGAGTTATGGGGCTTGTATACGATACTTTCATCATCCAGCTTGTTCGGGATGAAAAACTGACATGTTCTATTTTTGTACCATAGAGAAACATCGTCAATGTTTGGTACCGATTTTCGTACTGATTTGGTATATCTATGGTTAAGACATCGCACATTATTATTTGACAGTTGTCATCTGTCATTGTTTTTGTGTTTAATTCGTAGAACTCCATTTATTTATTTTTTTAATTTAATTCAAATCAAATTTAACAATATAATTATTAAGTTCGGCAAGTACAGCAAGTACAAAAACCAAAAAATACTTGCAGAACTTAATAATTATATTATTAAATATGAGTTTAATTATTTATTTTTTAATATCATAGTTTAATCTAAATACATTTTGTTGAAATGTTACATGTATATTTCATTTCATTTTTTAAATATTAATAAAAATACTACGATATGTGTTCATTACCGATTGTGAACGTGTATTACAGTTAGGAATTGTAAATTTCGCGTGTATCTTTGATGATTTGACATTTTGTTTTGAGGAAATAATACACGAGAACATTACACACGCACTGAACTCCTAGAATAAAGAATATCTATATATATCTATCTTCATATTGTAACATATTTTTATTAATTTGGATAGAGAAAGAGTGGTGACAGCTTTTACTTTGGCAACTGTTGTGGGTAGTTTGGGCTGCCGTGATTTCACCTCAAATATGTACATACGGTGAAAAGGCAGGCAATTTCGAAAAGGCATGGGTTCAAAAATCAAACGACGAACGGTTGAACAAAAACAAAACCAAACACGTGACACTGCTCGCAAATGAGAATGAAAGATGCTTTCATTATTGCGATCTATGGTTATGTTCAAGGATATGTTCAAAGTTATGTTTATGGTTTGTCATTTTTTTGATGATTTGGTACCGTCCTGAAATAGTATTTATTCTCTAATAGCAACTATATGTAGGAAGAGAAGCGAAGATTTTTCAATTGGGTAAAAAAAGTATCAAGATCATATCATAAAACGCCGATAAGTCCATAGTTTTCAAATTTTATACCAATATTTTGAGGACGCAAATATAAATATGTTATTCTGCTACTTCCAACTAAATTGTCTTTATGAATTTGTTGAGGAAAAAGGGGACTGTGGCGGGTATTCCAAATACGTTCGAAAAACTTTTTCTAAGCTTTCGATACTACCGGTGGGCAGAAATACATTCAAACGTGTTCTCTCTAAAATGGTTTACCTGTACTTTGATGACATTATTTTTATAATCAACAGAATCCTATTTTTAAAATGCGTAATCACCTAAATACATAAAGCGGTTGGTATGATAAAGGTATAATCAGTTGGTATAATAAAGGTATAATCCACTGTACATAATAGGTATAATAAGCCAGTATAATTTTAATGCTGTGGTAAGTTGTTATTGAAAGAGTCTGGAATTCTAACTTCTAGGTTCATATAAATTATTACAAAAAATATGTATCTTTATTTTTGACCTAACATGTCTTAAATAAAATTATAACTTCAATTTATTTTTATATGTGAAACCGCACAAGAGTACCAACCGTCTGGAGCCTGTGGGACTGTGTCATCCTCAATTGGGGTATATTGTGAGGCTGATGGTAGTGGTGAGGGGAAGGAGAAGGAGAATAAGAGGGCGGGGAAGTACCTGGCTATTCAGATCTGGTCACCAAACACAACCACAGCCATTTCAAGCAACGTTTTAATTCTGAATGGTGGTCTTACACCATGGCGATACTGAGAGTATCTTCCACTGTGTGACGTGCCGCAAGTATGTACTATATATTATTTTAAATGAGTAAATTGTGAAATAACAAAAAATAATCAAACAAAATTTACTTGCGCACCCTGAGATTTGGATCCGCAACCTCCGATATAAAATATTGTTACTTTATTAAAAACTTCTTCAAATTATTCGTTTTCCTGTTAAAACTGGGACTGAAGACCTATAACGAATAATGTGACAAATTTTATAACAAACTACCTGTAGAGCACGAATATGTAAGTCAGAACACGTGTTCTTAAAAATAATATTGTCGCACCTCGTCCATTAAATTTATTTGGACGAGGACATCTGAGTGAACACAAAATCAGATATATTCCGAATGACTAATATTTTATTAGGAAAGGGTCATGCAGTCAAATTTTTAAGAGTACCTTGATAAAAATAGCCGTACGCGTGTATGACGTTGGATTGCTAACATTACAAACGCGGCTATTTGATATTGTTTCATAAGATACTCAATATTTTCTTTCTCTAACCAATAATCTCCGAGTAATCTGTTTAATAACGACCCTTCTCTTTAAAATTGATGTGAAGACTTCATCATCTTCAAAATTCAGAATTTTGTCAAGCGAGAAAATCAAAACTGCCAATACTTTGAGGTTTAATACTAAAACAAAATACTTCAAACATAAATCTCATTATCTTAAGTATCAGCCCGGTAATAAATATTCGAGGAAAAACTGTGCAAGATTTTCTACAAAAGCGAATTATGGTACGGTTAATTAATTGCTTTTATATTTACAAAACAATGAAGCCATTTATTTATTGTACATGAAT
Source organism: Hesperophylax magnus (assembly GCA_026573805.1). Taxonomy (NCBI): domain Eukaryota; kingdom Metazoa; phylum Arthropoda; class Insecta; order Trichoptera; family Limnephilidae; genus Hesperophylax; species Hesperophylax magnus. Next base: position 20,387,176 of record JAIUSX010000009.1, on the reverse strand, counting down.
ATTGTAATATGCTTTCCGTACAAGAGAATTGTACTGAATTTGACTTCTAACAAAGGTTAAAAATCCGTACATTTGTAACACAAGAAAGATTTAATTGAAAATTCATGCCTAAGTCTTTAATTTGTGTTAATGTCTCAAGAGTATTGTTTTCAATGTTGTAATTAAAGATCACTGGATTTTTTATTCGAATAAATCTGACTTGAGACATTTTGAGATATTTAAGTAAAGTCTGTTTTACACCAAATTAACAATTTGTTGATATAATCTTGAATAATATTACATACATTATGAAATATTTTTGTAATATCAATTATAAACAAGAAAAACAATATTGGACCAAGGTGTGAACCTTGAGGGACTCCACTTGTTGCATTGGTTTTAATTGATTGGGTGGATTTTATTTTAACAATTTGTTGTCTATCGGTGAGATAACTCTTCAATCAGGCTAATATGTTTCCCCGTGTACCAAGCTTTTCTAGTTTCCAAATAAGAATTTTATGGGAAACTGTATCAAAGGCTTTTCTAAAATCGTATAATCGAGTCTTCACAAATAATTAAAATAACCCCCATGAAAAGATCAATTTTCTAGGCCTGCTAGGGCAAAGTCAACCGTAGGTCCATTCATTACGCCGGGCCGCGCGTCGAATATTGTTTTTATACGACTTCGTCACATATATCGTTAAGATTCCCGATTTATTTTAGATAATTGATAAGGCAAACTTAACTGCAGGTCTGTACAATAAACTAGGGCCGCGCGTCGCTTATTTTTGTGCATGGCTGCTTCACCTACGTCGTTAATATTTTGGCTTTATTCTAGGGTATTGTCTCGTCTTAATTAAAGGACAAGTCGGTGAATATTTCCTCGATAGATTACCACACATACTAACGCTTTTTTTAATATGCATGATGCAGCAAAATTCTTCAACTTGCGCCCACTTGTGCTAATGTGCGGTAGGTACCTGGTAGCTACTATGAACTTAAAACAATTTCAGCAAAATCTAAGCGAAATTATTTAATTGGCGGCCTCCGTGGTCGTGGGATAAGGCTCTTTACTAGCAAGCTGGAGGTCGCGGGTTCCAATCCCGTAGTGCACAAGTGAATTTCATTTGATGTGTTATTTCATAAATTACTCATAAAAAAATATTACACAGAGTTCCAGAGTGGAAGATACTCTCAATATCACCCTGGTGTAGGACCACCATTCAAAATTGAAACGTTGCTTGAAATGACTTCTGCCGTGTTTGGTGACCAGACCTAAATAGCCATCTCCATCCCTTTCCCACTAGCTTCAGGCTCATAACATACCCCGATTGGGGATGCCATAGCCTCACCGGTTTCAGACGATTGGGATCAGTTGGGACTCATATGCGATTTCACACTAAAGAAAATTATATTTTTTTTTATATTGGATTTTTAATTTTATTTAGAAATCGTTGTATTGGAATGCGGAAGATTTATAAGAGTAGGTACCTACCTATATATACCTAATATTTAAACGCACTGCCCAGCAGTAATTTTTATTTTTAATAAATGTAGTTTATATTTTATAATATTTTTTTAGGTTAATATTTTCATTATTATGTGTATTAAGTTCGCAAGTATTTAATTTTTTTACGATAATTGAAAAGCTGCGTATCTCATTTCAAGAATTCCCTAGTGAGAAACACGGCTTATGAGTTTGTTGTAATATAATATTTTTTTTATAAAATAATAAACTATGATTGTGAGTCGCAATTTGTCAACATAGTTATTTGTGGCGTACTGGCCATTAATCTACCCTTGGAGGAATTGGCGTTAAAAACAACATGTTAGTGTGATAGCAGACTCGATAGCTGTACCAGCTGGTTTTCTTCGGCCGGTGCTGATTTGTATATATATGGTTATACGCAAGGTACAACGCACAATACAACGGCCCCGGCACGGGATCTTCCCGGCAATATGCAAACCAGGGTCACAGCCAGTCAAAATGGCAATTAATTTGATAACAATTGCTAACAAACATAAAATATTGTTAAAAATAATTAACGTGGCACTATTTTTTCTAATAAGCCTGTTAAATAATATGTAATAATATAAAAGAAATAATAAAAAGTGAACAATTAATTTTATCAGCGCAGACATTTTTTTATTATCTCCTTTGAAGCTGACATTAATTTACTTGTAGCTAGTTTCATAG